>CM053623.1:86278283-86288510 GCA_028646595.1 Phalanger gymnotis | reverse complement strand
TGCCTAGTTATACCTGGAAGTTATATGGGACTCCATGCCTTCTTGGGGAGGGAGGTGGGGAGGGAGGTGGGGAGGGAGGGAAGAAAATCTGGAACCCAAAATTGTGTAGAACTGTTTGTTGCAATCTAAAAATAAAAAAATTTTTAAAAAAATGGATAGAAACGCCAAGTCAGAAGATTTTAGTTCAACATAAGGAAGAATTTCCCAATGATTAGAACTTTCCAAAAAAAATGAAATGACCTGATTCAAAAGGTTCAGCGCCACTGCACATCTTTTAAGAAAAGACTGAGTGACCATTTGTCTGGAATGCTGGAGGGAGCTCTTTAGGCATGGGCAGGAGAATCCATGGCTTCTGAGATCCTTTCCAACTAAAAGACTTGAAATGATTGACATCTTTAGGGGCCAATTTCTTTCACAAAGGACAAAACAAAACCAAAAATAAAATCATCCATTTTAAAGACCATAGTCTATACTTATGACCAGGGGAAGGAGGCAAGAAAATGTGACTAGATTAAATTAAGCCATTATACATCTTGGAAAAAAGAATTCGAGTTATCTCCCACCTCTAGTGAGTCAGCAGCACCTTTACCTACAGAAGACAACATGCTAGAGAATCTGGATAAACAAAATTATTTGAGAGATTTTACCTATACCAGATGTTAGATAACTCAGAAGTTTGGTTCACCTGACGTGAGGAAATTTAACTCCTGTGGGCACACATGTTGAATAATTATAGAAGTTATATAAAGTCTTAGCACTAACTCTACATAAAGTTTTAACCGAAGTTACGCACACAGAGGGAAAACACCAGCAAAATTGAACAGGCTCTTTTCCGCAAAGGAGGGCGGGAACTCTGCTCAGGGCAGGTGGGACACTGATAGGCTTTTGCCAACCAAGTTGGACAACCAGTAAAACCTTAGCTGAGACACACTAAAGCTCCAGAATACCAAAGCTCTAAGTAAGGAGCTCTATTTCTCAGTGTTTACATAACAGGCTCAGAATGAGTCACATTCCCAGAGATAAATTCCTCACAGAGATAAAGATGGCTCAAAGTTTCTTTAGCCTTGATTAGCCACATAAATAAGCCTGACAAATTTAAGGTTTGCTCTGCTTGGGGAAAGGGGGAAGAGATGGTGTGCCTGGCTTCACTTCAAGGCCTACCACAGAGGGCCTTCTTGTTGAGTTGGAGAGATCCCCAGGTTTCAAATTCATCTGCATGGAGGTAATAGTGGAAATCCAAAAAAAGAATGCGTTCCTCAAAGGAGTAAGTGTTGGTTGAATAAGGAAAGGAGAGCCAAGATTGAGAAATACAACTACATTTAGAGAATAAGAGAAAAAGGAATCAGAGAAAGAAGAGCAGGAATACTAATGGCGAAAAATCACAGAAGCCAAGAAAGAGAGAGAATCAAAAGAAAGGGGTGAGCAATAATGTTAACAGCTGCAGAGAAGAAAAAAAAAAGAAGACAAGGAAAGGCCTTTTATATCTGATTATTAGGAAGTTCCTAGTGACATTTGATAGGGCAGTTTCATGAGAAGTGGGGCTCAAAGGCAAAATCTTCTCAGGGTTAATGAATGAGAGAGAGGGTGATAAAGAAACTGAGACAATAGGTGTAGACTTTGTTCTAGAAGTTTGATAGTGAAAGGAAGAGAAATAGAATGGTATTTTGAAGAGACAGCCTGGTCAAGCTAAGGGTTTTGTTTTGTTTTCAAGATTATAGAGTCCGATGTACTTGCTTAAACAAGGGAGATGGAGGCAGTGAAGAGAGAGAGAAACTAAAGGGGACAGAGAGGTTGGGGTGAAACTACCTATGATAGATTGTTAAAGGAACAAGGTCCCAGATTATATAAGAGGGGAAGAGATTCTGAGCTAGATATGAGGGTGGATGAGGAAGAAGGCACTGAATAACTTTGACTTTCTCAATAATGCAGGAAGCAAAGTCACTAGCCAAGTGTGAAGGAGAGAGGTCAAGATGAGGACTGCTGTGCCTGGTCAAGTCTAAATAATAAAGACATGATTGTACTTAACTTTCCTAAGTATATCTCAAACTAACCATAGCCATCTACAAGATACCACATTTAAAAAAAAAAATTCAGGCTCCAAAAAAAAACTAGGCTCCATGAACTTTTTTTTCTTAATATTCTGATAACTATATTGAAATCTAATTGGTTTTCTTTGTAAACCTATGTTATTTTATCTTATGCATTTAAAGACATTCTGAGATGAGATCCATGCGTTTCACCAGATTGCCAAAGACATCCCTGATACACACAAAAAAAAACTTAAGAAGCCATGACCTACACTTCCTTCAACAACTAGCTAAAATCCTACCTTCTATCGCAGGGGTGGGGAACCTGTGGCCTTCTAGGTCCTTGGGTGTGGCCTTTTGACTGAGTTCAAGTTTTACAGAACAAATCCTTGTATTAAGGGAATTCGTTCTGTGAAGTTTGGATTTGGTCGAAGGCCTGAACTTAAGGTCCTAGAGGGCCACATGTGGCCTCAAGACCAAAGGTTTCCCATCACTGTTGTACAGGAAGCCTTTTTCAATCCCTCTTAATCCTAGTGCCTTCCCCTGGTTGATTATCTCCAAATGATTCTGTCTATATCTCATTTGTACATAGTTGTTAGCATGTTTTCTCCTCCACTATATCAAGAGTTCCTAGAAAACAGGGACTGTTTTGTTGTGATGGTGGTTGTGGCTTTGCCTTTCTTTGTATCCTGAGGGCTCAGCACTTTGCTCAGCATGAGGTAGGTGCTTAATCAATATTTAATGACTGACAGCACTCACTGATGGGTGGACCTTTTACAAACATTACAAAAAAATATTTCTCAAGCACCACCGTGTATCCAGCCCTATTCTAGGCACCACAGGAGAGGTAACAGAACTAGCAAAAAATCATAGCTCCTACCATGACAGACAAAATTCTATAGCTCAGTTTTCTCAAGGGAAGAATAACGACTCATTATTTACTTCATGGGTACAGCGACAGAGTGACTGAGAAGACTGAAGTCCCACAGGTCTCCTTCATTTGTTGGCCACAGAGAACACACCCTAGAGAAGACAGGGTGAAGAAACAGATATATTTTTCCCCTCTCCCCTACCAAAAATTGGTGGGGCAGGGATGACTTTTTTTTCTTTTGATTCTGACTTCACAGTGGCTTCACCAACAGAAAAACATAGATGCTCTAGTAGCAAACTTACCTTCACCTTTTCCCACAAGAATACACCTGAATGGTTTTGAGGTGGCCACTAGTCACACTGACCAAATACTCTAAGGCACCTAGAATCTTCTGCCCCAAGGAGTAATTACCATGTAAAGTACAGGTCCCAGTAAAGGCACAAGAGCCCAAGAAAAAAGAAATCAGGTCTAGCCTCATCAATATTTAAAGAGCCACCTGCCATGGAAAAATACCTTCTTTGACAAATGGAAGTCTTCTGTCTTTCCTAATGCTTTGAACTGACAGCAGAACAAGTCATTCTTGTCCAGCATGGCAGGCATGCTTGTGGCCTCAGCTAGCTGCCTCGGGCCTTGCCATTTGATCCAGAAGCAGAAAGCCTAGATATTTTAGTAAACTAGGGCAATGTTTTCAGTGTGTCAGGACATATGAGTGTCTTGTGAAGTCTTTACTGGTATATAGTAGCGGGCCAGATTTTCCCCATGACACCTCCCCCATCCCACTTCCAGATTTGCCTTTGGATGGTTAATAAGATTGCTGTTGCCCCTGTGTTCTATTAGCAAAACTTAACACTATTTGTTGAGCCTGGCAAGTGATAAATAATGATTGAGTTTATTAATGTTCAGTCATGTCTGATTTTTCATGACCCCATTTGGGGTTTTCTTGGCAAAGATACTGGAGTGGTTTGCCATTTCCTTCTCCAGCTCATTTTACAGATGAGGAAACTGAGGCAAACATGGTTAAGTGACTTGCTCTGAGCCACACAGCTAGTCAGCATCTGAGGCCAGGTTTAAACTCCGGTCTTCTGTCACCTAGTCACGCACTTTATCCGTTGCACCACCCACCTCTTTCATTCCATAATTATTCTTGATTTAACACTCTTATGTTTTCAAATCCCTTTTGGGTTTTGTTTTGTTTTTTTTTTTACACTACAGTCATTTCTATACATACCCCACCCCCATTCTAAACACTCCCTCAGAACAAAGAAAAAACATCAAGCAAAACTATTTATGCTACATTCTAAATCTATTGTATCCACTAAGAAGAGAGAAGTGTGCCTCATTACACATTTTCTTAGAGTGAGGTGGTTCACTGTGATTTATCAGAGCTTAGCTGCCCTTTGACATTGTTTTTATTAACACTGTGGTAGTTTGTGGACTACTTTTACACTTTTGATGAGCTAAAGTTTCCTGATGATAACAGATGCCACTAGTATGGGATAATGGGAAGGGCAATCAAACAGTTTTTGGAAACTCAGATTCTAGTTCCAGGACTGCCATTGACTTGCTGTGCAGCCTTGGGCCAAGTTACTTCCCTTCTCTGAGGCTCAGTGTCCCCATCTGTAAAAAGAGATGGGAAGACTAGCACTGGTATGCTATTTCAAGGCAAGTCACTTAAGCTAGGAAAGAAGCACCAGCCTAGGCAGATCCAACTAATTCATGGATGATCTGGAAGTGTGTGCATATTAATTAGTCATTGTAGCATCAGTATCCACATATTGATGCTTCCAGGTTTCCTAGATGGTGATCACATAGGGGATTCTTCAAGATATTGGGAAAAATGACAAATTGTACTTCCTTGTCCCCATTCCCAATCCTCACCCCACAGGGCTACATCAAGTAAAACTGACTTTCCCTCATTTTCCCTTACTCAATTTACCCCATTCCTAAACTTAGAACACAAGAAACAAATTCTGAGTCAACAAAATATTCATTTAATAATGTATTTCAAAGCAATGGGAATCCCATATATCTGAGAAAATTTAGCATGCAACATTTAGGGGTGACATATAAGACCAAGGTTGCCCAGCTACCACCAGCACCCAACAATGAAGTCCTCCTTGAATCTATTCAAACTTCTAACACCTCTCAAGGTAATAGTTCCCACAGAGAAATGGACTTGGAGTTAGGAAGACCTAGGTTTGAATTTCACTTCCAACACTAACTAGCTATGTGGCCCTGAGTAAGTTCCTTAAACTCTCGGAGCCTCATTCTCCTCATCTATAGTATTGGGATGATAATAGTATCTACCCCCAAAAGGTCATGAGGAACAAATGATTTAATGTATATAAAGGGTTACACAAAACTTAAAGTGTTATAAACTTTAAAAAAATACCAAGTATGCAAAGTAATATTGGTACTAAAAAGATAAGCCTTTGCTGTGACAGCCTTAGAATCATCAAAAACACTACCAAATGCAATTCAGATCACTCTCTCTTCAAGTCTGAATCTAGTTCATTGTTCGTCTGCAAGGTCTATGCGAGATATGTGTGTGTGTGTGTGTGTGTGTGTGTGTTTAAAGACACACACAAATGTAAATAGCATTTTATACACACATATTACATACCTATACTTGTATATATTATATTTATATACTATATATGATATGTGATTATAGCTATTCCCCCCAGGCTATGACAAGCAATTGGAGGCACAACCCAAAGAGTTGGTACGTGTGTACTAATATAGATATAGATGACACACATGGACATATGTTGATATATATATATTCATACCCATATATGTATATATGATATGTATCAGCCAGAGTTTGTATGAGTATAGATATATACACACATAGAATATGATCTGTACACATTATATACACACATATGAGATATATGTAGATACATACTATAAATGTATGTATATATGTTCTGTATGGGTGCATGTGTACGTGTGTGTATTTACTCAAAAACTCTGGCTATGACATATATCCATATGGGTATATGTATATCAATATATGTCCATAAGCATCAACATTATGTGTGTATCATAGCCTGGACAATAAACATTTTTCATCCATTTGGTTTTTAGATAAGCTAAATATTTTTCACTTATTGGTGGTATAATGGAAAGAGTGCTGGATTTGGAGTCAAAAGACCCGGGTTCAAATCCCAGTTTTGCTGTTTTCTACTACATGAAAACACTGAAGCCCAGAGAAAAGAAATAATTTACCTCTCTAGGTCTCAATTTTCTAATCTGTAAAAAAAATAAAATAAAATAAAAATGAAGAGGTTGGACTACGTAAACTTTCAATCCAGCTGTGAATCCTGTGAGTATTTAAGGGGCTCTACAGTGTTCCAGGTTTGGGGCAATCAGCACAATTTCATCCACAACAGAAGCATTTGGGAGACCTCCTATCTATATGTAACTTATTCCATATGGACTCTCCATGGAATCTTCTCCATGGCAGGGACAAACACCTTTTTCCAAGTAGCATCAAAGTATCAGAGTCAATTAAAATTTCATTTTATGTCTGACTTTGATTAGTATTCATTATATTCATACCTTTCATTATAGACTTTAACCACACCTTCTCTTTGTCTGAAAGCCAAACCAGTCCTGAAAACTCCTAAAAATATCTAGGATGGAAACACAAAAAATTATCTGCTCCTGAGATTAGTGATTGATTTGGTAATCCCAGACACTGGCACTGAGACATTTTTCAGTTCTTAAGACCAGGTAATGGCAAACAAGCTGTCCCCAAAGTCTTAGTCCCCAAAGTTTGAGACATCCAGTATTTAAGAATTGTAGGACAGCCTCTCCTCGATGACTAAAATGGAATCCTGACTGAAGGATATCCCCCTAGAAGTTTTCTGACACACCCTTTGTGCTCCAGAAAATCAAGGGGATCAAAACAAAATTATTAAAAGCCAGCAATGCCCTAAATGCTTAGAGAGCTATCCATCCAAATTCATTCATTCTGAAAAATTTATCCAGCATTGTGCTAAGGACTCAGAATACAAAAATAAGATAATTCTTAAACTCCTAGAGCGTGTACAGAAAATGAAGTGACACTAGCAACTGCAATGTAAATTAGAACATGGTAACTGCATAGCAAAGCAAAGACAAAGGCAGCTGGAGTAGTCTTCTCAGAACCTGAATTTGGTAATAAATTCATCAGATTACACTACACATCTGGCTCCCACCTCATCCTAAACTGTCTCTTCTGTGGGAACCCAGAGCTGTACATTTTTCAAGCAAGGCTTTACTCATCCACCACAAACTCTGGTGGAGAGAACTGCTGGAAGGGCCTCATCCTTTTTTCCAAAGAAACTTAAGATAGAGGCAGAGAACCAAGAGAGGTGGAGCCTGTATGGGCATTTTGCAAAAAAAAGTTTCAAATATCCTGGCACTGATCCTATTAAAAGAACCATGAAGGGGAAGTTGCCCATGTCTCTTATTTGCTTATTGGTGTCTTATATTTTCTCCTCCCCTTGAATTACAAACTTCTGTATTTACCAGGAAAAACAAAGAGATCACAAATAAAGTGGCCTTCTCAATGAGGGCTGCTCAGAGCCTCATTTCATAAATTTCAAAACAAAATCCATGCCTGATGACAATCCCTAAAAGGGTCTCCAAACTCCCCAGTGTAAAGGACCTGGTGAAACCTTGGGGGAACGCATTTCTGAAATCTCCAGCTGCCTCACATTTTCCATACTTCTGCTCTAGTCTTCGTTTTGTGGGCTGCAGAACCTCAAAAGCCCAAAGTAGTGCAGCCTCGCCCTAAAACTTAGTCTGGCTCTTCAAACAATAAGGAAAATTATGTTAAAAGGAGGAAGAGAGAGGAAGAATGAGAGAAATGGCGAAACGGTACTATTTCGTCTTAGTATTACAGCTTTTGTTTAGATATATACTGACTGTGTCTTCTGCTGTCCTATCACCAACATTCATCAAAGTTGCAATATTACTTTTTAAAACAGTGTTAACGATACCAGATCATCCCTGCTTCGGGGGGTTTTCAGAGCAGTAAAGTGAGATTCCAGATGTGAAAGTGATTTAAGGAGGAAAAAAATAACTGCCTGACAAAGGCAAGGTATTGTGACTCAGCGGGCCAGCTACCTTTATTTTACTCAAATAAATAAAATTACACCTCTCGCCAGGCTTTCCCCTTGCAATGTCCCCCTGTCCAGCTTACGTCTCGCTGGCTTCCCACTCATCCTGCTTCCAGCTGTTCCCTTTGGAGACATCCTCCTCCCCGCCCCCGCCCTCCCCGAGCTGCTGGCCCCGTGGGCACCCAGGGACCCCGTGGGATATCCGTGAACCCTTGCCCGCCTCCTCACCGTGTTGTACATCAGGTTGTCTGAGTCCACGGGCTCTGACAGCTCGCTCAGCTTGCGATCCCAGTGCAACAGGTTCTGCTCCCCGCTCTCCAGCACCTCCATGGTGGGACCGGGAGCCAGCTGAGCCGAAGCTGCGGCGAGGAAGGGGGTGGGGGACGGGGAGGACCTGGCACAGCTGGAGGCAGACGGGCACCGAGGATACCAAGTTCCAGCGTGCGAGTGTCTTGTCTGGGAGTCAGGGCTTTAATCCCTGAAGAGGAAAAGGACCCTCTCCTCCTGACAGAGGGAAGAGAAAGAGGAAAACTTTCCTCCCGGGGTCACTAGAGAAAGGAAAGTGCCTGGGAGCAGGCTGGAGCAGGAAAGGAGGCAGGCTGCCCGAATCCAGGACTCAGGATGGAAGGACTTAAGCGGGGGGACTCCCATCCGAAGTGCAAAAAGGAGGGGGCGTCTCATCCCAAGAGGATTCCCTTTACTTCTCGCAACATCCTCAGCCCCCTCAACTTTTCCACAGCTGGTCAAAACTCGAAATTCACTCTCTACTAGGCTTTTCTCCTGCCTCAAGCCTCCGCTGAAGACACCGCCTCCTCCTAGAGATAAGAACCAATCTTGTTAGCTCTTGGTAGATATGACCCAATCAGCGATCCCCTTCTTCTCCTTGTCCCGCCTACGTGGGCGGAGAGTGAGGGAGCTCCACCGCCCCGACTCAGGAATGTGGGAGGGGATTCCCGGTTTGACGTCACTGAGGAACTCCTCCTCCTGGAGCCCCAGCTGAGGGGTGGAGTTTTTCTCTGGGAGCCAATGGAATGGGACGACCCAGGGGTAACAGGCAGGAAAGAAAACCACTGGAGACTGGGAAGCTTTGAGCCAACGGCCAATGAAATAGGGACAAGAATACTTTTTTTTTTAAAGGATTGAGGCGAGCTGTGCTTCCGCTTGAATTAACCTGATACAGTAAGAAGAAGCAGAGATGGCTGTGAAACTGCAAAGGTCTGAGACTAGTTAAATATCCTGATTTTATACCGTATTACGGTATACTTTCCGGAGGGCTTTGGTTTCCTTTAACTCATTTTATTAAAATAAATTTATTTTACCAAAATAAATTTATTTTGTTAAATATTTAAAATATTTTGTTTTATTGACATTTAATTTTATTTAAAATTTTAATTAAAATAATATACGTTTACGATTTGTTCCCACAATTAAGTGATATGCATAATGTGTTTCAATTTATTGTGAACACCATTCTCCAATTGCCCTCCCCTTCCCGTTTCCTCTTCCAGGACCTAGTTCTATTGATTCGGTAGCAGAAGGAGGTAGGGAGGCTGATAGCAGTTAACAAGGCCCTAGCTCCTTGCCCTAAAAAGGCTTATATTCTAATCTATACAGTAGGGGTTATTTAAAAAAAAAAAGTTTGTGAATAGATATATATAAGTTAGATTATGGCAAATTCCTAAGACAAATAGGAGGAATCAAATGCCAGGTACCTTCTAATGGTGAATGAAAGATAGACGGATGGATGGAGAGAGAGACACAAATATAAGCAAGCAATATAATGCCCCCTCCCCCCAAGAGCTTACCCATTAGAAAATGGGTGGAGAGAATGCATTAAGGGGAGTTTGAAAATGGTAGAGACAGAGAGAAAACTTTACAAAAGAGGTAACATTTGAGCTGGGCTTTGAAGGATAGGTAAGAGGTCAGTATTGAAATTCCTCTCTCTAACATTAACATGATCTCTTTATTCCCAATCCAACGGCCTTCTCTCTTCTTCCATCTTGAACTCTTTGCAGCATTTGATACTACCTTCTCCTAGACACTCCCTTCAGGGAGAATCTGTGTAATAAGTTTCAGATTAATGTCTGATGACACCTTGACATTCCACTCATACACTAAAAGGTTGAAGTACATTGTTTTGATTGCTCCCCTTGTCACTTCAATTTGGACTGATTTTGGACCTTCTCTTTATTTTTCAAATCTCTTATACAACCCC
>CM053623.1:86248331-86278183 GCA_028646595.1 Phalanger gymnotis | reverse complement strand
TCTAGCAGATTATTCCCAATATCATCCATTCTCTCTCTTTAATCTTCAGTCTCTCCGTATTCCTCCCAGATTCCTTCCCTGCCGTTTACACAAACACCCAAGTTTTCCCTATCCTTAAAACCATTCTTTAAAATGTTACTCTCCTGCCCCTATCCCCCACCCCACCCATGACTGTTCCAAGTCTCTTCTCTTCTTAGCTAAATTCCTTGAAAAAATCCATCTACCATTGGAACTTCTGTTTCCCCTTTTTTAAACTCTTCATTATGGCTTACAACCTTATCATTCAACCACAATTGCTCTATTCAAAATTACTAGTGATCTTTTAATTGCCAAATCTAGTGACCTATTCATAGCACTCATTTTTCTTGACCTCTTTGCAGTTAACAGTTGTCCTCCTGGATATTCTCTCTTTCCTGAAATTTTGTGACACTGCTCTTTCTTAGTTTTCCTCCTACCTGTATTGACCACTCCTCAGTCTCTTTTTTTGAATCTTCATACATGTCGTGCCCACTTATGGTGGCTATCTCTCAAAGTTCTGTCCAAGGACCCTTTCCTTTTTCTCTGTATACTTCCTTTCTTACTGATTTCTTCAGATCCTAACTCATAGGTTCATTCTTCACCTCTCTGCATATGATTTCCGGATCTATATATGCAGATTTTCTCCTGAGGTCCATCCCCAAATCACCAGCTCCCTCCTAGAGGGTTCAAACTAGATGTGCCTTAGGCATCTCAAACTGAAGATGTTCAAAACCCAACTTATTACCTTTTGCCCAAAACTCACCTCTCTTCTGAGCTTCCTTATTACTGTTGAGAGCTTCACCATCCTTCAAGTCACCCAGGTTTGCAACTTCAGTGTCATACTCAACTCCACATTTCCCTTGGTCAATCACTTGCCAAATTTTGTCCTTTCTACCTTTACAGCATCTCTTTATAGCCATCTCCTTCTTTCTGTTTGCACAGTCCCCCACCTAATTCAGGCCTTCATCATCTCTTGCCTGGACTTTTGTAATAGCCTCCTAACTGGTCTTCCTGCCTAACGTCTTTTCCCATTCCAGTCCATCCGTCACTCAGCTGCCCAAGTGGTTTTCCTAAAGTCATCCACACTCAGTAAACTCTAGTGGCTCCCTATTACATCTAGAACCAAATGTAAGCTTCTCTATTTGGTATTGAAAACTCTTTACAACCTGGCCTTTTCCTGTTTGACAGTCTTCTTATACGTTACTCTCCTGAATGAGTTCTTAGTCCTTCTGTACTGGCCTGCTTCCTATTTTTCACACAAGACAATCTATCTCCCATCTCTCTGCCTTTTTACTGGCTGTCCATGCCTAGAGTGACTTCTTTACCCCTGCTTCATAAAAGCCCAAGACAGCTCAGGAGCTACCTTCTGCAGAAGCTGGTCCTTCTTCCCCACCAATCCACAAATGCTGGTGCTTTTTCCTCTAAGGTTATCTTGTATCTACTTTGTGTATATCCTACATATACTTATATATGTACAGGTTAGCTCTGTTATCTCCCTTATTAGAATGAAAGTTCCTAGAAGGAATTTTTCCCTATCTCTATGTGTTCCCAGCACTTAGCGCATGCCTTGTACCTAATGGGCATTTAATAAATGCTGTTGTTGACTGATTTTAGGTTCCCTCCGGCAATAAATCCTTTTGGTTTCACGCTTATCACCAGGGATCAAAGAGGCAGCTGGTGGATATTAGTGGTGGACCTGGAGTCAAGACCTGAATTCAAATCTAGTTTCCCACACTTACTAGCTATGTGACCCTGAGCAAGTCTCTTAACCTCCATTTGTCTCAGTTTCCTCAACTGTAAGGATAATAATAGCACCTACCTCCCAGATTTGTGAGGATCAAATGAGGTAGTGTTTGTAAGGCTCTTAGCGCATTGCCTGACAAAGTTGGAGCTTAATAAATGTTTGTTTCCTTCCCTTCAAAAGCCATACATTGAAAGTTAGAGGATCTTAGAGGCCATCTAGGCCAACTCCTTTATTTTACAGATGAAGAAATTGATTCCCAGAGTGTTAAGTGGCTTGCCTGATCTTTCTCACCTCTCCACGGAGTGTGGGGATGCCAAGAACCTTGATATAAAATGTTTGGAAAAGCATATTTCAGCAGCTTATCTGTCTGCTATATTTTTGCTTCAGCCTGGAGGAAGTCAATAGTCTATCGAACAATGTTCTTTTGAGTCCCCCCACCCCCAAAAGCCAGTTATTTTCCTGTCTTTTATTATCATACTTCTGCTTTTGGTACCCATAATCTCTGCTCTAATCAAACTTTCCAGCAGGATGTGGAATTAGTCATTTAATCAGTGTTTCGTGGTATCAGCATAACAGTTGCTGACCTAAGTCCCTACTTGGGTGAGCCTGGGGAGCCTACTTCTAGGAAAGTCCTAATGATGAGTAATGGAAGTGCCACTTAAAGATTTGAGAATGTGTGGATGTTCTGCAGTTGGTTCTGGTCTGCTAACCAGGTGTTGAGGAGAAGCCTTTTTGATTGGCTGCGTAGCCGGAGCTGGAATGTACTAGCCATGAGAGCTTTGGCCTTTTCCCTTCAGCTGCTCTCTCATTGGTCTGACTCTTTCACTGAGAACATTTAGTGAGAGTTAGTGTTGTAAGGAGAGAGGCCTTGGGCCCTCCTCGCCAAGCCTGTTTGTGGCTGCGTGAAACAGATCTTAGTCCTTTGTTTCAATGTTTGTTATTCTCCATTTTAGGTGAAAGGATTGAGACTCCAACCTTATGCTTTCGAAAGGTCGGGAGAATGAGCCTATGGGCCTATGGGCTTCCCAGAGTTTCAATATCTAGGTATCATACCTGGCTCAGCATCAATGCCCTGCTTTTTTCAAGCAGGGAGTGGACCTTTGGGACCCAGTCCAACAGTAGCTAAGATGAAGACTCATCTGGTATGAATGTCACAACTGGACATGAACTTGGTGAGATCAATGTTCTTTAGAAACTGTGCTAAGTCTGAACCTTTCCTGTCCAGAGACTGAGGTATTGTAAGGGAGGATATGCCCTGAAGTGTGGAGGGAAATGTTTGTACTTTTATTCCTATTATATCTTTGAAGAAATGTCTTTTTGTATAAGTTAATTGATATTAAATGGTTAAAAAGAACTGGGGTGCTACTCATTGGCATCTAAGAGTGAGGAAAATACAGTTAGTGGAGGCTCCAAGCTCCTCATGGTAGCCCTAGAAACCTTAGAGGGAAATGTAATCCATCTGGCCCTGAGATTGTTGTCTTGAATAAATATAACAGCAGGAGAGGGGAACTTGCAACCTCTAGGCCACATGTGGCCCTTTAGGTCCTCGAGTTTGGCCTTTTGACTGAGTTTTTCAGAACAAATCATCTTATTAAGGGGATTTGTTTTGTGAAGTTTGGATTTGGTCAAAGGGCCACACTTGAGGACCTAGAGGGTCACATGTAGCCTTAAGGTTGCAGGTTCCCCACCCCTTTTAGTTACATCAGTTTCTACTCTTTATCTTTTAAAAATATCATTGTTAACCCACCCTGAGAAATGGTTAGCTTAGTAAAACCTCTCTCTCCCAAAGGTCAATAAAATAGTGGTCCAAAATTTGTATTAAACCTCAGTTCTCAAAAGTCTCCTAGATCTCAGTAATGGTACCACCAGTCTAGAAAAACTACTCTTCAACTCATTTAGGATCTTGACATCAGAGAATCACAGTATCTGAGTTAGAAATGATCTCCGAGGTCATTTCCTGTCTAGCCAAAACCTGCCTCTGCAAATCTTTAACAACCGAATATTCAGTTTCTTCTAGAAGATCCCCACTGAAGTGGAACCCACTACCTTCCAAGTAGCACCCCCATTCCATTTTTTGGTTAGATGTAAGCTTCTCGAGGGCAGGGACAGTTTTATTTATATCTATGTGGGTCTTCAGTGCCTAGCAACATAGTATGTCAAATAATAAATACTTGGTTGATTGATTTTTGGAATACTTGAATCATTTTACAAAATATTTTATTGATGCCCTTTGGTTTTTTACTCCACTGATACTTTTCAACACTTCCCTTACTCTTATAAAAATGCTTCCTTGTAACAAAGGAAGTAACAAATGAATTGATACAACAAGCTAGTCTGACAGTACAGGCAATTTTGCCATACATGTGGTTTATCACCTCTCTACCCAGAGGAGGGAAGAGTGTTTCATCTGTAGTATTCTGGAGCCAAGATTTGGAATAGCACTAATCATTAGGGAGTCTTTCTTTACCTTAAGCTTAAGTTTACCTCTCTGAGACTTCTACTCATTGTTCCTAATTTTGTCTCCTGGGTCCTTGTTGTTCAGTCGTGTCTGACTCTTCGGGACCCCATTAGGGGTTTCCTTGGCAAAAATGCTGGAGTGATTTGCCGTTTCCTTCTCCGGCTCATTTTACAGACTGGGAAATGGAGGCAAACAGGGTAAAGTGAATTGTCCAGGGTCACATAGCTAGTAAGTATCTGAGGCCAGATTTGAACTCAACTCTTCCTGATTCCAGGCCTTGCACTCTATCCGCTGTACCATCTAATTATCCTTTTCTAAATTCTAGCCATTCAATTACTTGAAGACAGCAATTAAGTTTCCCTAAGTTTTTTCTTCTCCAAGATAAATATACCTAGTTCTCTTCGTCAAACTATGTATAACATGGTCAATCCCTTCACCCCTTCGGTCCCCTTCTCTGGATGTATACATTAGTTGCTCAATGTTTTCCTGTGGCACCCAGAATACAGCACAATATTCCAGATATAACGTGATCAGGACAAAATCATGAAGAACTGTTGGTACCTCCCTTGTGGATACCATGAATTTTTTGCCCATCACTCTGTTGGTTAATATTGAGCAGCCCACTAAAACTTTCTGATTTTTTCATAGGAACTATTCTCTGTCATGCCTCCTGCATCCTGTTCTTGTGTGGCTTATTTTTTGACCCCAAGTAAAAGTTTTTAAAATTTCTATTAAATTTTACTATATTCAATTTGACCCATCATTTGAAACTGGGCGTATCATCTTAGATATTCATCATCGCCCATATGCTAGCTAGCTTCCAAGCATTGGATCATTTGTAAGTTTGATAAGCGTGACCTCTATGCCTTCAATCAAGTCACCAATTAAATTTGATGATCATAGTGCCACAGAGAAGACAACTGTTTATATGTTGTTTTTTATCATACATGACAATAACACCACAGATACAACTACTATTGGCGTTTCGTCATTCAACCAAGTCTAAATCTACCTGTTTTTCTCTAGTTCATATTTCTCCATTTCGTCCACAAGGATAACATGAGCAACATTGTCAAATGCTTGCTAAAACAAGCCATGTCTATAACATTACTCTGATTTACCAGTGTAATAACCCTGTCGAAAAAGGAAATGAAGTTACTCTGGTATGAATTGTTCTTGATGGATCCATGCCGTTCTTTATTGTAAATAACTTCCCGTTCTAACTATACCTTTAATTAACTTTTTGTTTGGGTCCATAATTATTTCAACAATGTAGAAAACTCCCTCCCCTGATAGAGATGAGCAATTTAGAGGATTGTCTGAGGAATTCAAAGTTTAAGTGACTTACACATGGTCACATAGGCCAGTTTGTGTCAGAGGAAGGACTTGAACCCAGGTCTTCTGACTCCACAATCAGCTCTTTATTCACTGGGCCATGCATGCTGTACCATTAATAATATGCTGCAGAATTTTGCCAGGAATCAAAGTAAGTCCAGTTGGTTGATTTTAAAGGTTCTATGCCCTTCTGTTTTCTGAGAATGGGGCATCTGTCTGTAGCCCCATGGCACTTTTCCTGTTTTTAACTATATTTCAGTGTCACTGACAGCAGCTCAGCAATCACACAAGCCAGTTTTTAAGTTCCCTGGGAAAGAAGTCATCTAGAGTTTGGCACCTTCTTGAGTGGTCCTTTTCTCAGTTATGAAATCATTTGCTTTATTCTCCAACTTCTCAGTTGTTTTTCAGTCATGTTGTACTCAATTGTCTTTATGACCCCATTTGGAATTTTCTTTGTAAAGATACTGGAATGGTTTCCCATTTCCTTCTTCAGCTCATTTTACAGATGAGGAAACTGAGGGAAACAGTATTGAGTGACTTGCCCAGATCACACAGCTAATAAGTGTCTGAGGCCAGAGACCAGATTTGAACTGAAGAAAGTGAGTCTTCCTGACTCCAGGCTCAGCACTCTGTCTACTATACCGCCCAACTGCCCGCTTCTAATTTCCCTAACTTTTGTCTCAGCTTATGTTTTTAGCATGTATCTTTACCCAATTTTCTATGCCCGTTCTTACTCCAGAGATACTTCCATGATGAACTGGCATGGTATATAGGGCACTGGACCTGAAGTCAGAAAGACTTCCCATCCCAACTTAGATCGTCACTGGCTGCACAACTCTTGGCAAGTTACTTAACGTTTCTGGGCCTCAGTTTTCTTCTTTATAAAATGAGATGGTTGGACTCCATTGCCTCTAAGGTCTTTCTTTGCTCTAATTCCAATGATCGTCCCTCCAACAGCTGTATTTTTTTGTTTGGGGCCATTATCTTCTGTATCTCCTTAACCTACTACCACTATCTACACTGATAAAAATGATTAATCCTTGAAAAAATGTTGAAATGATATTCTTCATTAATTTCTTCCGTAGATAGAAATAACATTTTTCTTCTTTAGGCCTTTATCTTTATTGCTTCCTCTGAGAAAGTTATCGCTATTTTTTTTAAAGTATGTCCCACTCTCTCACATCTTGAAAGCCCTTATTCAGACTATTCTTCCTTTCGTTCATTCCTGTTACCATATTTAACATTTTCCTATTCTAAAAGGAATTTTGCCACCCCACATATTTCTGTCACATTTATGAGCCATTGAGAAATAAATTCCAGTTGCTATCATTGCATGATTAGAAAATAGTTATCTTTCATGTTACTTACCAAATGCCATTGTTTTTTGCACATAATAAAACAATTACAATAGCCCATTTCTCTTTATCTATGTGTATTCCAAACTGTTGAGTTGTGGGTCCAAATAACTGTCCTTGAGTCTGATATTCTTATAGGTCTAAATATTTGGCTTCTTAGGTTACTTTCTGTGGTAGACAGTACAATGAGCTAGGAGTCAAGGAATGTGAGCTCTAATCTAGAGCCTGCTACTGACCACTATGAGCAACATTGACCTCTCCCCCAGGCCCTGTCAAATCTATTGATTATAGTTTTTAAAAATCCATTCTGTGGTGTGTCCAGCCCACTCAGAACTTCATCTTTTACTTTGGTCTGTGGTTTGTTTCCTGGTATTTTTGTTTTATCTTTTCCAAGTTCAGATCACTACTGGCTCTGGGACTTTGGGCCACTCACACCTTTTCCAGGCTCCGTTTTCCTCATCTATAAAATAATAATGATGTTGTTGTTATTGGTAATGATGATAGTGGTGATGATCTAACACACTTCTGTAGCACTTTGAGTTTTATACTTAATTCCATAAACATCTAGCAAAATGCTTTCTCCATAACAATCCCCTTTCTCAGCCCATAATTCTCACAGCTGTCCCTTCTCTCTACTCATACCACAAGCATCCTTTTTCATGCCCCCATCATATATTTCCCGGGGCACAACAATTGGTCTTCCTACCGTAATCTCTCTCCCCTTCAATACTTCCTTCATACAGCTGCCAAGTTGACAGGTCTGATCATGTACCTCCTATTCCTAAAGAACAGGTCTGACCACGGACCTCTCCTACTCGAGAAGTTTCAGGGGCTCTCTGTTATCTCTAATGAAAAAAGATAGACACTCCTTTAATTAGTATTGGAAAGCCATCTATAATCTGGCTCCAATCTATCTTTTCTGATTTATTTGCTATTACTCCTACTCATGTACTCCATGTTCTAGCTGTACTGGGCTTTTCTGCTGTACCCTGAACACGACATTCTGTCTCCCATTTCTGTGTCTTTGTACAGGCTAGCCCAGCTTCTAGAAGGCTCTCAATCCTTATCTCTTCCTTTTGGAATCTTTGCTTCCTTTCAAGGCTCAGCTCAAGTATCATCATTGCATATTATCAGCCTATCAAGTACCTTTCCTGATCTCCTCCACTTATCAGGGTTCTCCCTCCTACCCTCACTAAAATGTATTTATGTATGTATTGTTTTCCCCCAGTAGAAAGTAAGCTTCTTGAAGTGAGGCACTATTTCATTTTTATTACTGTCTACCTATCTCCTGGCATAGTGCCTTGTATATAAATGCTTAGTGGATTGAATTGCATCTACATTCTAGAAGTAAGTAAATCAAGACTTTTTTTTTTCCACTGGAGCATTTTATTTGTATGTTTGTTTTACACCCTTAGAAAAAAAATCCTAGGATTTTTCCTCCTGTGTGTTTTCGTCTTGCTTCCTCATGGTTCATAATGCCAGATGAGGTTGTAAGCACAATAAACCCAAACTGACAGGATGGTAGGAAATTATTCTGCCACTTTTCCAGATCTTTCAATTGTCAAATCTGGGGCTGATTACACCACACTTATTTAATCTGCCCGTGAGGTTTACAACAATTTTTCCTGCTCTGTGATCATCAATGATCTCAAATTCGCCAATATAACCATGCTTCATCATCACAGTTAAGAACCGGACGATTACTTTGGAGCACGGCCTAATGAGAACCTGGTGTTTTCCTCACTTTTCTGCATTGTTGATGCTTTTGAGAGCATCTGCCAGGACATTCATGCGCACCATGGTGGCAGCACTGCAAGATGGCGGAAAGAGCTAAATCAAGACTTAAAGAGGTTAAGTGGTTTACCCAGGGTCACATAATAAGGGGGTAAAGCCAGGCTAAGATCCAGGTTTTCTGACTCTAAGAGCAGTGTTCCTTCCATTTTACTATTGTGATTGAACTAGGTGATTTCTAAGAGCTTTTCCAGATCTAAATTTCTGTAATTCAGTACTTTTAGTGCCTTCATTTACACTGTATAGATCTTATATATATATAATTATTTGCATGTTGTCCTCTCCCATTAGACTTCAAGCTTCTTGAGGGGAGGGACCATGTTTTTGCTTCTGAGCTTTCTCTCCTCAAGCCACCTCCATGACTCCATTCCCACTTTCTATCAAAGGACCTGGCCAAATGTTTCACTGAAAAGATGAGGCCAATCATTCTAAGCTCCATTTTCTCTCCAATTTTGTACTGCAAATTACCTCAGTGTTATTTAAAGGTAGGAGGGGAGTCGATAATCTTATCCTCTCATGTGTTCATTTATCAATTCTATTTAGATGGCCCTCACATCTGTGTGTGTGTATATATATATATATGTATATATGTATGTATGTATGTATATATATATATATGTATATGTATATATGGAGAGAGAGAGAGAGATGACTCCCAGATCTGTATATCCAACCTTGAGTCTCTCTTCAGAATTCTAGTCTCACACCACCAACTGCCTTTTGGGCATTTATTTCCAACTGTACATTCTTTAAGCACTCAAATGCAGCATGTTCAAATAAGAATTCATTCTCTTCCCCACTCCTCCCAGTGCTTCCCTGTTCCTAACTTCCCTATTGCTATTGAGGGTACCATTATCCCTCTAGGCAACTAGGTTCATAACCTCAAAATTATCCTGATTCTTTCTCCCTCTCCCTCTGTCTGTCTCTCCACCCCCAACCCCTTTACCTCTTATATTCAGTTTGTACCAAGTTTTGTTGCTTTTACCTCCAGAATACAACTTGAATCTGTCTCCTCTTCGCTTCCATGGACAGCACCCCAGTTCAGGCCCTCATTGTCTTTCAACTGGACTATTGCAGTAGCCTCCAGAAAATATGCATGGAGAGTGCTCTATGATCTTGTGGTCACCAAATTGGGCTCCCTGCCTCCTGTATCTTCCTTCTTTGATCCATTTTCCCCATAGCCCTCCAATGGATATTTCTGAAACATGGGTCTGACCATGTCATTCCTATGCTAATGAAAATCCATTGACTCCCTCATGCCCCTAGGGTCAGATACAAACTTGTTTGACTTTTAATGTCCTTTACCATCTGACCCTCATCTATTATAATGGGGAAAGTGGCCAATAAAGAGTCATATCTTAGGGCATGTATAGATATTTCCTGCACCCAATTCTTGGGGGATACATAGATATTACCTACCTGGTTTCAGTCCAAGCAACTATGTGGAAACATATGAAAGACAGTTTCTGGCCATGAATGGCTGAAGAGTTGGTACAATGTTATGTGATGTTGAAAAGCCTTCTAATTGACTGCCAACCCAGAAAAACAGATGGCCAAGAAGATGCTAAGAAGATCTCAATGTGCATACAATATGGACCACCCACCCACCTTTCACTCTTTTTCGAGGTGGATACCAACATTTAGGCCTGTTTTGAGCTGATAGGTAGGAAGAAGGGCAGTTGTCTTATCTTCTACCTAGTCAGAGAAGAGTCCACCGGAATCAATAGTAGTAGCCATATGAATCAAGAAATAACTGAAAAGCACCCTCAAGGTGGACATATCCAGGCAGTATTCTTGTGACTTTGGGAAATCCAAAAGTCTCACCAGAGAAGTCCCATTAGAGGTGTGACCAACAACTAGAGTAGGGAGTAAAGTCTGCCACAGCTGGCACCAGTGATCACTGCTACTTCCTCTGGTCACTAGTAGGACCTGAGATAAGACCTCTGGATCTCCCAAACTCATCAAAATATCTGGATGCTCTCATCTCAAATATTCATTCACCTAAGATCAAGGAAGAGTTAACATAAAGGAAACAGAAGCATCCATACTTAAAGACACATGGCAGTAATCCATGAAATAGGGCAGCCATACTTCCCTATAAAACAGATCTGCAACCTGGAAGCCACTAAGGAAGAGAGCATGAAAATAAGTTGGTCATCCCTCTTATATGTACACTCAGTTTTGGCTCAGTATCTTCTGAGGAATCGGTTCTGGCTCTGCAGCCAGTTTAAAAGACTTTTTTTTTAATCATTGCCTATTATCAGCCTATCAACCCTATGAGTCCAGAGGCTATCTCCCCCTACTTTTCTGCATGATTATTTGGTTTAAAACCAAGAAGGAAATATATACTGTGAACTGGATGGAACTGGCCTCTAACCTGTGGGTACCTGGAGCTGAACAGAGCAAGCTAGAGACAGGAGAGTCAGGAATCACACAGAAGTTTAATTCAAAGTGAGGAAAATGGCTTGCAAGCACATGCTGGGGCTATGCCTCTAGTGGGGCAGGGGAAGGGGGAGGACCCCCACTTTAGTGTGGAGAGATCTCAGTATTTATACCAGTGGCTATTCAGTGAGCTGTGACCCTGACAATGAGGGTTAATAACAATGTGACAGGCTTGACTCATAGCAGGGTTTTATGACCAGAAGCAATTCTGGGATTTTGCTGTGGCTGAGAACATCCAGAGGGTGAGTGCAAAGGATCATTGTTATGTCAAGCACAGGGCATAGCTTGCTTGCTGAGCCTTAGTTCTGGAAAACAGGGTGTTTCATAATATCTTGACAAAACATGCTAGAAGGACTGAACCCCCACTGTTTCCTCAGTCCCCTCTCTTTCCTATTACATTACCTTTCCAGACTTCCGGCACAACACTAGCCTTCCTACTTTCTACATTCTAGTTCAAGTGGTTTATTCGTTATTGCCCACCCAAGACATTTTATCTCTTATCTTTGTGCCATTGCAGGAGCTCTACTTCTCTTCCCCTCTCCCTCACAGAAGCCCTAGCTTCCTTCAAACTACAGAATAGCTCCTAGAGAAAACCAGTTCTCTCCTCCCCCTTTCATTAGCACCCTTCTCTAGAAATGACTTTTTATATACTTTATATTAAATTTCCTATGTGCATGGATTGTTTTTCCTTACCCTCAACAAAAGCAATAAGAAGAAACTGCTTTAGTTTTGTCTTTTTGTTTTTGTTTTGGTTTGGTTTTTGGTGGTTTTTTTTTTAGAGTCACAGATGTTCATTCTCTTTACTATTTAACTATTAATATACAGTAGTAATCTCATGCAGCTTAATCTATTATTAGCCTATATGTTAATATATATGTCTGGAAATAGCTCTATGTTTCTGTTACCAGTGCTGGAAAATATATATAATTACAACTCAACAAATGGAAAAGAAAAAGAAAGGAGCAGACAAGGAAGAAGAGATGAGAGAATTTGTTATTTAAAATAGTTACTGCCAGAAAAACCATTGTGCCAGCCCCTTCATTGTCTATAGAAGAAGTCTTAAATCTAGAAAAGAAAGGTGACATTCAGCATACCATAGGTAGATAATATCAGAACTAGGCCAAGAGCTCAGATGTGTAGTCTAGCAAGATGATGTTTTTTTACTACATGATCATATTTGAAAAGAAAAATGAAAGAAATGGGTAGGAAGGAGATTATTGTGATAAACAGATATATCACAAACAAGGATACCCTTGCTTCATCCACTTTGCCAGAGCTGCCTTCATGTCCTTGTTCCTCAAACTATAGATGGCAGGGTTTGGGGGGGAGGTGGGCATGTAGAACACAGACACCAACAGGTCAAGCACAAAAGGGGTGTCAGAGGTAGGTTTTAGATGAACAACAAAAGCAGTTGTGAAAAATACAATGGTCATGATGAGGTGGGGCCCGCATGTGAAGAACGCATTGGACCTGCCTTCTGTGGATGGCATCCTTAGAACGGTGGAAAAGATGTAGACCTAACAGATCTTAGTTATGCCTTTGTATCCCCAGAACTAGCACAATGACTTTAGCAATGTAGAGGCTTAGTAATGGCTCCTTGGATGAATGAATAGAGGGAGCTAGGTGGGCAGTGGAGAGAGTGCTGGGCCTGGAGTCAGGAAGAGCTCAGTTCAAATATAGCCTCAGACACCCCCTACTAGGACAGTTAGGTTGTGCAGTGGATATAGTGCTAGGTCTGGAGTAAGGAAGACTCATTTTCCTGAGTTCAAATCCAGTCTCAGACACTTACTAGCTACGTATCCCCAGGCGAGTCACTTAACCCTGTTTACCTCAGTTTCTTCATATGTAAAATGAGCTGAGCTGGAAAAGGAAATGGCAAACCAACCACTCTAGTATTTTTGCCATGAAAACCCCAAATGAGGTCACAAAGAGTTGAGCACAACTGAAAAATGATTAAACAGCACCTACTAGATTCATAACCTTGGGGAAGTCATTTACCGTCCTTCTGTCTGTTTCCTCAACTCTAAAATGGGGATGGATAATAATAGCACCTACCTCCCAGAGTTGTGAAGATTAAACGAGTTAATATTTGTGAAGCTCTTAGTGCAGCGCCTGGAAGACAGTAGGCTTTATGTGAATGTTGGCTGTTATTATTGTTGTTATATATAAATCACTTTGCAAAAGTTAAAATGTTATGTATGTCTGTGAACTCTCTTCGGAGCAACATGGAGAATATGGATTAAAAAAGAATACGGTTAAGTTGATTTGGAATTACTTGAATGACGTCAAGAATATTAAGGGATAGATGCTAATTTGCAGCATAGACTCTAGTGGAGGGCCTTAGGTAATTAGGCTTTGGCCCTTTACTCTTCCACACATTTGTTACTAATTTGGACAAAGATGTAGGTGGCGTGCTTATCAAATTGGAAGGTAACACAAACTTGGAAGATAGTTAAGAACCAAAGAAAGGGATCTCAGCAGGCTAGCATAATGAGTCAAATCCAATAGCAAGACATTTAGGAGAGATAAACGGTAAGTCTCATATTTGCTTGAAAAAATTGACGGTACAAGTAGAGGATGGGGCATGTGTGGTTGGGCAGTCACTTATGTGAAAAAGAGCTGTGGGAATTTTAATGAACTATATAAGCTCAGTACTTGTTCAGAGCAGCTTAGCTATAGCAGGGAGTTGGAGGTACAAGAACGTAGTCTTAACAAACTGGTAACAAGCAACGAAAGAGCAATCACATCCCTTACCCTAGCCTTTCCCAACCCAAACTACACTGCAGTTGGGTAAAATATCTACATTTTCTTTATTGTGTATTGCTAAAATGAAATATTTATAAACATATGTGATATGCATTTATAATTAGTTAGTTTAAACTAAAATATTTTAACTTATATTCCTCTCTATTTTAAATTAAATCAAATTCATAACAGTAAATCATAATTGAAGATAGATTTATAATTCGTGTGTGAGATTGGATAAATAGCGGCTATGGAAGTTGAAGCCACTCAGAGTCCTTGTTATTGTTCTTTTTCACTCGCTCATTTTTCCATCCTTGCTTTGATTTTATTATTCTGAGACAATAGTGGGAATTGTGTGAAGCAAACTTACCCCATCTTGTAACTCAGTTCTGGATTTAGCTCAGTTCCCTTTCTATTCAATTATGGGTCTATTCCAATTTCTGTCTTGTGAGTAAACTTTATTCAATTATGAGAATTGTGAGAAGACTTTTATTGCATTGTTTGAACTTAGCTCTGTGTGCCTGGGAAGCTGGACCATCTCTCCCTGCTGCTTAGGGACCCTTAACTAAGAAGCTAGGTTATGTTGACCAGAAACCCAGTCAGCTCCAAAGATTGGTGCAAGGAGTTTTCTCACAATTATGTATCTCAAGCAACTGGTACGTCTTATCTGAAAACTGGCCCCGTGCTGGTCAATCAGTAACTGTTTCCTTGTTCCTTTGATTGAACACAGACTCTTGGGGCCAGGGAGTGGAACGTTTCTTTTTCTGATTTCAAGGAATTGCTCCTGTTCACTCTCCCTCTTCCACCTAGAACTCCAATTAGAAATCAGATCATCTAATCTTGTAACCTGCTTTATATCCTGTTTGTTATTTTCTTTTAATGCTTAAAAATATGTCTTCCCCTGTATTCAGGATCCAGTGCCAAGCTGAGGAGGTCTGGTTCCAATTTGTTATGCAATTGGTATGTATTACTTAATAAATCGATATGCTCAGAAGCTTGAACATTTGTTTCCTCAGTTATTTCAGATTTCTCATAAATGAATTGTGTGGTTGTTTTTAACTAAAAATAATTCAAAACACAATTATATATGAAGATTTTAAAAACTATTTTTCAAATGATAAACTTTTAAAAAACCCTTTGGCATTTTGCTTAGAGAGATTTTATTTTCTGTTTCTGAAAGCTGTGTAATTCAAATGTCTGGAAAACCATTTAGGTCCCATGCTTTTGTAGCCTGGGTCTCTGTTCAGTTCTGGGACCCTTTGCTACCTCAGGTTCAGGCAGGGTGTTTTGGGTAATCATAATTATGCAAAACTGATTCATGTCCCTATTCCAGCATACACTGTATTATAGACTGCCAGAAACCTTAAACCAAGTAGCTAACGTATTTAATTAAAACAGAATAACAAGGGAAATAATAAAGGAAATCAAGTAGTGGAAACTTAGCCACTTCTAACTACAATCTACACTGAAAACACAGGGAAGTGAGAAAACTCTGTCCCTTTTGTGGGAGTAGATAAAGTGGGAGAAAGAATTAGTTGTTCATTGTCTTGTCTTTTCATCTTGGTTACTGGCATGGAGCTCCGTAGAAGCCTCTTCATGGCAGAAATTTGCTTTTCTGTCTCCAAGATCATCAGGATTCAGCTGAGACTCCTGAAAATAATCTCTTGCACAGTTTTAATGGGATTTTAGTCCAAAGAACTCCAATCAGGTCTATCCTTGAGTCATGGAGCTCTCAACAAAGGTCTGTCCTTCATCTCTATGAACAAGAATAGTGCATGACTACAAAATATAAGTGCTTTCCTCAAAACTCTATAGGGTAACTAGCAAAAGCACCATTATCCCCATTTTCATTGAATTACAGAATTTCGGAGTTGGAAGAGACTCCAGAGGCTAACCAGTCCAATCCATATGTGAACAAGAATCATCCAAACAACATACTCAGCAAGTGACCATCTAGTTTTTTTTCTTGAGTATGTTCATTGAAGGGAAATCCACCTCCTGTACAGATCAGAAAGGTTAATGACCTTCTCACAGTCACAAAGCTAGTTTCAAAACTGGGACTTGAACCCAGGTTTTCTAGTGTCAAATCCTCTTTCAATTACACTGCTGTCTTGGTTCTATATTCAAAGGATTCTCTGATACAGTGATGCATACCTATGGTTAGTTTGCTCATATAGGTTTTATTGAAGGATATATACAGAGATAAAAGTTAGCAGTCTATAGATGTCTAATATAAATAATCATTAACTGCTTTACATGACATCCTCTTAACTCTAGGAATGTTCCAGCCATTGGCAATGGAGCTAGAAGTTTTCTGTATATACAGTTAAGAACTTGTGTTAGAGCTGAGGAACCTGTCCCTGACAGGGGATTTGTGACTTAAATAGGATATCTTTGGAAAACATTGTGTGCAAAATGTATCTGACTCAAGCTCAGCCTGACCAAGGTGATATTGATCATGAGAGTGTTTTCTTCTTCCTGAGCTCAAGTACTAGGCATATTCCTAGGGCTGGGATGAGAGGAACAGAACGAAGAAAATTACAGTGGATCCTAGTCTGAACCCTCTCAGAACCAGGTGAAGCAGCGAACGCAATTTTTAATTATATCTTCTGATAAAAATCTAGTATTTTGTTCTTTTTCATACTAACAATCAAGTTCTGTTCATTGTTAATGCCAGCTAAGGGAAAATTGAAAACATTTGTTTCATTGTTACTTTTGTGCACAAAACCAAGCAATATCTTTTGTATTTTTCCATTTCTTTAGCATTTGTATTCATCAAAAGTATACACTGAGTAAATCTTTAAAAACAGAACTGAAATAATTAAAAATAATTGCTCAAAGCCACTAAAAATAAATATCTCAACATTTTGTGACTGATTATACATAAACTGAATACAGTGACATAAATGCCATGCAGACGACGATTTCCTCCCTCTTCTCCCCCCATTTAGGTCTATGCCATCATGTCCTTACATTGACGAAAGCAATTAAGAGTTAGGGCCTGTGTTGTCTGTATCAAGTTAGGAGTTACCTTGTCTGTCAAGAGTAATTTCTTTAATTTTATAGATTTTTAGACAGATCTTTGGCAGCAAAAGTTTTATGGCATGGGTTAAAAAAATGCTCTACACTAGAAGTTGGAAAATATTACTCTATCTCATCCAGTTGTTGACACTTGGAAGGAGTTGAATCATAGAAATGTATTGTTAGAAACATTAAAGATCACCTAATCCAACATTCTCCCATATGTGGAAATCCCTTCTGTGTAGCATCCCAGATACTTACTTATTTAACATCTGCTTAAATATTTCAATGACAGAGAACTTGGCATCTCATTAGGCACCCCATTCCAGTTTGGAATAACCTTAATTGTTAAAAAGTTCTTTCTTGATTATAAATACTCAAATCAGCAACAAAGGATCTATGAATAAAGACTGTGTCCACATCCAGAGAAGGAACTGATAGAAGTATGTATAGTGTGGTTTTACATATATATATAACGTATATATACATATACACATATACTCATATAGTGTGTGTATGTGTCTAATGGTAGCCTTCTCTAGGGCAGAATGGGGAGGGAGGGGAAAAAAATTAAAAGTGCATAGCAGAGAACAAAAGAAAACTTAGAAGAAAGCTCAAAAAAGCAGGGTAGTTTTGAAAATGATGTATAGTATTTACTACATAGTTTTTCAAAAAAAAAATAAACACTGTGAAATGGAAATTCATGGTTTTATATTGAATTCTCTTTTATGTTGTGCTGTGTATCTGGAAATGTTCATTTTTTGGTGTCTTTTTATATTTTAGTTCAAAATGAATAAAAAAAATTTTTTTAAAGCCAAAAAAGAAAAAGAATTCTTCCTTCCAATGAGGTGAATATTTACCTTTCTACTTTGTACTCATTGATCTCTGTGTGCTTTGGAGCTTGTGTTCGAACACACACACACACACACACACACACACTTGCTTCTTCCACATGATAGCACTTCACATACCTCAAGATAACTAACGTGTTCCTCCTGTCTTGTCCTCTCCTCCCACTCTGCCTCCTCCCCATGGAGAAGCTAGGTAGTGAACTGAGTAGCCCTAGTCCTGTTATGTAAATTAGGCAAATCACTTAGCTTCTCTGCACATAAAAAGAAGGATAATGCATGTGTACTACCTATTTCACAGGGTTCCTATGAGGATCCCATTTACCCCATTAGTAAGCGAGCTGTGCATAATGAAGAAGAAAAAAGTATAACCTTTGATGGTAAGTAAGGAGAAAGGTAGTAGCCAGCTGAAGATGACAGAGAAGTAATTTAGAAAATCAAGATGTGAGATAGAAGAGGCAGAGGATGGTGAGAGCACGGGCTACGGTTCTAGAGACAGCTCAAATTGGCTCATGACGGCCAATTTCTAAATTCTCTGCGTGGACATTTACACGTCTGAAATTGGAAAATGCTACAAATAAGGGCTTGATTTATTGTTTTTCTGAATGTCTAGACTTAAGAAAGCAATGGAAAAAATGTTAACAATTCAGATTAAACTTAAAAGTGTGTTGTGTAGATTTTTTTTCCAGAGTCAGTTGTTAAACATTTACTAGGACACCCCTGGCTGAGGCCAGTTCCCTGGTAGTTTGTGTTTGATATTGGAGGAACATGAGACATTCATAAGACATTCAGCAGTTAAAAGGAGATCTACTTATCCATAGCAGAAGAACATTCAACAAGGATATTCACTGAGCACATTTTGAGTTGATTCAGTTGGATGAAGCTCCCTTGCTTGAGTTACCCATCATGGTCTATTACCGACCAGAGAGTACATGGATCTCCTCCTGTTTTGTACTCAAGTGACCAGAAAATAATGTCAACAGCTGAACCTTTGGTTTACTGAGCCAATCAGATCTCTGAAATGGTTTCCATGCCTTTTAAGGAAAATTAGTTTAACTGGAGGGCTGCTAGGAGCAAAGCAGATGGAGTGTCAGGCCTGGAGTCAGAAAGACTCCTCTTCCTAAGTTCAAATCTGGCCTCATACACTTGGATAAGTCACTTAACTCTGTTTGCTTCAGTTTCCTCATTTATAAAATGAGCTGGAGAAGGAAATGGCAAACCACTCCAGCATCTTTGCCAAGAAAACCCCAAATAGGGTCATGAAGAGTCAGACATGACTGAACAACAATAACAACAAAGTCTAACTTGCATGGGGGCAGGGATTAAGACATTGTTCCCACTACAAGAGAGTCCAAGTCATTCACATTCCGGAGAAAGAAGAAGCACAGAGATGAGGACAACAGCAAAAGCAGGAGCTCCCCCTGGAAAGTCCTGCAAAGATAACATGTATGTCCTGGGAAACTTTGCTGTTATTCAGTTGTTTCAGTCACGTCCCATGTTTCATGACCCTATTTGGGGTTTTCTTGGTAAAGATACCGGAGTGGTTTGCAATTTCCTTCTCCAGCTCATTTTACAGATGAGGAGACTGAGGCAAACAATGTTAAGTGACTTGCCCAGGGTCATGCAGCTAGTAACTGAGACCACATTTGAACTCAAGAAGATGAGTGTTCCTGACTTCAGGCCCACCAAAAGATGCTTATATTCAAGGGATGTGTTTAGCTCTTTGGGTGATTATTCATTCACTCAGCCAGTCAACCAATCACTGTGCAATTACACAGAAAGAGGAGATAGAATATTGAGTTCAGGTAACAGCTAATAGTTGCCGTAGTCCGGAAGCAGGGTTTCCTAAAGGGGAATAGGATGAAATAAGGCAGAAAAGTTAAGTTGGAGCCAGATTGTGGTATGTCTTAAATGTGGAACTATTTCGTTTTATGCTGAAGACAATGGGAAACCTTGGAAGGTTTTTGAGCAAGGAAATGACATAATCACAGTGACATTCAGAAATCGCAATGACTAACTTTGATAGACTTAGCTCTTCTCAGCAATGAAAGGCTCTCTCTAAGACAACTCCAAATCTTAGAAAGATTACTTTGCTAGCTATGTGGAAAATGCATTCAAAAGGAGAGACAAGAACGAATGAAACCAATAAAGACACTTTCACCTTAGTCAAGTCAAAAAGGATAAGATTTAACTAGGGCAGCAGCCATGTCAGTAGAAGTAAGGGAACAGATATGGAGGGTGTGGAAGTCAAGTTGATAAGATTTGGCAACTATTTAGATAAAGAAGAAGACAACAATTATTTATATAGCACCTACTATGCATTAGGCACTGTGGCAAGAGCTTTTTGCAAATATTCTTTCACTGGATCCTTATCATAATCCTGCACTGTAGGTGCCATTATTATCACCCCCATATTACACTTGAAGAAACTGCGGCAAACAGAGGTTAAGTGACTTGAAGGGTCACATATCTAGTAAGAGTCTGAGTTTGGATTTGAACTCAGTCTTCCTGATTCCAGGCCCAAAGGCTCTATCCACCGTGTCACACCTCTGTTGGGGATGATTTTAAGGTTTAAGATCTGGATGAATGAGATGATGGTGATACCCTCAGCACAAATTGGTAAGTCTAGAGGAAAGGTAGGCTTGGGAGAGATGAAGAATTCTGTATGAATGTACTGGGTTTGAGGCAAGTCACTATGGAGCAGATGTTTGACAGTCCTAAACATGAGATCGAAAGAGAGGTTAGGGCTGGATATAAAGATTTGGGAGTCTGTTGAATAATAGATGAACCCATTGGAGCTGAGGAGGAGCAATCAGTTGAGTAGGAGAAAAAGCAGAGATCAGTGTCAGGTAATCCAAGTAAGGAGATAGTATTGAGGAGGAAGCAATGGTCAACCATGTCAAAAGTTGTAGAGGATGCCCAAAAGGCTATACCCTTTGACCCAGAAATATCACTTCTAGGTCTGTATCCCAGAGATCATAAAAATGGGAAAAGGACCCACGTGTACAAAAATATATATAGCAACTCTTTTTGTGGAGGCAAAGAATTGGACATTGAGGGAATGTCCATCAATTGGGGAATGACTGAACAAGTTGTGGTATATGAATGTAATAGAATACTATTGCTCCGTAAGAAATGGTGAGCAGGCAGACTTCAGAAAAACCTGGAAAGACCTATATGAATTGATGCCGAATGATGGGAGCAGAACCAGGAGAATGTTGTACACTGTTACAGCCACATTGTGCGATGACTAACTTTGATAGGCTTAGCTCTTCTCAGCAATGAAAGGCTCTAAGACAACTCATGATGGAAAATGCTATCCACATCCAGAGAAAGAATTATGGAGTCTGAATGCAGATCGAAGCATAATATTTGCTCTCTCTTTTTTGTTTTGTTTCTTATTTTTATAGTTCATTCCATTGGTTATAATTTTTCTTTACAACATGACTAATGTGAAAATATGTTTAATATGAATGTACATGTAGAGCCTTTATCAGATTGCATGCTGTCTTGAAGAGGGGGAGAGGAGGAAAAAACTTAAAACTCAAAAGCTTGTAGAACTAAATGTTGAAATCTAAAAATAAATAAATTTTTAGAAAAAGTTGTAGAGAGATCAAGGTGAATAAGAACTGAGAAAAGTGCCATCTGATTTAGTAACTAAGAGATTCTTGATAACTATGAAGAAAGCATTTGCGGTGATTGTAAGAATCTAGGCTTCTTGAGGTCAGGGACCCTTTCATTTTTTGTCTCGTATCCCCAGCACTAGAGTAGGTGCATAATCACTTAATGACAAATTGCTAAATGATTAACCATAAAGTGAGGGAGGGGGTCAGAAGCAAGACAGCAAAGAATTAAGAAAGGAGTGGATGTTGAGGAGTGGAGGCAGCAAGTATAGAATGATCAAGATAACCAAACCTCCATTTCCTACTCCTGGTCAGATTGGGGTGTGTCTGCTTGGTTTATCTCCCTCCTCTAGTGCCCACGACTCGGTCCACTTGCTTATGTCAGTACCGCTTCAGGGTCTTCTGTGGGTTTTGGACCACTTTCTCAGTTCTCCTGGGAGCAACTGGGTAGGGACGCCCTGCTCCTCCCAGCATTTTTGACTCAGGGGAAGGGGTGTGTGCAGTACACATATTTTTGGCTGAACAAATTGCAAATGATGAAAGTTTATGATTTGATATGTAATCTTTTGCTGAGGATAGCTGTCATATTTTTATTGTGAAAGTATGTGTTTGCTGATAGCTGTCAAATTTCTAATAATTATATATATGTAGATATATTTGTAACTAGCTAGTTAGATTAGCTGCTAAGAGTTAAATCTGGATGGGGTGGCATCATAAATATTCAGCCGTATATTCATCAGTATAAAAAAGAATTACCCTTGTCAGCTACCTACCATGGCTAGGAAGAAGGGTTTTAGAAAGAGCGGAGGTCTTAGAATTAGAATTTGGATGGCTATTGGGGGAAGGGAGGGAAAGAGCTTTGCCATGAAGTGCTGCCCCCGCAAATAGGGAGAAAGTAAGTGGAAGGCTCTGTATCCCTGGGGCAACATGAGAGAGGTTGGCTGGTGGTAGTGGGCAGGGCTGAGGAGGAGAAGGAAGGAGGCTCACAAGAGGATTTCCTGGAACCAATCTCCTTTTCACAGCTGATTGATAAAGAGGTGACACTGTTGCTGAAAATCCCTTTATCAAATCCTGTGTCCGATTTTTTAGTTTGGAAAATCTGAGAATGACAGATAGAAAGGCTGGGAAGACCACCCTCCTTCACATTGCTAGGTCCGCATCTCATCTTTCTCTTCTCCGCTCTCTGAAGAATCACAGTGGAGCCAGTGAGATTCCTCTCTTTCTGGAGACTTTCTCCTTTCTAGGTTTCAGTGACAGTTCTCTCCTGGCTTTCCTTCCTAACCTGTCTCACCTCTCTCCTGCTCCTTAGCTGGACTTTATCAAGTTTACGTTCATTAACCACTTATCGAGTTCACACTCGCTAACCATGGGTATCCCCCAGGGGGTGTCCTAGTTCCTCTATAATATCTCACTTGATAATCCACTTACTAGCTGTATGACCTTGGGTAAATCACTTAACCCTGTGTGCCTCAGTTTCCTTCTCATGAGCTGGAGAAGGGAATGGCAACCACTCCAGCATCTCTGCCAAGAAAACCCAAAATTGGGTCATGAAGAGTCAGACACAAATGAAAATGACTGAATACTTTTCAGAGGGAGAATCAATCCGTTCCTTATATCCTACTGCCCTCTCGTGGCAACAGGGAAGTTTTGCAGTTGTAATTCTGATCCTCTCTAGCTTTAAAACAGCAGAGGACAGTCACTAATGTTACTAAAAAAAAAATTCTCTCTTATTTATTGTAGATTCAATCATCACCAACAATCACAAACATCTCAAAACACAAAGAACAGACCCTTATATGATATGATGTATTTCAACCACAATTTTTGGATTTTTAAATACATAATGTAAATAAATATACACATACATACAGATTACATACATGCATACATATATTACTTAACCAGAGAGTAAAAAATTATTCTATTTTTTTACCCATTCTGTACCCCCCTTCCATTCCCTCTTTTAAATATTTTGTTGTTGCCCCCTTTTTTCCATATCCATCACTACCTACTACTCAATTCCCCTTTTCTCCTAAGTAGAAGCCCTTTCTTTTAACAAATATCTATAGTCTAACAAAGTAAATCCAGATACTAGGCATATCTGAGATTTTGTGTCTGGATCTGTAGATCTGTACCTCTAGTCACAATCACCTCCCTACCAACAGGTATAAGATATACGTCATCATCCGTCTTTTCAAGTCTTCACTGTTTATTGCTTTAGTCCCTATTCTGGGATCTTTCAGAGTTATTTCCTCCCACATTATTGTGGTCATAGCATGTTCTCCTGGTTCTGTTCACTTCACTCTGCTTTTGTGCATATAAATCTTGCCATATTCTCCAAATATGTCATATTATTTTGTTTCTTACGGTAGAATAAAATTCTATCATGTTATTTGCCACAATTTATACAATCATTCGCCAACTGAAGAGCACTTATTTTGAGTTTCTTGCCTCAACCAAAAGTGTGGCTATAAATTTTCTTATATAAATTGCTATTTTCCTTTTGTTCCTAATCTCCTTGAAATACATGCCTAGCAGGAATATTGATAGGCCAAGGGATTTGTCCATTTTAGTATTTTTATTGGTATAATTCTAATTTTTTTTTATCAAAATGGCCAAACCAATCCACAGCCCTCCTCTTTTTTTAAATGGGCCTTGTCCATCTTAATTTTTACTTACCTTGGGAATTTTCTAAATGAGCAAAATAAGAGAGTTGCTGATTCTAAGAAATTCTCAAACATCCTGAAATTTGTTACAAATTTTATCAGTTTTATATGGAGTTGTGTGTTTGTTGTTCATTTGTTTCAGTTATGTCTGACTCTTCATGACCTCGTTTGGGGTTTTGTTTTGTTTTGTTTTTTTGCAAAGATATTGGAGTAGTTTGCCATTTCCTTCTCCTGCTCATTTTAAAGATGAGGAAACTGAGGCAAACAGAAGTCTTCTATGCACTATGCCACCCAGCCACCCTATGTATGAGGCTTACTGCCCTACAAACAGAGTAAAAATAGTCCTCCAATTTCTCCTTTCTTCAGTAAAATCCCAGAGAAACACATTCTTTGCCGTAGAAATTCCTGGCCCCCATAACCATCACATACTCTAGACACCTCCAGGCCACTCTAGTTCCCTAGATCTTCCTCATTATTCAAAACTTTCACTTGATCCTGCAACAATCCATTTGCAAGTTCCCACAAAATTTTCTGCACTCACTGTTTCTACTCCTTCACCAACTTTTAAGGTTATTGACAATCTTTTTACTATTAAATCCAGTGGATTTTTTCCAGCCTCATCTCCTTTGAATCCTGAAACTCTGGCTGCCATGGAGCACCTCCTCATCCTTTATAACCTTTCCTCCCCTGGCTTCAGTGACACTCTCCTGCTTCTCACCCCACCTCTCTGTTCCTTCACAGTCTTTCTTCATTGAGAAGATATCCCATCCTATGGTGGCTCTCATGCCATTTGTTAAGGAAGGCAAAGAGCCAATAAAACGTGGAACACAAAAAGGTTGCAGAGTCATGCAGGCAGTAGAAGTTGACCTGCATAAGCAGGGCATGAAGATGGTAGGTGAACAGCATTGTGGGTGTAGGTCAGGCTAGATACAGAGAGAGTTTGCCAATCTTAGAAACCCATGGAAAAGAGCTCTTTTATTTTAAGGAGTTAAGGAATTCTAACTGTTCCTCTGAAATGCAATTAAGGGGCACAGTGGGCAGAGTGCTGGACTTAGAGTTCAAAGCTTTCCTCAAAGGCTTCATAGCCATGTGACCTTGGACAAATCACTTAATCTCCCGACCTCATTTTTCTTCTCCCTGAAATGGGCATAATAATAGCACCTATCTCCAATGGTATTTTTTGTCCTACTCTGCCAGTATTCAACTCTTACATTCACACAAGTTGGCATTTGCTATTGCAAAGCCAGTCCAGTCTCTGATGTTCATTCCTATGCTTTTTGAACCCAACACTTTTTTTTTGAATCATTGAATCAAATTGGAAAGGAGCAAGAAGTCCTTCCAATGTATCCCGAACAGATGGCCTCTACTTGTATGTGACTATTGGCAAGAAATTCATTATAGAACCAAAGAATTTCAGAGTTTGGTAGGATGTCAGAGGTCTTCTAGTCCAAACTGTATCTGACCTCAGTTTAAATCCCACCTCTGACACTTAGTAGCTGCCTGACCCTGGGCCAATCATTTAAACTCTGTCTCCATTTCGTCATCTGTAAAATGGAAATGATAATAGTATTTACCTCACAGATCAAATGAGTTAACACAGGTAAAGCATTTTGCAAACCTTAAAGTGTTTAATTAATGCAAGCTGTTAGTATTGTTCTCATTATTAGGGCAACTAGATGGAGCAGTGGATGGTGTTCAGCCTGGAGTCAGGAAGACTCTCCTTCCTGAGTTCAAATTTGGCCTCAGACGCTTACTAGCTGTGTGACCCTGGACAAGTCACTTAACCATGTTTGCCTTAGTTTTCTTATCTATAAAATGAGCTGGAGAAGAAATGGAGAACTTCACCAGTATCTTTGCCAAGAAAACCCCAAATGCAGTCACAAAGAATTGGACACGACTGAAACAGCTAAACAACATTATGATCTCTGAATAGGAATCCCCTCTTTTCTGATGTGCTTAATTTCTACTTGCAGACATCCTATGAATGGAACTTGGTGCCTCATAAATTATCCCATTCCATTTTTAGAGAGTTTGGAAATTTCTCCTTATCCTGGGAGGAAATCTGCCTCAACTGCTCCTTCCACTCAACTCAGTTCAATTCAATAAATATTTAATAAGTGCCTGCTATGTGCAAGGCACAGTGCTAGGGACTGGGGATACAAAAAGAGACAAAAGATAGTCTTTGCCTTCAATGAGCTTCCAATCTAATAGACTCTCAGCTTTTAGTTCTGTCCTCTAGGGACAAGTAAAATAAGTCTACAACTTAGATCTTTTTGTCTTACTTTGGTCCCCACCCATACTTTCCAACAAGAATCTCAAAATACAGCTTTTGTCTAGGTCTCTCTCCATAAAAGCAGGTAAAAGAGTCCCAGCTCCTGTGTAAGCTCTCCAGGGAGTAATGATACCATACCCCCTCATTTCTCCCCACAAACAAAATGCAGAAATCTATACAAAGGACTCTCGGTAGCCATAAACAGTGGCAGAAGGTACGAACCCGCCTCTTTCACAGATAACGCATGGGAGGCACTGGAGTTTTGGACTCCAGCCTCTAACAGGTTCACTCTTGATCTGATCAGACAGGAAGGACAGCTTTGGAGGGGTTAACGATCTTACTTTACTCTAGCCTAATCTTTTCAAAAGGATTGCTGATAATGGGAGCGTCAACTCTTACTGCATTCCCTAATCACCCTTAAGGGCAACAGACAAAGAAGGCATCTTGCCAGCAATAGCGTTGTAAGTTAATCATCATTCCGTGCAAGTGTAGTAAATATCACATCATGTCATGCCTCAGTAGGACTGCTTATCTCTATGATTCTAGGAATTACTATCTAGGATCCTTGAGGCTATTCTGGGAATTATCTAACACCTGGAAACCAGAGATTGCCGTAGCCATGAATGCTGAGAAACTGAACTCTAAAAAGTTCAACAAAACCCTCCTTACATACACCACTCCATGTATTTTCAGATATATTGAGAAATCATTCTTCAGTAGACTAGTCAGAAGCTTTTAGTCACCTGAAAAAAATAAATTTTGTTAGTACTTAATCTAATGCCAAACAGACAGTGTCCTCCCCTAAAATGCTACTCTAACATCCCTTTTAAATGCCTAACCAGTTTTGAAAGAGCAACCAAATTCAAGTTCAGGGAAGAGTTCTAATGTCCTTGAACATAAAATTAAGTGTTGAAAGGACAAGGGCAAAAGCCTTTTGAATTAGGACTAACCCGATTAAGATCAGTCTTTTCCCCTGAATGTTTAGATTGTAGAAATGATTCTCCAGAATAGGTGATATTTTAAACCACTCTTGTTCTGTTTGATAAAGCAAAAACTATAACCTAAATTCTGACCCCTTGCTTAATCTTGCCTGTGGAATTTTTACTTGTTTCTAAATATTATAAAACCAGAGGGAAAATTCTATGGTTTAATTCACCCTCCAAGTAGCAATATTTAATAAAATGTCTCTGATAGACTTGGAACCTAAAATGCCTGGTGATAAATAAAGTTTTTCTTCTATACAGTCAACCCAATTCTCCCCTCTTTCTGACATGGTCACCTCTTCTCCCTGAGCCCTGTGGTGTTCCAGATTCACTGCCACTTGGTAGTTCTCATGCCACTTAGGAAATTAATTTTAAGTTTCCCAGAGAGTCAGCTCTGCTTATTACTGGAGCTCTACTGTCTAAATTATTCACCGTAGTAGAATTTATTTTATTTATCATAGTAGCAAAGGACAGGCTCCAAATTTTGCTTCTCTTTAGCATGACTCAATTTTGCTAGCTTTAAATCTCCGAGTCTATAAATTTCTCACTCACAGGCTGGTACTTCCCAGTAACTTGCCCCTTCTCCAGCTAGGAAGATGGGTCCCCACAATCTTGAAAAAACTCAACATTATTTTTTTTTAAATCCTCTTTCTCTAGGAGGCTTGAATCTTCAAACTCTCACCAGTCATAATTCTCCTCTCCTGGGACCACATAGTTAATGATGTGTGCAACTGAAATATGACCCTACCACTGGTTCTCCAAGACTACGATTTATTTAGAAGGTATTTGAGCTTTCTAACCTAATTCAGAATTAAATTTATTTTTTTAATTTTTATTGACACAAATCTCTTTTTTCTCCTTCTTATCCTATCCCTGTTGGGGGAAAAAAAAGAAAAGAAAAAAATTTCTTTTTAACAAATATGCATAGTCAAGGAAAACAAATTCCCTCACTTGGTCATGTCTAAAAAATGTCTCATTCTGAACCCTGAGTTCATCACCTCTCTATGAGGACCCAGATAGTATGTTTCATCAATGGTTCTCTAGAATCATGAATAGTCATTGCATTGATCATAGCTCTCACAGCTTTCAAATATTGTTCGTTTTTTACAGTTTTGATATTATTGTATAAATTAACATCAGTATATTTGTTTTCAAAACACATGAGTAAATGATCTAAAAGTCAAAATGGGAAAACCAACTGGTATGGACTCTTAAAGCCATGCCTAGGTTGAGTTGGGTACCTCAGAAGCTGTAGACAGATAATAGAAGGTGATCCTAACATTCCACTCTTAAGAAGGTGGTTAAAGCAGTAAGGGTTCCACCCATCTAACACCAGAAATAAAATTAGGATAACCTGGATCAAGAGACTTAATAGAGCTTTGAAATCTGACTAAGATCATGGATTTGAGAGCTGGAAGGGGCCTTGGAGAGGTCCTTCATTTTCCAGATTGGAAAACCACAGCCAAAAGAGATGAGAAGACTTACCCAAAGACAAATCATGAGTAAGGAACAAGCTAGGATTTGTGCTCAGATCCTTTGAACCCATATTTAGTGCTCTTTACACTATATACCATGCAGTCTCCTACCATGAGCCAGGAGAAAAAGCAGTGGACAAAGAGTCAAGAGACTTGAGCCTAGTAGATGGAGATCTAGACTTGAAGTGAGGAAGTCTTGAGTTTGAATCCCATCTCAAGGACTTGCCAGCTCTGGCAAATTAACTAACTTCTTGGAGCCTTAGTTTCCTTATCTTTAATTTGGGATAATTGTGTGTCCATCATCAGATTATTATAAGGGTCAAATTAGATAATGTATGTAAAATGCTTTGTAAGCCTTAAAGTGCTAATGTTAACTCTCATTTTTTAGATCCAGATCGCTATGCATCAGCTAGGCATTCTTAGGCCTTTCTGGACCTCAGTTTTCATTTCTGTAAAATGAGAAGGGCTGAACTAAAGGACCTCCATGATCTCTCCCAGTTTTGACCTTCTATTATTCTATATGGAACTATTTCAGGTCTTACAAGGCATTTCAATATATCAAATTCCACAGATTTTGAGGGTTGGAAGAGATTTGAGACATCACCTAATTCAACTCCTTCATTTTACAGTTTAAGAAACAAATCCTGAGAAATGACCAAAATCCTTTAAAATTTTATAGCTACATAATGGGGGCTTACATTCAACCCTATGAAGTATGAGCAGAGTTATCTTGCCTGCTTTGTGCAAACCATGCATGCTGGCTCCCTTCGGGATAACAATGCTGTTGTCTTATTCATTCCTTAGCCCTTGAATAGAAGTGGAGGAGGGCCTGCATTAGTTTTAAAAAGGAGATAGCTTTTAACTTGCTGTCTTCCTTTGACTCTCCCATGTGGCAAATAGCTCTGTACCACTAGACTTCTCAGGAGAAAGTGGGAAAGGAGTGGTGCCCTTTCCCCCACCTTCCCAACATGGCATCTATCAGTACATGGTAGCTAAACAAAGGTTTAGGAACCTGCTTCCTTTTTCTACTTTGGGTTTCCTTCCGTGAATGAAGGGGATCAAATAGTGATCCCAAG
>CM053623.1:86218391-86247831 GCA_028646595.1 Phalanger gymnotis | reverse complement strand
AAGGCATTCTTCTCCTCATTGGCTTTTTGGAGCTCTTTTGCCATTTGAGTTAGTCTATTTTTTAAGGTGTTGTTTTCTTCAGTATATTTTTCAGTATTTTTTTGGGGTCTCCTTTAGCAAGTCATTGACTTGTTTTTCATGGTTTTCTCGCATCACTCTCATTTCTCTTCCCAGTTTTTCCTCTACTTCTCTAACTTGCTTTTCCAAATCCTTTTTGAGCTCTTCCATGGCCTGAGACCAGTTCATGTTTTCCTGGAGCCTTTTGTTGTAGGCACATTGACTTTGTTGACTTCTTCTGTCTGTATGTTTTGGTCTTCTTTGTCACCAAAGAAAGATTCCAAAGTCTGAGATTGAATCTGGGTGCATTTTTGCCGCCTGGCCATGTTCCCAGCCAACTTACTTGACCCTTGAGTTTTTCAGCAGGGTATGACTGCTTGTAGAGTAGAGAGTTCTATGTTCCAAGCTTGGGTAGATGCACTGCCACACCAGCACTCCTCCTTCCCCAAGAACCCCCAACCTGGACTGGACTCAGATCTAAGCTAGCTCTGATCCACCACTCAATTCCTCCCACCAGGTGGGCCTGGGGCCAGAAGCAACAGCAGCTGTAGTTCTGTAGCCACCCCACCTCTGCTGCCCCCAGGGCGGTGGCTGAACCACTAATTCCTTTTTACGCTCTGTCACCAGCAGCTTTTCCCACTAACCTTCTCTGTTGTCTTTGGTGTTTTTGGGTTGAGAAGTCTGGCAACTGCTGCAACTCACTGATTCAGTGTGCTAGGGTACAATCCACCTGGGCCCTGCTCTGGTTGGTCCGCGCTCCCCACGCTGGGCTCTACTCTGCTCTGCTCCACTCCCAGCTCTGTGTGGGATAGACCTTACCCAGAGACCATCCAGGCTGTCCTGGGCTAGAGCCCTGCTTCCCCCTGCCACTTTGAGGGCTCTGCAGCTCTTCTCTGTTGTCTTTGGTGTCTGTGGGTTGAGAAGTCTGGTAACTGCCACAGCTCACTGATTCAGGGCTCCAGGGCCCACTCTGCCCGGCTCCTGGTCTGGCTGGCCTCCCACAGCTGGGCTCTGCTCCACTCTGCTCTGCTTCCAGCTCCATGCATGAAAGACCTTACCCAGAGACCATCCAGGCTATCCTGGGCTGGAGCCCTGCTTCCCTCTGCTATTTTGTGTGTCCTGCAGCTCTAGAATTGGTTCAGAGCTATTTTTTAATCAGTTTTTTGAGGGACTTGGTGGGGAGCTCATGCCAGTCCCTGCTTTCCAGCCGCCATCTTGGCTCCACCCCCACAATTGATGATTTTCAAAGCATACATTACTTCATTTGGTCCTCAGAAAAAGGTCTATGATGGAGGTGCAATAATTATGTCTATTTTGTAGTTGAGTGAACTAAATCTCAAAGAGTGTTTTACCCTCCTATATTTTGACTCCTCATGAATCAATTCAACTCTATATTGTCCTTAGCTTTGATTCTCTTGTCTCTTTGTCCTGTCACCAACTATGCCCTACCAAACTCCAACTTTGTATCATTCCAACCTTCAACCACATTCGTTCTTATTCACATGCTAGAGAAAATTTCTTCCAACAGGGCCCACCACAAATTTATGTTTACAAAACCTCAGTTGGCTTCACAAGGCAATCCTTTTATACAACTCTAACTGGTTCTCTATACCATTTACCACAGCAGCTATTCCAAACCTTTTTACCTTTTCTCAAGCCTTTCATGACATTCCCTTCTCCCATTCTTTCAACTGAGGACATTGACTCATAATTCACTCATAATTCATTTCATATCACCCAGATGCCTTCTGCCACTGTCTCCTCCTTCATCCCTGTTATGTGAAGAAACAGATTTTCTCTTCACTAACGAATACCTCTCTCAGGTACCCTTGATTCCATCTGATCTATCTTCTTCCACAGATTGCCCCTAGGGGATTCCCATTCTCTTGATAATCTTCATTCTCTCCCTATGTACTATAATGGCACCTTCTCTACTGCCTACAGGCACACACCTCTCTCTCCTCGTCCTTAAAAAATTCTCACTTAATCTAACTCTCCACACTAGCATATTGCCAATGCAATACCCACAGCGACTGCTATGAATACGCAGGCGAATTCCCAGGTTCGAATCACAAGATATAACAGACTCTCTTCATGGGAGACAAAACCAAAACATTTATTCCAACACCAGAAAGCCAAATCCACCACAGTAACAAAGAAGTCTATACATATTATCAATGCAGGGAGGACCCCATCCCCAAGCCTTCCCCTATCTTCCTACAAGCAGACTCCCTCTCTCACTCACTCTAGCTGCTCTGCCTGCTCTCTCTCTCTCTCCCGGCTTTGACTCATTCCAACTTTCTGCTCTGCCCATTCGGCAAGCTCCTCCCACCACAGGCTCATGTGACTCACACTCACGCGACTCACACTCATGTGACTCACACTCATGTGACTCAGGCAGGTCACATAGGCCTATTAATGCATGGCAAAGATCTTATATCCCATTCCATTAACAATACAACTAGCTATTTCTCTTCTTTATGGATCCTTGATAACCTATCGTCTACACCATCTACAATTGGTGCCTACATTTTCTCTGCCCTCCCTCTTTTCAAAATTCTCTGAAATATGGCATCTGACTTCATCATTCAAATTGCTTTCTCCAAAGTTACCCGTGATTTCTTAATTGTCAAATGTAATGGCCTTTCTGGGACAGCTAGGTGGCCCAGTGGATAGCGCATCGGGCCTGGAGTCAGAAAGACTTGAGTTCAAATCGGGTCTCAGATTCTTTCTAGCTGTGTGACCCTGGGCAAGTCAGTTAACCCTTAGTTTGTTTGCTTCAGTTTCCTCATCTGTAAAATGAGCTGGGAAAGGAAATGGCAAACCACTCCAGTGTCTTTGCCAAGAAAACCTCAAACAGGGTGAGGAAGTGTTGGACAGGACTGAACAACAGTAACAATGGCCTTTTGCAATTCTGATCTTCCTTGACTTCTCTGTAGTATTTGACAGTGTTAATCTCCTGCTTCTCCTGGATACTCTCTCCTCTCTAGGTTTTCATGACACTGCTCTATCCCGGTTTGCTCCCCTAGGTTTCCTTTGCTGGACCTTCATCTAGGTCACATATATCAGCCATGAGTGACCCCCTAAGGTTCAGTCCTGAACCTTCTTTTCTTCTCCCTCTATTCTGTCTCACTTGGTGATGTCATTAGCTCCCATGGTTTTAATAATCCTTAGGAACATGATTCTCCAATCTGCATATCTAAACCTAACTTTTCTCCTATATTCCAGTTTTGTATTTCCAACTACCTCTTAGAAATCTTCAATTTAATGTCCTATCATATCTCAAAATCAACAAGTCCCAAAATTGAAATCATTATCTTTCCCCTAGAAGCTCTCCCATTCTTCCCAACTTTACTGTCAGGTACCCCACCATTGTTCCCACCACTCAGGCTAGAAACCTCCACGTCCTCCTTCACTCCTCACTTGCCCTCATCCAACATAAACATTCTGTTGCCAAATCTTGGTTTGGACAGTGTTTTTTTTTTAACCTCTAATTATCTCTTGCATATGTCCCGTCTCTCCGCTCCTCCAGTTGCTGCCCTGATACACTGAAGTCCACTTCTCTTCAAGGCTGGGCTTTTGCAGTAGCTTTCCCATTGGTCTCCCTGCTTCCCTCCCTCTCTCCACACTTCAAAACATCAGCCTATGTTCACTTAGCTGCCAACGTGATCTTCCTTCCATGCCATCTCCCTACTCACTAAACTGCAGTGGTTTCCTATGACTTCTAGGATCAAATATAAAATCCTCTATTGGACTTTTAAAGCCTTTCACAACCTGACTCCCTTCTTATTTTATAGTGTCCTTATACCTTACTCCTTCCATGTAACTCTCTAGTCTATGAACTCTGTCCTTCTTACTGTTCCTCACACACGACACCCATCTCCTGACTCAGTGCCTTTTTGCTGGTTGTCCCCCATTCCTGTAATACTCTGCTACCTCACCTTCACCTCTTGGCTTCCCTCCTTTCCCTCCAGACTCAGTTCCAATACCACTTTCTGCAGGAGACAACACCACCATCCCTGCCTTAAGGGACTAGATCCTTCCATCTGAAATTGCTTTCCTTGTACATGGTGAATAATCTGTTTGTAAATAAATGCTTGCATTGTTATTTCCTCTTCCTCATCCAGTAAGAATTCTTTAGGCTCGGCAATTCCACCTTACTACTACCCTTAGACTCTCAAATTGGAGGGTAGAACCATGAAACTACAAACCTTTGTTTAAGGAGGAGGCTCAGCTTAGACATTCTTGGAAAATGTCCATAAATAAAATTTTTACACAGGAGTGAGTGAAGGAAGGATTTAATGTGATTCTTGAGAAGCGAGCCCCCTGGGCTGGAATGCATCAGGGGGCCAAGATACAGAAGCAGAGCAAGCTTTATTAAGGTTAATTATTCCTGGTCCATCCCAGCTCTTCTGGGTTACAATCTCTTGTATGTTGCCATTAAGTATCGTGCCTTGACATGATCTCCCTCCAGGTCATGATGCATGTATGGATAATGAGGCTCTAATTTTGTGGGTGTGTCAGCTACTATGCATGAAGTTATTAAACATGCATGCTATAGATCTAGCTTACTCTTTGCCCTACTTTTAAGTACAGTTCTACTTCTGAGAATTGTTTCTTCTTTTCTCAGCACTCCTTTATAATCACATGACTCCAGACATTTCTTTCTGTGGAGGACAACATTTATATCTTTCTAACATCTCTAAATTTCTCACCTGGCTGCTGAACTTTGGGACTTCTCTGACTGACTTCTCCAGCATATCCCCAGGTTCCATTCTCACTACCCCTGTTTTTCATTTCCTTTTGCATAATGTAGATTAGATTGTGTGTTCCTTGGGGGCAAAGACTTTCTCTCCCCGCCCCCATTTGTATCCCCAGACTTGGCACAGTGCTAGGCATATAAGTGCTTAATAATACTGATTGACCATATTTATCGACTATTGGAATGTGAAATCCTTCAATGCTGGGAGCATGTTTCACCTTTCTTTTTATCCTGACAACGCTGGCACAGAGTAAGTGCTTAATAAATGTTTCTTGTGGATGACTTCATTTTTTTTTAAAAAGCAAGTGACTTAAAATGGAGATTCAGTTTCATACCCAATCCTCATTTTGTGTTCTTTTATGCCTATGGAAATGTTTTTCGTGTTTTTGGAAGGGGGAAGGCAGGGCAATTGGAGTTAAGTGACTTACCGAAGGTCACACAGCTAGTAATTGTGTCAAGTGTTTGAGGCCGCATTTGAACTCAGGTCTTTCTGACTCCAGGGCCTGTGCTCTGCTCACTTCACCACCTAGCTGCCCCTGGAAATGCTTTTTTATGTATAAGTTCAGAATTTTTAAAACTGACTTAAAAATACACTGAATTTTAAGTAGCATTTCTTACCTGTTTTCTGTGGTCTATTTTGCTGACCACCACAACCTCCATTCGTCAGCCCTTTTGGTGGGGGGTAAGAGGGTTTTTGTAGCCTGAGGAATAATAGGAAGGAAATATGGCTGATCCAAGTTAACCATGGGGTTCTTCTATTGTGGCAGTCATTTTTTAAGGATAAAATGTTTTACTAATTTTTTTTAACATTTCCCTTGGAAAAACTAGCAGATCAAGTTTAAGGACAACAATAGTTTCTGTTTCCCTAGGTTAAGAAATTGATATTTAACTTTACACCTCCCTTTAGTTGTCCCTCCCCACCAGTACCGCCCCTACTCCCAGATGATTTTTAAAACTGTCAGAGGTGCTGGCAACAACCTGATAATCAGAGCCTCGACTCTCCTCTTCTGAACCATGAACCTGACTGCCAATGATCACCGAATACCTTTGAATGATGGAAATAGCATTCCTGTCATTGGGCTTGGTACCTATTCAGAGAAAGTAAGATGATTTCTCTTTTTCCCTCCTGTGTCATTATTATAGTAACTTTGTTTTGAAACATGCTTATTTAAACTTTATTTTGAGTAGATTAGATGGAGTAATAGCTTGCTATGCATAAGCCTAATTTCAAAGGACTGTTATTCTTTTCTTTGGGTACTCAGGATTGAGTATTTACCCTAAAGAATTTCACTGGTATTCCTTTAAATGCTAATGAATATTTTACATAAAGACTTGTATCTTTTATTGACCTCTTTTTGTTGAGAAATCCTCAAAGTGAAGGGATCCCCAAAACACTTTCAGGAGGTTCCATTAGGTCAAAACTATTTTTACAATAACACTGACATTATTTGTCTGTTAAGATGCTCCTTCCTTTTCCAACTACTTATCTGTGTGAAGCCAGATTTCCTTCCTATATACTTCAACCAAAATAACTTATTGCAACAAGTTGAATGCAAAAACAAATATGAGAATCCAAATGTCTTCTATTAAGCCAGACATTAAAGAGATTTGCCAAAATAATAATAACATAATAAAACAATGCTATTCTTACTAATTTTTTGTTTTGGAAAATATAGGTATTTTCATTTTAAAATGTTATTCATAATAACATTTAATGGGTTTATCATTTTAAATGAATGAATAAATAAATATTTAAAAATTTATCAATTTCACTTTCTGATATGATAAGCATTGATAGATATAACCCACTTAAACAAAAGCTCTTTAGCCTCTTCCATAATTTTTAAGAGATCCTGAGGTCAAAATATTTGAGAAGCACTGCAGTAGGTCAATATAGAAATGTTCTTTGGATTTATGAGCCATGTCATAGATTTAGAGCTTAAGGAAACTTAGATCATCTAGTCTAACCCCTTCATTTTACAAATGAGCAAACTAAGTCCCAGAGAGGATAATTGACTTCTCAACCACATTTGGATAGTAAATAGAAAAGCTGAACATTGAACTCAAGGTCTTTGATTACAAATTCAGTGCTCTTTCCCCTGGAGCACAAATCGAGGTCACCGTTCTCTTATGTGACTTATTTTTGAACTTAGAATGAGTAAAATGTTGAAGGATAGTTAGCTATCTGCACAGGCTCCCACTTTTATTTGTTATTCATTGCTCTGGGATATGGTTATGACATATGTAGAAGGTCTCTGTTGGTTTCTATATGTTTGAATTTTAGAAAGTAATGAATCTGAGGAGAGTATATGAAACAGACTCTGTGTGTGTGTGTGTGTGTATGTGTGCATGTGTATGGGGGAGAGGAAGAGAGAGAGAGAACAGGAGAGAGACAGAGAGAGAGAGAGACAGAGAGAGGGTGGGGAGAGAGAGAGAGAGAGAACGAGAGAGAGAGAAATCATCTCTAGCTGGCTATGTATATGAAAATTATTGAGTGTGTAACTATTTCTTTGTTGACCTAGCTGCTTAGTGGACAGCCAAGCCAACCTAGCTTATCAACAAGGAACCACAAAAGACAGAAAAGTAACATGTGTCAGGCAAGTCAGATCACTGTCATACTTCAACTACCACTTCTCTTCAGATCCCTATTGGAGGTAGCCTAGGACCATCAGCCCAAAAGCTCTGGGATGAAGTCATGCAATAAGCATTTATTGAATACTTGCTATGTGCACGGCATGTGCTAAATAATGAGGATACAAAGAAAAGTACAAACAGTCCTTATTCTCAAGGAGCTTACAATATAGTGGAAGAGACAATATGCAAACAACTTTACATGAACAGTCTATAGAGAGGACAAAGATGATATGATCAACAAGGAAATGATTAGAATAGACTTCCTGGAAAATTTCACATCTGCTGCTGCAATGTACTGTGTACTGTGTATAACTTAGCTATTCTTAGCAATGCAATGATATAAGACAACTCTGAAGGACTTATTATGAAAAACGCTGTCCATTCCCCAAGAAAGAACTGATGGTGTCTGAATACAGTAGTTTGAAAGCCCATAATACCCTAACAAAATAGAAAAGTTAATAAAAGGGATGTTTCAGGCTTAATAATATGTTTTGTTTGGGAATGTGTTGATCTTGAGATGACTGGGAATCATCTGAGTAGAAGGGATAGTTGAATCCATGGGAGTTGACATCACCATATTCCACAAATATCTCTTATATTGAATTTAACTTAATTAGTATTGCCTCTCTTGGGGTTTAATTTCCTCTTAACCATCTTGGTTCTTCCTAAGCAAGCAGTTGGTTGGAGCTCAGGGGAGAGCTAAGAACTGGATATATGGACTTGGGAGTCATTTGCATAGAACGGTTGATTGTACCCATGGAACCATTTTCTTTAGTACTGTAAGCCTGGAATTAAAAAATAATAAATCAAGCTCTGATTTGTAGCATTTGCCAGTTTCTGAACTGTATTGAAAATTTAACAATTGGCTCTTTTAAGCCCTTTAAAGCTGGCTCCAGCACACCCCTAACTATAGCTAAAATATGCATACAAAGCAAATACAGGAGTCAATGATAATATTCATGAATCATAATGATAAATAAAATGCATAATATTTTCTGTATTTTGGCTTTTTACTTTGTTTATATATTTCTTCTACATAAAACTGTTTCTTCTATCTTTACTGGTACTAGTTTTAGCAGTTCCAGTAGACTTTTTTTTCTTCAAACTGGTTACATATGTGTGTGTGTGTGTGTGTGTGTGTGTGTGTGTGTGTATGTGTGTGTGTGTGTGTGTATCCATTATAAGGGACATCATTTCATTTTTTTAAAAATTAGAGACAATAAATTTAGGCAATTTAAGTGTAATTGTTGAAAATTTCAATCAATTATCTATAATCATTCTGATTGTTTCAGTTTTTAACGTAGCAATAAAATAGCTTCTTGTATTCTATTTACCAAAATTAACAATATTGAGAAATATGGTAAATAGTATGCTTTCAATTTCCATACAAAGATTATTTTACTTTTTTATCTATTTCAAATTCAAATACGGCAACCAGCACAACACCACAATTTATGTGTATCATGAGTCTATGTTAACTGATGATAACTGATAGATTTTACTCCTGTCAATTTTGAAGGGATAGTTCAAATTTGACCCTTTTTCTTCATACTGTATTAAATAAACAGTCAAACTTACTGATGGTTGGACTGAATTCGCCACAGTATCTCATTTTTGTTGACTTTTATTTAAACTTTGTTTCATTGAAAAAGATGAGCATTTCTGCACAGGAGTTGTAGTTGAAAATAGCCAACGATTTTGGCTGTTGATTCACACACACCTCTCGAGAGAGAGTTATGTGTCTCACCTTCAGTAGAAAGTGTGGAAGATTCTAGAGTGTTTTGCTGCATGCACCAAGGAAAATGTGGATATTAGAGATCAAATAAGAGTTAGAATCAATTTTCAGTGTTGTTTAGCTCTAACATTTCACGTTTTCTTCTCTTTTTTCTTTCTGCCTCCACTGTAACCTTTTCTTTCATTTCCCAGCTTCCTGACATTGGTTTAATTTCTTTCCACTTCCTTAGAAGTTTTTTTCTTGATTGCTTCTAGATTACCTTCTCTATACTGTCAAAAAGATCTTCATCTTAACAGTATGCTGACAGGGGACAGATCAAGGGCATAAGAAAGTGATTAAGAGGATATTACCATCTTTCTTGGGTAGAAGCCATTTGTCAATATCAAATAAATGCCTCGTTAGCAAAATCTGTGGCCATTAAGGTAGTCCCCTGACTCTTTTCTGTCACCCACAGATACAGAGATTAGTATCCCTATCTTCATAGGAACCCAAAGTCAATTAGTTTCATAGGAACCCAAGACAATTGTCCCTTGTACTAGTACCCAAGACTCTAATCCAAAGAGAGATATACAACCTCATATGAAGGGCAAATTGAAGAAGGATCCTCAAACATTATCAAGTGAAACTCTGAGAGGCACAAAGTCCTGTACAATTATACTAGCAGTAGAATAGTGAGGCCCCTATTCTGTAATAATCATTCCCAGGAGACCAGGAAAGTGAGATGATCAGATTATCAGCATTGGATAACTCCTCAACACTAGAGGTTATAGCTCCAAGTTGACTAATTCTGATTGGCATGGCAGTGGAGAAGTTTCCTGTTTTTAAGACTGACATTTTGAGAACATTGATTATTATTATCCATTATTAAATAATGTTAATACTAATAATTATTAAAATATTTGGCTTTCACTTGCATGAACTGATGCTGAGTGAAGCGAGTAGAACCAGGGAAACATTGTACACAGTAACGGCAACAGCAACATTGTGTAATGACCAACTTTGATAAATTTAGCTCTTCTCAGCGATGCAATGATCTAAGACAATTCCAAAAGACTCATGATGGAAAATGTTATCCACATCCAGATAAAGAACTAAGGAGTCTGAATGCAGATCAAAGCATACTATTTTTCCTTTTTTTTTCCTTTCTTGTAGTTTTCCCCTTTGGTTCTAATTCTTCTTTATAATATAATTAATGTCGAAATATGTTTAATATGATTTTACATGCATGGCCTTTATCAGATTGCATGCCATCTTGGGGTGGGGGTAGGGGAAGGAAGGGAAGAAAATTTAAAACTCAAAATCTTATAAAAGCGAATGTTGAAAAAATAAATAAGCAAACAAATAAATAAAAGATTTGGCTTTCATATGACTTTTAAAAGTTTGTAAATCACTTTAGATGTTACTTCTTTTGATTCTTATAACTCTTCTGTGAAGTAGACAAGACAGGTATTATTATCCCTATACAGATAAGGAAACTGAAACTTGGAGAGATTCAGCGATTAGCTGGTAGTCTCACAGCTCCACCTGCCACCATTCATACTGTACTTTAATTTATTGGTGGATATGACCCCATTTGAACCAATTGCAAAATTAATTGATTGTATTTCTTCCATGACTCTGTTTTTCTGGAGCCCTAAAACATCTTCTTGGCAGTGTGAAGAGGCTACCACATTCTTCTGGTAGTTGTTATTAAATGGGACTTCCTAAATGAGAGAGCATGGAGCAACTTTTGAAAACAATAATGGATGTAAATTGGCAGAAAAGAGCAGGGAGTTATCCATTAGCAATTTTAGCTGATATAAGGAAAGAAATGTTTTTTAGAAATAAATAACCAATCTGGAGTCAAGTCCAGTTCACCTTTCTTTTTTGTCTTTTTATTCCAGGACACTAGAGACCTATGCGGACAATCTGTGAAGATTGCCATTGATGTTGGGTACCGCCATTTTGATTGTGCCCTCATTTACCATAATGAACATGAAGTGGGAAATGCAATCAAAGAGAAAATTGCTGAAGGAAAAGTGAAACGAGAAGACATCTTCTACTGTAGCAAAGTGAGAACCTATTCTGTCACTCTTCCTTTGTTTTTGGTTTTTTTTTTTTTCTGAACCAGTGGTTCATGGACAACTCTAATGAAGTGGACCTCAGACTTTCTCATGATCTGACATGCTCTCTTTTTCTAGGACCTTGTTTTTATAACATTTGATACACAAATATGCAAATAGGCATTAATTGATAGACTTTGCTCTTGAAGGCCAAAAATGACATAGGAGGTCACAGGTTGGGTGAAACAAGAGACAGCTTCATTAAGTGATCATAAGATGGTCACCTGCTCATGTTGGATGAGAGCATGGTCCGAAGGTACAAAAATAAGGTGAGGGACTTTTACGAAGCATCAAGGCTTCCCACCTATGCTGAGTTTTGGCATTGAATTTGTGCAAAACAGTGTGGAAATAGCTTTGTCAGAATTCTTGCGGTGGCACAAGTGAGCTTCAAATTTTGGTGAACAGGTAGTGAACATTACATTAAAGTTTGAGGCACACTACAAGAACTTATCTATCCCCATATGATTCATGTAAAATACCAAACTGATTAATACTCGTTAGAGTAGGGGTCCGCTCTTCCTTTTATAATAATAGGACAGGGCAGGGCTAAGCAAATTTAGGAAATAGTTGCTATCAACAATTACATGTTATTGAAAACAATACGTGTAAGGCACTATGCTAAACCATTGCAAAAAATCTAGACCATTATTTAGGCTTTCACAGACCCAAAGAAGGAATCCCAGGAGAGAGATTGGTGCCAGCTCCACTGAGAGGGAAAAAAGAGTCATAATTTTTCCACATCACTTTTCTTTTATGTGGGAGTTTGGGCCTAAATGAGAGGGGATAGTTTATCCTTTCTCTTAATCTCCCTTTTCCTTACAAGGTATTGCTGGAATGGGGAACATCCATCCCTCGGAATATAAGAGAGACTTTAGGTCTTCATTGGTAACTTTACTTTTAAAAAATGTAATTTGAAAGTCAAACTTATAAACTAGGTAAGTTGGAGACTACAAGGTGGGGCAGGAAATAGAAGGTGGGTGGATGGGAGAAATTGTGCAGGGAAGAATGGGATATTTTTCACCTTGCCCAGAAGTATCATTAAGGTTTGCTTTTAAACAAAATTTTTTAGTGACTTATTGATGCTTTTCCCCCCACATTATTGTTATTTCCCAATGACCTACCACACACACACACACACACACACACACACACACACACACACACACACACACACGCACACGCACGCACTGTGGGGCCTCATAACAAAGAAGCAAAGTTAAGTAAAACAAATCAAAACTTTGGTTTTGTCTGACAATACAGAGCCCATTCTGCACCCAAAGCCTGCCATCTCTCTCACAAAAGGAAGGAAACATGCTTCACTGTCAGTCTCGTGAAGTAAAGATTAGCCATTGAATCGATCATTTCTGATGTAGTATGACTACATCTCTTTGAAATGTGTTATAGTGGTAAGAGCTCTGTCTTTGGACTAAAAAGACTGGGATTTGAATCCTGGTTTGATACTTACTCAGCATGCTATACTGGCTAACTCATTTAGCTTTTCCGGGACTACAGTTTTCTCACCTGAAAAATGAACGGGTTAGACTAGATAACTCCTAAGTTCCAGTTCTTGGTCCTATGAAGTGAGTAGGGTTCAGAATATTCCCTAGTCTTGGAAGTCAGTGTTAAACCTTTACCTGTTGGTTCATTTCTCCCTACCTCTTGCTTCAAAGATCCAGTCTGCTATTCAGAAAACTCTCTGCCTTTACCTTGCATCAAACAGAACTGAAAAAGTTTTTGTTCCAGTATGTTTGAGATGTCAGTTTGTCATTTTCAGACTTAGCACTTTCTAGAATTGACTTAATGTTATAACTGTAGGTCCTACTCTCTTCTGCATAGTAAACTCGTCTATTGCAGGTAAAGACAACTAATGCTTTATGATGAATCTAATTGTCACTATCTCCTCCTGAATGCAGTTGTGGAGCAAGAGGTTGAAGGGAAAGTCATTTTTGTAAGAACTAGGCATTTCCCCAAACTGAGGTGTGTACAAATGGTTAAGTAATTCTTTGTGCTACTGCAATTTTGTGAAGTATAGGCAAAAAAGACCACAGCGGTCTTTGATCCATAAACTGACTTGTAGGACCCTTGGAGTCTTCTACTGTTTGCTAGCATCTAGAGATGGCCTCAGATCCTGGCCTTCCCTATGCAGTCAATGATGCTTGCTTTGACATTACACAAAGATTACAAGACACTTTAATCCTCTTAACAGAAATAAGAAAGATTGAAGTGAATATGGGTTTATGGGAAAATGTAATGAGTTCCATTTTGGACATGTTGAACTTGATCAGGCAGAGATGGTCAGGTAATAGATATAGGTGAATAATGAGGTTTTCTCATACAGATTTGAGAGTCATCTGCATAGAGTTAGCTGAATACATGAAACTCATCAGATCAAGAGTAAGAGTATAAAGAGGGAAGATAAGATGGACCTAGAGCAGAGCATTGGGGGCTATCCACAGCGAAGGAGGAAACAGGTAGAAGAGACCTGGGAGAAAACAGAATATTATGGGAGCCATGTGATAGTCAACAGCAAAAAGGCTACAGTAGAGAGGGGGACAATGAGAATAAGGACTAATACGAGACCATTGGATTTAGTAGTTAAAAGGTTACAGGTAACTTTGGAAGGGGTAGCTTCAGTCAAATGGTGGTATCAGAAGTCAGGATATAAGGAATTAAGACATGAAAGCAATCAGTGCAGATCGAGAGTTCTTAACCTGGCTTCCACAGAGCCCCAAGGGGTCTGTGAATAGATGTCAAAGGGTCCATAAACTTGAATAGGAAAAAAATTACATATTTATTTTTACTAACCTCTAGTTGCTTAGCACTTCTTTTCATTGTGAATTTTTAAAAAATATTCTGAGAAAGGGTCCATAGCCAATATTATCTAGTATTTGTATAGCATCTGCTATGTCGCAAACACTATGCTAAATACAAACATTACTTCATTTGATCCTCACAACAACCTTGGGAGTTAGGTACTATTATTATCCCAATTTTATGGATGACGAAACTAAGACAAATAATGGTTAGATAATTTGCCCAAGGTCAAACAGCTAGTAAATGTCAGGGGCAGATTTAAAATCAAAGGTTTCACCAGATGGCCAAAGAGGTCCATGAATCCCTGCTGCAGATTGGCATAAAGTTATGAGAGGGTCAAGCAAAGGGTTTTTGTTTGTTTTGTTTTTAATGTTTGCATGTGATTGTAGAGAAGAGGTCACTGGATAAGAAGAGACGAAAGACGAGAGAGAATGATCAAGGGAGCAAGCTCTAGGAGGGGATAAGAAGGGATGAGACCAAGGATATGATGAAGAAGACGATCTTGGTGTGATAGGTGAAAGAGGAAATGACTGAGGAAACAATGGATTGAGCTTCCCAAGCATAACAATTTATTAAGTAATGCATGCCGATTGCCCAATAAATTGGGACCAGTCCCCTCTCTCAGCTTTGGCACTAGACCCTGAATATAGAGGGGGACAGATTTTATACATTAAAAACAATTAATCGAACAAGACCAATTAATTGAAAGGAAACAATTAATCAGGATACAACATTAGGTAACCTGATTTCTAATTGGAGGAAAGATTAGGAACTTCCTAAGTTGGGAGAGCAAAGAGGTGCGACTGCCTGAAATCAGAAAAAGAGGTGTCCCATTCCCCGCAAGTGTCTGTAAAAAAATCAAAGGAACATGGAAACAATAACTGATTGATCAGTATGAGGTCAGTTTTCAGTTAAGATATACGGGATGCTCGAGATATGTAATTGTGAGAAAAGCCCTTTCATCAGTCTTCAGACCTGACTCATGTCTAGTCAGCATAATGTAGGTCCTGAGTTAAGGGTCTCTAAGCAGCAGGTAGAGGTGGTCCAGCTTACTGGCTGCACAGGGCTAGGTTCAATCAATGTCATAAAATTTTCTCACAATTACCACAATTGAATAAAGTTTTCTCACAAGATAGAAATTGGACTAGACCCATAATTGGATAGAAAGGGAACTGGACTAGCTCCAGAACTGAGTCGTAAGATAGAGTCAATGCGGCTCACTCGTTTGCCTCCAGCACTTGGTGTTCTAATCCCCTCAATTCTCTCAGTTCCTTCATTGGCAGGAACTTACCCCATCTTCTCCTTAGAGACTGGAACAAAGGAAGAGAAAATGAAGGATAATGAAGCAAGGCTTTGAGGGACCAAATAGATAAGAGGGATGAGAAAAAATAGGTGGCCTCTATTTTCTCAGTCACGTAGTAGGCTCAGTCTTCTGCTTGTGTGGTTGGGAAAAAGTGGTTTAGGAGATTTGAGGGAAGAGGAGAGGTTTAGAACAGTGGTGTCAAACTCAAATAGAAACACGTTCCATAGAAAACCACAAATTAACATTATCTATGTTGTATTGTATTTTTATTTAGTTCATTAAACATTTCCCAATTACATTTTAATTTGCTTCAAGCCCACTGGCCTACGTGTCTCAAGTGTGACACCTCTAGTTTAGAATACTCCCCTGCTATGAAGAGTGTAAGAGTCAATCAGGGAAAAGTAAAAGGATTTCCATGAACAGTAGTCTGTGTTCAGTCATAAGATTTAGTTAATATTTCCTCAGCGAAACCAGTTCAAGATGTGAACGAATCATCTCTCTTCTATTCTGTACTCGTGCATCTGACTTTTAGACTTAGAGTAGAAATAGAGTGTTTTACATTTACTTCCTGTTAAATTTTGTCTTTGGTGTTAGAGCTGCAGCCTCTCAAGATCATTCTGAATAGGAGTCCTCTCATCCACTATATTAGTTATCCTTCCTTGTTTTGTGACTTTTGCATATATGATAAGCATATCTTGTATTGCTTTCCAAAACACGGCCTTCAACTGGAATGCATGAAAACACCACCTGGGCTCCCAAGTCTTTCTATTTTCATCTCCTGATAGCAAAATCACTAAATACATGTCAGGAATATGACTTCTTCCAATTTATAGCTTTTGTTTCCAAAAGAATCCATAAATGTGAGCAGAGATCAGTAAGTTTAATGCATTTTGACAGGTTCTCCAAAATATTTTTGATGCAGCTTCCATAAAGATAACCCACCTACCAATCCACAGTTTTAGATCTACATGTGGCAGATAGCCACTTGTACCAGTTGTCTCTGATGATCACCTCTTCTTTCTAGATACTAGGTGACCCAGGAGATAAAGCACAGGACCTGGCATCAGGAAGACCTGAGTTCACATCTGCTTTCACCCACTTACTAGCTGTCATTCTTGGGCAACCCACTTAACTTCTGTCTACCTCAGTTCCATGGGAATAATAATACCACCTAGTTCCCAGGGTTGTTGGGAGGATCAAATGTGACAATATTTGCAAAGGGTTTAGCACAGTGCCTGGCACAGACTAAACACTAAATAAATATTTGTTCCCTTCTCTTCTCCACATATCTTTGCCTCCAGACTTCTTAACATGATGGTATCTTCCTCTGTATTTTGTGATAAATCTCCAAGAGCGTATCAATGTTTTGGTCTTCCTCATTTTTTCATCTACCATGGGATTTTTTTTTCTTCAGAAAATACAAATTCTCCTTCTATGGGGAAAAACTTTGAACATACAGTTTAGCTCCAGTCATGCAGAACTTTTCACAGAAATTTTCCATGTCATTATCTTTACTTTGATAGCTTCGTAGTGGCTTGGATTCCTCTACATATCTTTGAGATCTTTTTATTCCTGATTTCTTTCCTAGATTATTTACTTTATCTTTGCAAGGGTTCTTTATCTTCTCTAATAAATTAGCATTATGAGTACATGTCATAGGAGACTATATGATATTCTCTTAACGTACTTATCATTTATGAAACTTTTGTAAAGGCTAAAAATCTCTTACTTGTACTGACAAGTTGAATCTCCCAGAGCAAGGCTCCATCTCTACCTCAGGGGCCTAGCAGGGAGAGGTCCCGAGGTGGGGGGTCTTTCTCTAATGCTATAACACCTCCATTCCATTGTGGTCTGACCGATGTCGATGTCGGTCACTAGTGATTGGTGTCCAAATATCATTTAGCCAATTAACATCATTTAGATTTTACAAAGAAATGTTTACTGAAAAGATAAAATAAGTACAAACATTTCCCTCTAACACCCAGAGACACACTCTTCCATTTACCACCTTTATCCAGAGAAGAGGAAGCTTATATGTAAAACAGTTTCTACATAGCGTTTACCCCAGGGATTTTACTTCTGAATGTAGCCAGTGGAAGAGTCATCATCATTCTTTTGGCTGCTTTTGATCTAATTCTCTACTGGATTAAGCAGGTCTTTTAGGACTTTGCTTCTTACTGGGTTTAGTTGTCTGAAAATTTTGGCATGGACTCCAGCTCACAGACCTCTGATGATTTCATCTCTCAGTCCTTCAAACTTCACAAGGTGGCAGCCTAGTTGGATACATCTTCACCTAAGAGCAAGATTCAAGGAAGCAAAGAACAGAGAACTATAGTCACAGTTAAATGTGGGCCCTTTCCCACATTTAAATTTAGATTAAAACCCCACATCTGTCCCTCTTCTTCAGTGGCCAAAGGCTTACAGCATATCTTCTTTCAGTAGCCAAAGAGAGAGAGAGAAGTTTGCTATGGTCAGTTAGTACTTTTCAAATGCTTACCTTTTTCTGGGTCAGCAGGCAATCAAAAATTCATTTCTTTACAAGGTTAGCCAACTTTAACTGTGCGCGCTCTGAGGCCAATGGGAGGATTTTATCAGCCAAGTCTCTCCTCATGTTCATAAAGCCTGGGTTTGTTTAGTCCTTTGCTATTCCTGTACCTGACATCCCATCTCCTACCTCTATGTCACCCATGTCCAAAATATTCTCCCTCATCATTTACACTCCTTGGAAATCACAACTTTTTTCAATGCATAACTCAGGTGCCATTTACTGCACAAGGACCTTCCTGATCCCTCTAGTTGTTAATGCTTTCCCCATCTATATTACTTTGCATATATTTTACTGTGTATCTATACCCTACTTAATCTGCAGAAGAATATAAGCCTCTTGAGGACAGGGACTGTTTTGTTTTAATCTTTGAAACCTCAATACCTAGCCAGCAACACCATGGAAAGTAAAAAGTTTGCCAGTGCAATAAGGACACTGACATCTCCCAAGATAGGGCAAGGACAAATTTGCTCAAACTACTCTTCAGTGACCCATGTGCATCCTTTAAATCTGTTTGCTCTCTGATAAATGGAAAATATTTTATTTTATCTTTACCCCATCAGGTACTATGAAACATGGCATTTTTATGCCAGATGACTTTTTTTCATAATTTCCCTTTGTTCTGTTTCAGTTGTGGGGTACTTTCTTTAGCCCGGAGATGGTACGACCAGCTCTGGAGAAGACACTCAACAGTCTTCAGCTAGATTACATTGATCTTTACATCATGGAGATACCAATGGCTTTCAAGGTAAGTGGAAATCCCCAAAGGCCACCTGGTTTGCCCAAAACTTTTGTATAGGAACTCTAAAATATATAGGATGAGTTCAATATTTTTAAGGAACCCTAACCTTCTATCATACCATTCTCCTTATACATCCCCCTTCCTAAATCTACTCTTCATCCTTATTGTGACCTCCAATTCCTCCATCCCTTGGTACTTTCCTCAGGCCATTATTCCTGCTCTGACTTAACTTTCTTCCTTTCCCAATCCTCTATTGCTGAATTTGAATTTCCCAATTGAATTTCCCAATCCTCTATTGTTGAATTCCTTACTCCATCCCACCTCCACCCTCTTACCACTTATCCCTTGCCAAAACCCAGTCCTATATCACTCCCATGATCTGTCTTTTCCGCTCTTACTAATGGGTTGCTGAAAGTAGTTGGAGGAAGTCAAATCCGTGGGATAACTAGAGACTCTCTAAATTTAGGGGATCTAACCTCAACTGGGCTCTTTTATTCCTCTTATTCTTTTCTAATTGATTTCCTATCTCATTTCCCACAGAAGCTATTCCAACACTTTTCTCCTGAAAGTTCTCAAATCTGTCCTCTTGCTCTCTCAAAAAAGTATCCTCTTATCTTACTAAGAAAATTGAAATCATTTAGTCTCTCCTCTTGTCTTTGCTTCATCTCAAGGCCCTATCACCATCATCTTCTAATCTCTGTTCTCTTCCTCCGGTCTCTGATGAGGCAACTTTTCTCTTGGAAAAAAGCCAACCCTTCTATAAATGCCCTTGATCCCATCCCTTTCCATCTTTTCTAATTGTTGGACTCCTCAATCTTCAGAATCTCCCTATATACTTTTTCTTTCATTACTGCTTTCAAATATGCCCAAGTCTCCCACATCATTAAAAAAAACTTTCACTAGACCCTAATATCACCTCAAGTTATCATGTTCATTTTCTCTCTCAGCCTTCAAAAAAAGCTATTGCTCTACATAGCCTTTACTTATTTTTCCCTAGTTCATTTCTCAACCCTTTGCAACCTGGCTTCCAATCACATCATTCAACTGAAACTGTTTTCATCAAAGTGATAAATTTTCTCTTCATTGAAAGATCTAATTCTCAGACCTCATCTTCATTGAAAGATCTAATTCTCAGACTTTATCTTTCTAGAGCTTTTTGCCTTAGTTGACACTGTTAATCAAGGATATTCTCCTCTCAAGTTTTCATGACAATGTCCTCTTCTGTTGTGCTGTTCCTATCTGTCTCACCACTTTTTCTCTGTCTGCTTTGCTGACTTATTATATATGTCATGCCCCCAAACTGTGGATGTTCTCCAAGGTTCTGTCCTGGCCCTCTTCTCTTCCTTTTCTATACTCTTTCTCAGTGCTCATCAGCAACCATGGGTTTAATTATCATAATTATGCACATGATTCACATATGTGTATTTGTATTTATATTTATATATACACATATATGTCTGTGTATGGATAGATAGATAGATAGATAGATAGATAGATAGATAGATAGATAGATAGATAGATAGATAGATAATCAGACCCCAGTCTCTCTCCTGAGCTTTGGTACTGTCATCTTGTCAACTGGATGCTAGAGAGAGACATCTCAAACTCAACACATTCAAAACAAAATTCATTATCTTTTCCCCAAAACCTAACCCTCTTTCAAATTTCTCTATAAGATAGGCACCACAATTCCTCTAGTCTCCCAGGTTTCAGTGCTATCTCCCCTCACTCCACATATCCAATCAGTTGCCAAATCTTGACATTTCAACCTCTACAACTTTTCTTACACCTGATCCATTTTCTCATGGCCACTAACTTAGTTTAGGTCCTTACCACCTCTCCCCTAGATTATGGCAATGGCCTTCTGATTGGACTCTCTGCTTCCCTTTTCCTCACTCCAATCCATCCTATATATAGCTGCCAAAGTAATTTTCCTGAAGTACAAATCTCACCATGAGAATCCAGTGGAATCTTATTTCCTCTAGGATAAAACATAAATTCCTCAGCTGGTTTTTCAGTTTTTTATGACATGGCCCCTCTTCACCTTTCTCACCTCATTATATATTCCTCTCCTCTCTGAATTCTACAGGCTGGACTCTAGTCATATTGAACCTGGCTTTCTTCTTCAGACATAGCACTTCATCTCCCATTTCTGTGCCTTTGCGTTAGGCATATCTCATGCCTAGACTGCCATCCTTCCCCACCTCCACCTCAGAGAATCTCTCCCTCTCTTCTTTCAGGATGCATCGTGGCAACACCTTTTACATGAAGCATTTCCTCAACACCCCAGCTGCTAGTGCTCCTCTTCCCAACTATGCCTTGCACTTATTCTGAATATACTTATACCTGTTGTTTCTCCCATAGAATGTAAGAGTAGGGATTGTTTGATTGTTTCATCTCTGTGTCCCCAATGCTGCACATTCCTAGATTGTAGTAGGTACTTAATAAGCACTTGTTTGTTGATTGATTGACCCTAAAATGAAACCCATAGTAAGACTCACATCTTGTATGTTAATAATATCCTTTATAAGTTTTCATTTCATTGGGAATTCATTTTTTTATACTGAATTTAACTTAAAGTTGGAATCTTCTACATGATCGGAGTTAAGGGGTTGGGGGGAAATTTTGACATTATTATTCCCTAGAATGAAGAAGTGAATAATTTTAGTTCTACTTGACCTTTTATCTTTGGCATAGAATTTAGAATTATGGATCCCAAATGAGGGCTGTAATTATTTAAAAAGAATTTGATCTATATGCCCAGGAAAAAACAAATGAATGAAGAATACCTACTGTCCTGATTAAGATATACACTTGTATGGACGATTGAAAGAGCGGATCCAAAAGTAAATACTTCTTAGACTAAGCAAGTGGACAGTGGACTGGGTGCAGGATAGAATAGGAAGAAAAGGACAGACTTAGTTGCATTTCATTGATTGCATCATGTTTTGATTGACCTCCACACAATCCTATTCCGAAGTCTCATTGTGACACATAGGTGACCATGGATTCCCAAAGGTCTGCAAAGCACAAGTTCTGATACATTCTAATTTGTTGGAATGGTTTTGACTGCAATCAAAGTAATAATCTACATCAACTGTTTGAGGCCCAGCCTTGTTAACTATTAATGCCAAGATTCTTGTAGAGAACCATTGTATGGCTCCAAGTTATAGAATACTGTGATCTTGAAAAATTTTAATTTGGAGATCATATAAAAGACAATGGAGAGGTGCATGGTGGGTGTGAGCAAGCTATAACACATTATAAACAAAAATCATATGAGAGAAATAATAAAGGTCGTCAAAGAAATGTATAATCAAAAAAAGATGTTGGGAAGATTTAACAAGAGCAAGGGATAATCAATGTGTAGTAGAAATGTTCCACTGAAATCATTGTGATATCAAAAGAATAAGAGGAAGGCCCTCAGCATATTAAGTGGACTTCCTAGGGGGAACTCATGGGAGGATATGATGAGAGTTTCACAGGAAGGATAGACATGAATAGGTTTCTATCATTATTGTAGTTATGAATAACTACATTTAAGAGCCCATAAATCTATTGAAGAGTTGGACAGATCAATTCTCAATGTATCTTAAGATATCTCCCCTTTGAGAGGAGGATATCAAAGACCTGGGGGGAAATATCATATCTTAATATTACTAATATAGTAAACATCATATCTATGAGCCCAACTGATGAGCCTTAGTTCTGTGCCTTGAATCAGCATACCCATAAAACTTCAGGAAAAGTTAAAGCTGGATATGTGCACCAAGCTTTGACAACTAAGAGAAAATATAAGGATCCAAATAGAGGGGAGCAGGGGTCTTTTCTTGGTAAAGACCAGAGCTTAGACCTAGAGAGCAGTGAACATAGCTGTCTCCAGATCACACCACCTTAGAAACAGTGAAACAGAGGACTCTCCCTCTCCCAAACTAGCTCTGAAAGCATGAAAAAACTTGAAGCTTGGGACAGTGCCCCTCTACTCCCAGGTGAACAGAGCCCAACTTTAACATAAAGTTCGAAGTCAAGAAATAGGCTGGAAGCACATGCAAACAACAACAAAAGAACTTGATCATAAAAGCTATTATGGTGACAGTAAAGAGCAAGACACAAACTTAGAGGAATAGAACAACATGAAAACATCTAAAAGCAAAGCCTCAAAGAAAAATGCAAACTGGACCTAAGCCTAACAAGAATTCTTCAAAGAACTAAAGAAAGAGATAAAAGTAGTAGAGGAAAAATTGGGAAGAGAAATGAGGGTGATACAAGAAAATTACAAAAAAAGAATTAACAGTTTAGTAAAATAATGAAGAAAACAATGCCTTAAGAAAACAAAATTGTCCAAATGTTAAAAGAGGCACAAAAATCCACTAAAGAAAAGAACTTATTAAAAAGCAGAATTGGCCTAATGGAATAAGAAATACAAAAGCTCACTGAAGAAAATAATTCCTTAAAAAGCAGAATTGAGTGAGTAGAAGCTAACAACACCATGAGACATCAAGAAACAATCAAAGTCAAAAGAATGGGAAAAAAAGTAGAAGAAAATGGGAAATATCTATTTGGAAAAACAACTTACCTGGAAAGTATTTCAAGAAGAGATAATTTAAGAATTATTGGACTACCTGAAAGCCGTGATTGGAAAAAAAAAAAAGACTAAACATCTTATTTCAAGAAACTATCACGGAAAATAGCCCTGATATCAAATCCAGAAAATAAAATAGGAATCGAAAAAATCTACTGATCGTTTCCTGAAAGAGACACAAAAATGAAAATTCCCAGGAATATTGTAGCCAATTTCTGAAGCTCCCAGATACCAGGCAAAATATTGTGAGCAGCCAGAAACAAACCATTCGCATTTCATGGAGACATAATCAGCATCACACAAAATTTAGCAGCTTCCACCTTAGAGGACTGCAGGGTTTAGAATACAATAGTCCAGAAGGCAAAGGAGCAAACCAAGAATAACCTACCCAGCAAAACTAAGCATAGTCCTTCAGAAGAAAAAATAGACATTTAATGAAACAGAGGACTTTCAAGTATTCCTAATGAAAAAAAAAACAAAGATTAATAGAAAATTTGACATTCAAACACAAGATGCAAGAGAAACATAAAAATGTAAACATGAAAGAGAAATCATAAAGCACTTAATAAGGTTAAAATGTTTACATTCTCATATAGGAAAATGGCACGTGTAACTCCTAAGAACTTTATGATTATTAGGACACTTCGAAAAAATCTACATAGAGAGAAGGCATGGGTATGAGTTGATTTTGTTGGGATGATCTAAAAAAAGTGAAGGGGTGAGAAAGAGGGATGCACTAGGAGAAGGGGGAAAGGAGAGGAAGAATGGGGGCAATTACCTTTTTTTTTTTCGAGGGGGGAAAGCAAGGCAATTTGAGTTAAGTGATTTGCCCAAGGTCACACAGGTAGTAAGTGTCAAGTGTCTGAGGCTGTATTTGAACTCAGGTCCTCCTGACTCCAGTGCTGGTGCTCTATTACTGCGCCACCTAGCTGCTCCTGGAGGCAACTATCTTAACATAAAAGTGGCATGCAAAGAAGAGTTTTTACAGAAGAGGAGAAAATGGGGGGAGATGGACGGCAATTCTTAAACATCATCCTCATCAGAATTTGTTCAGAGTGAGGAGTATGTGTGTGTGTGTGTGTATGTGTGTGTGTGTGCGCACGCACATGCGCTCAAATGGGCATAATAATCTACTCAATAAGGAAGTAGGAAAGGAAAAGGATAAGAGAAAGGGGAAGGGGTAATAAAAGAGAGGGCAAATTAAAGGAGGCAATGGTCAGAAGCAAAACATATTTTTGAGGGCAGACAGGGTAAAAAGTGAAAAAAAAAAAAAGCCCAAATAGTCAGGATTAACCCAAGGCAGAAAGGATGTAGGACATGGCCAACACCCAAACTTTGGAGAAAAAAGAAAAAGGATACATATAGTAATGGTGCCAGGATGCCTATGAACATTTTCCTAAACTACTGAACAAGATCAAGAGACTAGGGATGGTCATGTTTTGTGAGCCGTTTCATTTGCTGGATTAGAGAACTGTGCATAGAAAAACATTAAGTGAAGAATTTATAGCCAGTTAGGCCCTAGATCATTTTGAGACCCAGACCCAGAATTGAGGCAAAGGAGAATAGGAAAAACACTCTGAGCTGGAAAACACCCAGATAGCCCAAATAGCCAGAACCTTTGATGGCTAGTACTTATCTGTCCTTTAAACAACAGGAAGAAGACTTGTGAAGCTAAACACCTGAATTGTGTTCTTGGAGCTCCTGGCTTGGGGACATGCCTCCCCAATGATTTAGGGATGTTTGTGTCTAGGAAAAGCCATGAGTTTCTTACCCACACAGTAATTATTTTAATGGATATTCCTTTCAATTCTATGCTTATGAGTAAAGATATATAGATATCGATTCCATATATATAATGTATATATACAAATAAATATATATGTGCATATATAGAGTTAATCGCCCCTTGTTTGTGACTGCTAAACCATGCTAATGTGAGTAACAACTAAAATGCATTAAAGAAGAGAGGAAATCAGAATTTTCTTCATGTATTGGGGCATCAGAAGCCATAAGAATCTAATTATATAAATACACACACACGTACACAAGTGTACCACATCCCTAGATTAATATATAAGTGATGCCATGTACAAAAGAGTTGGGGAATAGAGGTAGTCAAGTGCAACAACAATGTTACTAGCAGCTGTTGTGGAGGTATAAGACCAATAACATCAGCACACAGGAGGTCTGCTAGCACAGGTTCTTTGATCTGCTTTTCTAAGGAAAGCAACTTTAAAGGGTTAACAATCTAACTTTAATTAAACATGCATATATCATTCACTTAGTTCAGGAGGAAAAGCTAGCACCCTGAACTTCAGAGCAAATACAAACAGAAATTACAGAGAAAATACCACAAATCAATAGACAGGCTTCTGTCTGACCATAGCAATACATACATAGGTACTAGAGAGAGAAGCACCAACATCTGGGTTTTCAAAACTGGGGGGCTATTTAATGGCTACCCAGAGTCTGGTCTGGCAAAATCACATGAACACTTCCAATGAGCAAGCCCCAAAGCAAAATGCTAACCTCAGAGTATATATACACTTCCTTAGGAACAGAGGGCATCACAACCATGTGACTCAAACTCATGTGACTTAGGCTTTCTTGTGACTTAAGCAGGTCATCAAAGACTCTTAATTCAATCAAAGACTCTTGATGGAAACAAAGGCAAGACTCAATCAAAGGCACTCAAATGCCTTAGTGCTGAGAAGCATTCCAAAAGAAAAAAGTGAAATGTCCTACTTTGCTCGCCATTACATCAAGTCTGTGAGGATCATAAAGAATTTGGCATTCCAAAGGACATATTTTTTTCAAACAACTTATGCAATACTGGAATTAATGTTATTTGAATGTTTGATAGAATTCGCTTGTCAATTCATCTGATTCTAAGGAGTTTTTATTTGGGATTCATTTATGGATTATTCAATTTCTTTTCTGAGACTGGGTTGTTAAATGATCTATTTCTTGCTCTGTTGATCTGGATATCTCATATTTCTATGAATATTCTTATTTAAGTTCTCAGGTTTTTTCATGTGATTGGGCAACATAGTTTTTAATAATTTTTATTTCTTAAGAATGTTCTATTTTAATTTTTGGTACTGGGAAAAATCATTAGCTAATTTGATTAAAAAGAAAAAACTTTTTAATGAGATTAGCTAATGATTCCTATCTTTCCCTCTGCTCCCATAGCTCCTACTGTTATTTATGAATCCAATAGGCTTTCTTTTCTTTTGTTCATTTCTTGTTTAATTTTTAGGATTCCTATTTTAGTGTTTAATAAATTTTGGTGTTTTAAAAATTTGTCGATTTCTATATTTTTAATTGCCTTCTCAATTCATTAATTTGTTCTTCTTCCATTTCTTAATAAACATGTTTAGAGATATAGATTTTCCCCTAAAGACTGATTTGGCTACATCATCCAAATTTTGGAATATTGTCTCATGTCAATATTGTCTTTAATGAGGTCATCTATCATTTCTCTAATTTTTAAAATGCATCCATTCTTTAGAATTTAGTCTCCAGTTGACTTTTAATACATGTTTGGTAGTCCTTTAATTGATATTGCACTGTAATTGCTGTGTAATCAGTGAAAGTTGTCTATAATATTTCTGCTTTTATTTTGATTGTGAGGTTATGGTATAAAACTTGATCAATCTTTTAAAGGTGCCAAACAGCTGAGGAATCTGTATGCTCCTTTTGATTTCCACCCAATAATCACCAGAGGTCTATCGTATCTAATTTTTCTAAAATTATCTTCTGGTTATCAATATTTTTGTTTATTTTACATTTATCTAGAACTGATAGAGAAAATTGAGGGATTTCACTATGATAGTTTTTTTCTCTCATTCTCCTTGTAATTCATTTAGTTTTTCTTAAGTATTTAGAAGCTATGACAGTCAGTGCATATATGTTAAGTATGAAAAAAATAATTCATTGTCCACATTACTTTTCAGTAAAATGTAGTTTGTCTCTTTTAATTGAATCTATTTTTGTTGTTACCATGTCTAAAATCATAATTGCTACCTCTGCTTTTTTTGAGGCTTAATAGATTTTGTTCTAACCTCTTCATTTAATCCTGGGTGAGATTTTTATCTTTCAAGTGTGCTTTATATTGTTTGATTTTGCTTTCTAATCCATTCTGCTAACCTCTTTGCTTTTATGGGTATGTTCATTTCATTCACATTCACAGTTATGAATTAATTGTTTATTTCCCTCCATTTTATTCTTTTATACTTTTTCTCCTTTATATTCCTTAATCTCTGTTTTTTCAAGTTACTATCCTTTAGTTTTTCCTTTTTAACTTTTTCCCCTCACTATCTTCTGTCTAAACTTGGGGTTTGTTTTGCTTATGAGAAATTCTTCCCTGAATCTACTCTCCTTATATTTCCCTCCCCACTCCTGTTCTGATATGTATCTCTGTTGAATTAAATGTATTTCTCTACCAAACTTTGTGTGTATATTCTGCCCTTTTGACCTCTTTAGATAAGAAAAGCTGAAGTGTTGCCTACTCCTCACCTCCTTCCATGTTTCTGTATAGTTCTACTTGTACAACCTGATTAAATGTTAACAATTGATAACAGTTGGTAAGTCAAAGGGTATGAACAGGTAGTTTTCAGATATGTAGTCATATGAAAAATGCTCTGAATCACTATTGATTAGAGAAATGTAAGTTAGAAAAATGCAAAAACTCGGAGGTACCACTTTACATTTATCAGATTGGCTAACATGAAAAAAGAGGAAAATGATAAATGTTGGAGAATATGTGGGAAAATTGGAACACTAATGCATTGTTGGTGGAGTTGTGAACTGATCCAACCATTCTGGGGATCAATTTGGAACTATGCCCAAAGGACTACAAAACTGTGTATACCCTGTGATCCAGCAATATCACTACTAGGTCTGTATCCCAAAGAGATCATAAAAGAGGAAAAATGACCTACATGTACAAAAATATTTATAGCAGCTCTTTTTGTGGTGGCAAAGAATTGGAAACTGAGGGGATAGTCATCAATTGGGGAATGGCTGAACAAGTTGTGGTATATGAATGTAAAGGAATACTATTGTTCCATAAGAAATGGTGAGCAGGTAGACTGCAGAAAAACCTGGAAAGACTTATATGAAATGATGCTGAGTGAAGGGAACAGAGCCAGGAGGACACTGTACACAGTAAAAGCAACATCATCCAATGACTGACTTTGTTAGACTCAGTTCTTCTGAGCAATGCAATTATCTAAGACAATTCCAAAAGACTCATGATGGAAAATGCTATCTATTTCCAGGAAAAGAACTATGGAGTCAGAATGCAGATCAAAGCATACTATTTTCTCTTTTTTTTTAAATTTCTCAGGGTTTTTCTCTTTTGTTCTGATTATTCTTTTACAATATGACTGAAGTGGAAATATGTTTAATATGATCATACATGTATAGCCTATATCAGATTGCTGTCTTGGGGAGAGGGGAATGGAGGAAAGAAGGAAAAATTTAGAACTCAATCTTATAAAACAGAATGTTGAAAACTAAAAAGAAATAGATGGATTTGAAAAAAAAAGAAGATATCTCATTGCTTCTCCTATTTTCCTCTAATATATCCTCTCCATTTTCTTTATTCTTAAACCTTTAATCATAGTAACACTATTTGTTGGTCTTCTGTCTCAATCGACTACTTCTATGACCTCTTGTGACATTAGGATTCTAAATAAACCTTTTTTTTAAATTTTTTATTAGTTTATTTATTTTAGTTTTTTTTTAATTTATTTTTATATGTTTGGTTTTCAGCATTGATTTTCACAGGCGTTTGAATTACAAATTTTCTCCCCATTTCCTCCCCCCACCCCACTCCAAGATGGCGTACACTCTGGTTGCCTTGTTCCCCAGTCTGCCCTCCCCTCTGTCACCCCATTCCCCTTCCATCCCCCCTTCCCTTCCTTTCTTGTAGGGCAAGATAAATCTCTATGCCCCATTGCCTGTGCATCTTATTTTCTAGTTGCATTAAAAAAAAAAAAAACTTTTTTTACTTTTGAACATCTATTTTTTTAAAACCTTGAGTTCCAAATTCTCTCCCCTCTTCCCTTCCCATCCACCCTCCCTAAGAAGTCAAGCAATTCAACATGGGCCACATGCGTATCATATGTATAACCCTTCCACAATACTCATGTTGTGAA
>CM053623.1:86200977-86217891 GCA_028646595.1 Phalanger gymnotis | reverse complement strand
TTCTGGCTGTATGTTTTGGTCTTCTTTGTCACCAAAGAAAGACTCCAGAGTCTGAGACTGAATCTGGGTGCATTTTCCCTGCCTGCCCATGTTCCCAGCCAACTTACTTGACCCTTGAGTGTTTCAGCAGGGTATGACTGCTTGTAGAATAAAGAGTTCTATGTTCCAAGCCTGGGGGGATGTGCCAGCTCTGCCACAGCAGCACTCCTCCTTCCCCAAGAACCCCCAACCTGGACTGGACTTAGATCTTCAGCAGGCTCTGCACTCCTGCTCTGATCCACCACTTAATTCCTCCCAACAGGTGGGCCTGGGGCCAGAAGCAACTGCAGCTGTAGTTCTGTAGCTGCCCCACCTCTGCTGCCCCTTGGGGGGGAGGGGCGGTAGCCAAACCACAAACTCCCTGTCCCCAGCAGCTTTTCCCACCAACCTTCTCTGTTGTCTTTGGTGTTTGTGGGTTGAGAAGTCTGGTAACTACCACAGCTCACTGATTCAGAGCGCTAGGGCATGATCCAGCCGGCTCCTGTCTGGTTGGTCCTTGCCGCCCACGCTGGGCTCTGCTCCTCTCGCAGCTCCATGCAGGATAGACCTTACCCAGAGACCATCCAGGCTGTCCTGGGCTTGTGTCCTGCTTCCCTCTGCTGGTTTGTGGGTTCTGCAGTTCTAGAATTGATTCAGAGCCATTTTTCATAGGTTCCTGGAGGGACTTGGCGGGGAGCTCATGCTAGTCCCTGCTTTCCAGCCGCCATCTTGGCTCTGCCCCCCTCAACAGATAGATTTCTATCTGACCATAGCAATACATACATAGTTACCAGAGAGAGAAACTCCAACATTTGGGTTTTCAAAGCTGGGGGAATGAGGGCCTCTACCGACTACCTCATCTGTCTCATCTGGCCAAATCACCAATGCTTGTCCAATGAGTGTACCCCCAAAGCAAAACCTCTTCTCCCACAGTTCTGAGAGTTCTGGCTTAAAGGCTGCCCTCAAAGTATATATACCCTTTTTCAGAGACTGAGGGCTTCATACTTCTCATGATCTGATTAGCAAAAGGATGTGGGCCTTCCTTCAAACAAAGGCAAGACTCAATCAAAGGCACTTGATTGCCTTAGTGCTGAGAAGCACTCCAAAAGAACAAAACAATAAAAAGTCCAACTTTTCTTGACCTTATACATCCAAATTTGTAAAGGAGAAGTTAAGTGAGTTCCAGTAATAAATAGACAGGAAAACTATACTAGTGGGGGACCTTGACTGTACCCTCTCAGAACTTAATAAATTCAACCAAAAAATAAACAAGAAAGAAACTAAGAAATAGATTATTAGAAAAAGTTAGTTATGACAGACCTTTGGCATGATTTAGACATAAAGGGTGACACCATAAGCAAATTAGAAGAGCAAGGAATAGTCTACCTGCCATACCTACGGGGACTGGAAAAATTCATGCCCAAACAAGAGTAAAATAGTTAATTTTGATTATATTAAAATAAAAGGTTTTTGTATAAACAAAACCAATGCCACTAAGATTAGAAGGAAAGCAGAAAGATAGGAAACAATCTTTACAGCAAATATCTCTGATAAAGGCCTCATTTCTCAAATATGTAGAGGACTAAGTCAAATTTACAAGAATACAAGCCATTCTCCAATTGATAAATGGTCATGAACAGGCAGTTTTCAGATGAAGAAATCAAAACTATCTATAAGCACATGAAGAAGTGCTCTAAATCACTTTTGATTAAAAAAATGCAAACTAAAAAAGCTCTGAGATACCACCTCATACCTATCAGATTGGCTAATATGCCAAAAATTTAAAACGATAAATTCTGGAGAAGATGTGGGAAAATTGGGACACTAATGCATTGTTGATAGAACTGTGAACTGATACAACCTTTCTGGAGAGCAATTTGGAACTGTACCCAAAGGGCTATAAAACTATGCATACCCTTTGATCCAGCAATACCACTTCTAGGTTTGCATCCCAAAGAGATCATAAAAAAGGGAAAAGGAGCTACATGTGCAAAAATATTTATAGCAGCCTTTTTTGCAGTGGCAAAATATTGGAAATTGAAGAGATACTCATCATTTGAGAAATGGCTGATCAAGCTGTGGTATATGAATGTAAAGGAATACTATTGTACAATAAGAAGTGATAAATAGACAGATTTCAGAAAAACCTGGAAAGACTTGTAGAAACTGATGCAAAGTGAAATGAGCAGAATCATACATTGTGTGATGATCAGCTATGAATAACTCAGTTCTTCTCAGCAACACAATAATCCAAGACAAATACGAAGGACTCAAGAAGGAAAATGCTATAAATATCCAGATAAAGAACTGATGAACTCTGAATGCAGATCAAAGTATATTTTTTCACTTACTTTATTGTTTCTTGTGGTTTTTTTTCCCTTTTGATCTGTTTCTTCTCTCACAACTGTGACTGATATGGAAATATTTTTACTTGATAACTCATATATAAACTATATCAAACTGCCTTCATTTACTGAAGAGGGGAGGGGTAGGAGGGTGGGAAAAATGTAGAACTCAAAACCTTGTAAAAATTAATGCTAAAAATTTTCTTTACATATAACTGGGGAAAAATAAAATAATATTAAATATGCTCAAGGAAAAAGGGTTAGATTCTTTAAAAAATAAATTCTAGAAAGAACTCAGACTTGTAGCTGAGAGGCTACAAAGTGGTAAAGTGCAAGCACACACAGAAACACACACATACATACAAACATACACACACAAACACATACATACACACAAACACATACATACATACATACCACTTGGCCAAAGTAGTCTCATCTGTTTGCCCTCCTCAGTGAATATCTATCTCAACCACTCTAGAGGTTGCATAGTAGAACAAAACTGCTAAATACTTATTTTCTTTTTTTTTTTCTTTTGAGAGTGAGAGAGAGAAGAGGAGGAATAGTTACAGTATCTTTTCTTATTTAGTATCTTTTCTTATTTAGTTCAGATTAGGAAAAGTGAAGATGAAGCAGTGATTCATTGAATGTCCATGGACAAAAGGGAGGAGGAGGAATGGAGTTTCTGCTTCAAGGCCTTTGCTAAGAGTTGCTCTGTTTTCTATCACAAGGCCTTTCCTCTGTTTTATGTCAATAATTAGGAGACTTCATCCTGAAAATACAGTTATCATACACTTTAAAGAGCTGACTTGTATTGAAATACTCTTCCTATCATCTTGCTGAAAATAACTTTTTAAAGTATAGGCCAGGGTTTCTGTTGAGAGAGAAAAATTATTTGGTTACAGGAAGAAAGAGCCCAGACTTCCAGAAAGTCTATTCTCTCAATTTTTCTGTAAAGAAATTCTGTTTCTCCCATTTTTTAAAAATTCTTAAAGGGAAAAATGTTTTCTTTTCCTCTCTTAATTTGCTTTCTTTGGGAAAATAAATTGGGTGACAGCAATTAGAATCCTTTTTGTTCAATAGGGGTGAGATTTAGAGACTGTGGTAATGGAGAAAAGGATCTGGGATAGGATAAGAAAAGGGATGATTTACCATCATGTCCAACTCTTTGTGGGTTTGGGGGTCTTCTTGGCAAAGATACTGTAGTGGTTTGCCATTTCCTTCTCAAGCTCCTTTTACAAATGAGGAAACTGAGGTAAACAGGATTAAGTGACTTGCCCAGGGTCACACAGTAAGTGTCTGAGGTTGGATTTGAACTTGGGAAGATGGGTCTTCCTGACTCTAGGTCCAGCACTCTATCCATTGTGCCACCTAGTTACCTTTTCTACAGATTACTTCTGTGATACTGGACAAGTCACTACCACTCTTTGGGCAGAAGCGTAGCTAGTAGGGTGATGCACCTGGAGCTTTGCCGCTGAGTGGGGAATTCAGAGAATGCCAACAACACTATCTTTGAAGATGTTTCCTCCCCTAACAGTCCTGACTCTGTGGTAGCAATAGTACCAGTGGCATCCTCTTCCCATAACCACTTCCTCTGTTCTAAGCAGTATTCTAGGTGAATCAGCATCACCATTTTCCAGCCCTTCTCTCCACTACCATTTGCCGCAAGTAAAGAAATCACTGGTTATAGCTATGTCTTTGGGCATCAGGCTCCCCTAAACAAAAGGTTTGGACCAAATGATATATAAGGCCCCTTCCAATCTAAATCTATGTTACTCTGATGTTTTTGGCACAGGCTCTGGAAGCATGCAAAGATGCTGGCTTAGTGAAGTCCCTTGGAGTGTCTAATTTCAATCGCAGACAGCTGGAGCTCATCCTGAATAAACCAGGACTCAAATATAAACCAGTCTGCAACCAGGTACAGCTTCCTACTACACATTACAACAACAACAAAAAAAATGTTTTTGGTGGTAAAGAACCAATACCTATGAGTCTAGCAGAAAGAGATGTGAACTGCAATCTATGAGAATCTTCTCTAAGCCTAGTATCACAGCTTCCTTCCCCTAGCAACTTTGCAGAATTGTAAAGAATCACATACGTTGGAGACAGGTAAAGAGAAGATGACCAACAATTGCCTCAAGAGCCATTTAGATTACCAATATGATCAACAGTATCTTCTCATCTTTTCTGCCAATGTAGAATATCAATTACTTCAATATTCTAGGTTTTAATTGTTTATTCAACTTTATACTTCATCCACACAGGTTGAGTGTCATCCATACTTCACCCAGACAAAGCTCTTGAAATTTTGTCAAAGCCATGACATTGTCATTGTGGCATATAGCCCTTTAGGGACCAATAGAGACCCATCATGGTAAGTAACATTTTTTCGTATAAGGTATGGGGTTAGAATTTAAGGTTAGGGTTAGAATCAGAGGGTTAGAGTTAGTGTTAAATAAACACTAATGTATTGGAAATATAATCTGCTGTGGTTGGCACCATTTTTTTGAAGCAACAAATCACATTACTAGTGCAGGAGAAAATTGAACTGTGCCTTTTAAAAAAACTGGCTTAGAAAAATCCTGAAAATTTAACAATCAATTCTGGTTAGCCATTACAAGATGGTCCAATATGCCACTGATTATAACAGTAATTTCTCTTGCTTTTTAAAGTGATATAAATGATTACTGTTGCTTCTTTAAATTTTCCTGTCAAGGTGTATGTGAGTTTTTCTGTTTAGTATTTCCTTTGGCAAAAGAAGTAAATACCTGTCCCATATCTTGTTCATGTTGTCCCTGGAGTATCTTTCTTTTCTCTGCTTTGTATAGACACCAGACTTGAGTCCAGACCTAAGCTTCAAGTAATTTTCCTCTTGGTTCAGAACATAAGAAAATGAACCTAACCTATCTCATTAGAAGCTAGGCTCCCTCAGGACTGAACCTGGTGAATGTGTCCATGTGGGGCCCCTTAGTGGAGAGGGAGGAGGGTACAGAGTCACAGCCCCTTGGGCCCAGTCATGGCTATAATTGTTAGATGTATTTTGCCGGATTTTCAAGTAGAGGCTAGGGCTAGTCCTCTATTAGTAAAAAAAAAAAAAATACTGACCTAGGAATACAAATACAAAACGAATAAATAAGGTCCTATTTCAATGTGTCTGCCTTTTATACATCTCCATATTAAGATAAAGAAAAAACCTTCAACTCTTTTAAAAGGCCTCGCCCATATAGAATGTTTAATATAAAAGCTGCTGGGAATTTTCATGCTAGTTAAAGGATATTTCTTATTTCATATTATAAATTTCACTGTTATATCAGATGATCTATTTGTGTATTGTAAATGTAACTATCAACAAAAACACATTATTCAATAAACATAAAAAGTAAAATCATATGTAAAACAAAAAAATATTATAGCATACATAGAATCCAAAAATTAACAATCAAAAAATAAGTTTTCTGGGTCCCTTTCTGAATTTATCTGATTAGCTTTGTTTTCATATACACATATATACACATATGTATATGTATATGTGTAATATGATATAAGGATATAACAGTCTACATTATGTATTAATATATTATTAATATTTCTAACATAAATGTATCAATATTATATGTTGATATTGACATAGTAAATATTTGCATTTATTATATTTATTACAATGATATCTGTAAAATCAAGAACTCACATTTATTATGATATATTTATAACAATATTAATACGTAATGTTAAAAATACATACATATGTATATGTATATCAATACTATATATATGGCATATATACAACTGTAAAGTGCTTAAAACAGTGCCTGGCACATAGTAAATCTTATATAAATGTTAGCTATTGTTATTATTATCAATATAGTGAGTGTATACACAGTTTCTAGTCTTCATATTTATCACTTTGGTTCTGCTAACCTCACTTTGGATCACTTCGTATAAGTTTGTATGCTTATAGTTTTCACCTACTATAATATTCCATTATAAAATAAATTTTTTTAGCCATTATCAATCATTAGACATGTGGACTGCACCATTTGAGGTCGGGGGGGGGGGTAGGTATTACAAATAAAGTAGCTATGCATTGTTGTTGTTATTAAGCCGTTTCAGCCATATCTTACTTTTTGTGACTCCATTTGGGATTTTCTTGGCAAAGATACTGGAGTAGTTTTCCATTTCCTCCTCCAGTTTATTTCACAAATGAGGAAACTGAGGCAAGCAGGGTTAAGTGACTTGCCCAGGTTCACAAAGCTAGTAAGTGTCTGAGGTTAGATTTGAATTCAGGAAGATGAATCTTCCTGATTCCAGGCCTGGCATTCTATCCACTGTACCACCTACCTATGCATATTTTTGTACAAATAGGTCCTTTTTAAACATTTCATGATCTTTTTAGGATCCATTCAAATCAACAAACAAAACCATCCCCTTTAAAAATTTTTTATATATTGTTTACTGATGTTTAAGTGCATAATAAAAGAGACAGACAGACAGACATGTTATTTGTTCTTTGAATGGTTGCCTGAATTTGTTTGTGAATCCATTTAGACTTGATAATTTTTTTTGTGAGAAGCCCTTCAACAGTCTATTTGGTTATCACCTGAGATTTGGCAATTTTGGTTATCCACTTGTTGATTTTGGATTAATTTTTTTATAAATAATCATCAATTTATTTCATGTTCTCAAATTTTTTAATAAAGTTACTATCAGCCCTTATCATTGATAATTTTCTTATTTTTTTGACCCCTGTTTTGAATCCAGAATCTCAGCATTTCAGAGTTTGAAGGAAATAAAGAAGACAATTAGAAGCAAGTTGGCTTGTACTTCAACTAGAATTTTCTCTACAACATAGATAACAAATGGTCAGTCAGAATATTTTGTTGTGTGCATTTGTGATGATTTGTGCAGCCATTTCCCAAATAGCAATGGAGTTAGAAGACTTCTGAGTCACATGAGCAATGAGATAGCCAAGTAGGCATTTTCTCTGATACCCATGACCCCTCATACTTCTCCCTAACAGAAATTATATGCCAAATTTCTTCAACTGTCTTCATAGTCTAGTAATCCAGAATCCAAACAAAGGTTTAAAAAATACATTTCTGACCACCTAAAAGTCAGATGGGCAGAGACATAGGCTGGTGAACTGTGAATTGTCCAGTGTGGGAGGAGGTTGACACTCCAAGACCTAGCCCCTCAAAAAACTAAAATCAGAGGAGAAGGAGTCAGGAAGTAAGTGATAAGGAAGATAAGAGAAAGGAAATGACTATAAGTACCAAAGATTTCAGGAAGAAGAAATCTCAAAGCCCTTGAAATCAAACAGATAAATCAACAAGAAAACTAACAGAAGGAAATATAGCCTCCAGATCTAGCAAATGAGTTCAAGCATCCACTAATAAATACTTCAAAGTAAAAGAAAACGATCCAACACTTGATGAGACAGAGGATCCTGTGAAATTTGAGAACACACAAACTCAACATGATGTTCCTGAGTAGTTTAAAAGAGAAATGAGAATTATGAGGGCAGAATTTGCATCTTGAGCAGCAAAAATAATGAACAGAATGGAAAAATTGGAAACTGCAATGGCAAGCCTCACCAAAGAACAAAAAAGAGAATATTATATTAGGAATGCGAAAACACAAAAGTGAAGGACAACTTGGAAGAAGAGAAGCAAAATACAACAATGTTAAAAGAAAATATGTTCATTATGCAAGCAAAAGGACAACTAGGTGGCACAGTAGATAGCAGACCAGGCATGGAGTCAAGAAGATTCATCTTCCTGAGTTCAAACCTGGCCTCAGACACTTACTAGCTGTGTGGCCCTGAGTAAGTCACTTAACCCTGTTTGCCTCAGTTTCCTCATCTGTAAAATGAGCTGGAGAAGGAAAGGACAAACCATTCCAGTATCTTTGCCAAGAGAACCCCAAATAGGGTCATGAAGAGTTGTACTTGATTAAAACAACTAAACTACAACAATGCAAGCAAAACTGGTCGATCTTGAAGACAAGATGCATAGAGTATTAATGGAGTTATTACGGAGATTTTTTGTTTTCTCTGCTTGGTCTATGTTATCTTACAATTCTGGTTTCTACTGTTTTGTTGATGATTTCTGTTGATTTTCTAAAAAAAAAAAAAAAACCCCAAACACTATTTATTCTGAATTTAATCCCCCTCCCCCCCAAATATACATTAAGTTAGAATTTCCATTTACACAGGAGAACATGAGGATTGCATGTGAGGCTCATACAGCTTGCTTTTTTTTAAAGGATATAGTAAATTACACATTCTTTTCAAAACAATCTGATTAACTATGCTTCCTTACGAACTTATTTCCATTCTATTCTAAGCATTTTTAATTTTTTCCTCATTTCTCCCCTTTAAAATGTTTTTTTTTCAATCATTAAGCATTTTCCCCCCCTTCTATCTCATGCCCAATTGGAGAGAGGGGAAAAATACAAAACCCTTGTAACAAACAAGCATAGTTGAGTAAAACAAGTTCCTTCATTAGCTACATACGAAAATGTGTCTCATTCTGCATATTAGTCTATCAACTCTCTTGTCAAGCCACGGGCAGCTTCCTTTATCATCAGTCCTCTGAAATCCTGGCTGATCTCTGCATTGATCAGAATTCTAAAGTCTTTCAGAATTGTTCATTTTTATAATAGTGGAATTACAGTGTTAATTATTCTGATTGTTTTCACTTCGTTTGCATCAGTTCATACAAGTCTTCCCCCATTTTCTCTGAACCCATCCCTTTCTTGATTTCTTTTACACAGTGGTATCACAAACATAATTGCTTCAACCATTCCTCAATTAATGGGTACTTTCTTTCATTTCTGGGTCTTTGCTACTACAAAGAATTGGAAACTTATTTTCCTTTCAATATTGTTAATCTCTTCTTTTATTTTTCAGAATTTCTATTTCAGTGTTTTATTATGTTTTTAGTTGATCAGGTTTCTAGTTTTTGGTTTGTTTTAGTTGCTACCCAATTCATTGACATGTTCTTTCTCTCTTTTGTTGATGAAATGGCTTAAAGATATAAATTTTCCCCTTAAAATGCTTTAGCTAAATCCCCCAAATTTTAGTATTCTTCTCTCCATCTATGCATCATTTTATAATTTGTTCTTTGAACCTCCAATTCTCCAGGATTATGTTACCTAGTTGTCCATTGATTTTTAATCTTTTCTTCAATGGCCCTTTATTTAAAATTATTTTTATTGAATTGTGGTAATGAATGTGTTTAATAGCATTGCTTTATGCATGTTTGCAATGCTTTATGCTTTAGCCCTAAAGGCTTTTATGTTTTTTCTTTAAATATTTTGGTGGTATGACATTTGATTGATATTGCTATATATGTGTGTGTGTATGTATGTGTGTGTGTGTGTGTGTATATATATATATATCCGTATACGCACACACATACACAGAGTATTGAATCTAATTTACTATAGCAGGTACTTTTTAGCAAAATGCAGTTTCCCTTTTTATCTCCTTTAATTAAAGTCTGTTTTTCCTATTACCTTGACTGAAATAATAATTGCTACACTTGCCTTTTTGTGTTCAGCTAAGGCATAATAGATTTTGCTACATCTCCTTATTTTAACTCTTTGTGTTTCAAGTGTGTTTCTTTTAAATAACATATTATTAGATTCTGCTTTCTAATCCATTCCTCTCTCTTCTATTTTGTCGATGAGTACATCTCATTCCCATTCACAATTATAATCATTAACTGTGTCTTGCTCTCTATACTATTCCTTTATTTTTTTTCCTCTCTTTGCTCCCTACCCCCTCTTTATCACAGAGTCTTACCCCCTCCTTTAACTTTAATTTTAAATCCTTCTTTATGATTGTCCCCTCTGAGCTAAGGATTTGTTTTCCTAATGACTAATCCCTTCCTCAGCTTAAGCAAAAGGACCTCGATCATCAAACTCCAGTTTCTAAGGAAGCAACTTGGAATTCAAGGACCTGAGCAAATCACTGAACTCCTGAGCCTCAGGAATTGAAGATTTATCTACTAAGTTATAGGTGATTAGTGATAATGCTTCACTGCAGGTTTCCCATTCTGATGAAAACAGAAATGGTTATAGCATGAAGTAAGACTGGAAAGGTATGTCGGGGCCAGTTTGTAGAGGATTCTTAGGTCTGGTTCCTGAATCCTACAATGGTGTCTCCTTTAAGGCACAAAGCTAGAAGTTGAGATTCTTCCATTCCTTCTAAAATCTGTTCTCTCTCTTCCAGAATCTCTCCCCAAAGGGCTTCTGGAACTATGTGTCTGTGTCCTGAAGCAAGAATTAAGAAAGATATCTCTCTTCTCCAATGCTCATTTGCTAGTTCTGTTCCTCTCACAGACATGCAGCATCAAGGCATCATTCTCTCTACCAATGAGGAGAATCTTATGAAAGTGGGCCACCTTGACCCCAGGCTGGAGATGGGCATAGAAAGAAGACAAGCACAGAGGCAAGGCACAGGTATTAGCCTTGAACTGGAGTAGTCCATGACCTCTCAGTGTCCTTATGGAGAATGGGGAAGGAAGAGAGCCAAGTGGAGGCTGAGAGCTAGCCTGGTCTACACTGTTACAACAGCCTGCTGGTTGGTTTTCCTGCCTCAAGTCTCTCCTCACTACAATTCATCTTCTTCTTAGCTGCCAAAGTGATCTTTCTAAAGCTTAGCAAAGATATAGCTCTGAGCGTGAATTAACAGATTCTCTTTGTTATAGTGTACTTAAAGATCCTTGAATACTAACATGCTCCAATATTATCTACAAAATGTTCTTCAGGGATCTGGTAACTTTTATGTGTGGAAACCCATAAGAATTCCACTTAAGTGGTTTAATCACAGAATCATTGTTATAATTCCCCTCCCTGGTATTGAAGCTTTACCTGCCAGGTATGCTTTGAGAAGTATTATTGAAAAATACCAGCAAGAAGACTGTGGTGATATTGTCATCTGTACCGAAAACTAGAGACAGCCATTAAATGTTTTCTGTCTGTTAGACCAAAAATTCATTTGTGGTTATTGCCTTACCATGCTATCCATGAAGGGCATCCATAGATGTCCTTCAGAGTGCAAATCTGAAAAAAAGATATTCCTCAAAAAATTTCTTGAGCGGTTTCCTGACAAACATTGGTCAGATGTGTGATTATTGAAAAAATAGAGGAACAGAAATCTCATTTTGAGCAAATTATACAAAATGATAAAGAAATTGTCCTCCATTATTTTAAGAAGCTTAATGATATACTGAATGTCAAAAAAAAATTGTTTTTTACATGCCTTACATGATGGTGGAGCTATTACTGATGAGGAATATCTTCCACAAATTGAAAGGATAAAAGAAATAAGAAAAAGCAGCTTGAATTGATGCCATTGGCTATAACTTTAGAAGAGGAGGAATCTTCACCTAACTTTCTTGAAAAAATCTGTAATGTTTTTCAATGTATTCAGAACTTGAAACAAAGACAACTTCCTGACATCACACCTCTTGAAATTTATCTATGAGTTGGCCAGCTATTGAAGGAAACATAGTCAAGAACTGAAATAGGTTGGGGGCAGCTAGGTGGCTCAGTGAGTAGAGCATAGGCCCTAGAGTCAGGAATACCTGAATTCAAATCTGGCCTTAGACATTTGACACACTTACTAGCTTATGACCTTGGGCAAGTCACTTAATCCCAATTGCCCTGCCTTCCCCCCTGAAAAAAAAACCAAACCAAAATAGGTCAAATTAAAAAAAAAAAACAAATTATGGTTTTAGAAATGATGTGTTCCTCCAAAAGGAAATTGTGTATCATGACCAAAAATGAGGAGAAGAAAATTGATTTTTTTCAAGTTTTTAAGTGTTTTTATATTGAGAATGATTCCAGGAATATTGATGTTATTCATTTTTCTTTAACAAACATATGTTGCTCATTTTAAATGATGTAAACTTGGAATGTTTCTTAGAAGTTTCTCAATCTCTGTATCCCACTTTGTTTAATAATATCTATAAAGTAAAGGAATAATTATATAATGAAGGGACTAATATGTAATGTCATACCCTGTTATTTCTGAAGACTCAAATCTGAATTATATTTGCTTCTCTTTTGTCGATTCTTGGAGGCAGCTAGATGACACAGTGGATAGAGTGCTAGGCCTGGAGTCAGAAAAGACATCTTCCTGAGTTCAAATCTAGCCTCAGACACTTATTAGCTGTGTGACCCTGGGCAAGTCACTTAACCCTCTTTGCCTCAGTTTCCTCATCTGTAACATGAGCTGGAGAAGGAAATGGCAAACCACTCCAGTATCTTTGCCAAGAAACCCTCAAATGGGGTCTCAAAGAGTCAGACATAACCAGAACAACTGAACAAAAACCGCAGTCAATTCTTAATTAGCTATTTTAAGTGGGAACATGATATGATAAACAGAAGCTAAATTTTAAACAGCAAGCTTTTACCTTTCTTTTGTAAGGGCCAATTTTAATAGAGGTAATGAGCCAAAAGACAAGGAAAGAGGAAAAGTAGACTGCTCGGATAGTCAGCTCCCAAATAGTTTTCTAATAATTATTTTAGGAATTCTTTATTTTAATAATCATTCATTTAATAATTATTTTAAATCAGGATTACTCAAAATATACTTTTGCTATTTTGGTCAAAAATTTTTTGACTATTTTACGTTTTTTTAAAAAAAGAAACTGTTCCAAGCTTGAAGCTAATGTTATACTTCCTATAGCCTCTCTCCCTACTCCAATCTATCTTATACACTACTGTCAAAGAAATCCTAACACAGAAATTTGATCAAATCATTTCCTTGCTAAAACAAAGGCAGCAATCTTCAATTATTCCCTATTGCCAACAGAATAAGTTCCAGAGACAGTTTGGTATTCAAGGTGTCAAACCATTCACCAGAAGATAAAGTTGGCCACCAGCAAGAACGCTACGCAATGAAGTTCTTGAAGGAAAAAGTATTACAGGCACTGTGTAGATCGATGTATGATGACAAGGGCTTCCAATCCATCATCTCCTTTTCAAAGGAATGGAAGAATTTCAACTTCTAGCTTTGTGCCTTAAAGGAGACACCATTGTAGGATTCAGGAACCAGACCTAAGAATCCTCTGCAAACTGGCCCCAACATACCTTTCCAGTCTTACTTCATGCTATAACCATTTCTGTTTTCATCAGAATGGGAAACCTGCAGGGAAGCATTATCACTAATCACCTATAACTTAGTAGATAAATCTTCAATTCCTGAGGCTCAGGAGTTCAGTGATTTACTCAGAGTCAATACAACTAGAAACTGTCAAAGACAGGATTTGAATTGGGGTCTTCCTTGCTCCAAGTATAGCACTCTCTCCATTCTGCCACATTTCCTCTTCCTTTCCCCTATAAAACAGCTAAATTAGATGACTTGGCATTTTAAAAAAATTTCCTCCTAAATTTCTGTGGTGTAATCTTTTTTCCCACTTAATAATATTTTTTCCAGTTCTATGTAAAGATAGTTTTCAACATTTTAAATTCCAAATTCTTTTCTCCCTCCCTTTTCTTCCCTCTCCTTCCCCAAGAAAAAAAGCAATCTGATATAGGCTATATGTGTACAATCATATTAAACATATTTCCACATTAGTTATGTTGTGAAATAAGAATGAGAACAAAAGGAGAAAAACCATGAAGAAGGAAAAAAAAAAAAGAGAAAACAGTATGCTTCAATCTGCATCCATTCTCCATAGTTTTTCTCTGGATGTAGATAGTATTTTCCATCATGAATGACTTGGCATTCTTCAAAGATACTAGTACACACTTTCCTCTATCTGTAGCTTTGCTCATAACATTCCTTATGCCTGAAATGCCCTCCATCCCATCCTGGCTTAAAATCTGACTCGTCCTTTGGTGCCTAATTCATAAGACACCTCTTCTAAGAAGTCTTTTCCAGCTCACTCAACCAAATGAAATCCCACTCCAAATTTCTGTAGCATTTTATTAATATTTTAAAAGCTCCCATTATACTTTACCTTGTATTATAGCTGTGTTATTTCAACTATTCTTTGAGGCCTGGGATCATTTCTTATTCATCTCTAGCTTTTGGAATGCCTGGCCTTGAACTTCTTGTAGATCCCAAGCCGATTACATCCCCAAAGACAGGCAAAACACAGAGACAGAGAAAGACAGAGAGAAACATAGATACTATGACCATCAGCTAGGACCAGAGAACAACCGCCTTATCATTTGCAAGATGAAGAGTTAGCAACCAGTAACTGTTGTATGCAGTTTGAAGCAGGGAATAGCTCTTGCACAAAGTTAGTGATGCTGAAAAGGTTGTTACACAGCAAGAAGTACCTATCCGTACATGAGTAGTATGCTCTCAATGCTCCTTGGGCTATGCACAAATCTTGCTGTTACACATCTTTGAGGCAAGCTAGGTGGTACAGTAGGTAGAGTCAAATGACCTGAGCTCAAATCTAGCCTCAGACACATGATAGATGCACGACCCTGGGCAAGTCACTTCACCACCTCTGTTTTAATCTCCCTATCTGTAAAGTGGAGGTAATGATAGCACCTATGCCTCAGGGTTATTGTAAGAATAAAATGAGATAATATTTTTAAAGCTCTTTGCAAACTTTAGAGCATTATGTAAATGCTATCACCATACTAATGGCTTCTCAATACCAGATAGGCAATACCTTTTGTCCTTTACTGAAAGTCTATTTTACATTCTTGATCAGAAAATCTGTGATAGATGTTAAGAATCACAGCATCACAGATCTCAAAACCATGAGGGACTTTGTTGTTGTTCAGTCACGTGACTCTATTTGGGGTTTCCCTGGAGAAGATACTGGAGCAGTTTGCCATTTCTTTCTCCGCCTCATATTATAGATGAGGAAACTGAGGCAAAGAGGGTTAAGTGACTTGCTTAGGGTCACACGGCTAGTAAGTGTCTAAATCCAGATTTGAACTTAGATCTTCCTAATTCTAGGCCCAGCACTCTATCTACTACACCATCTGGCTATCTCCTAAAGGACCTTAGAGGCCATCTAATCCAACCTTTTCATTTAACAGATGAGAAAACTGAGGCCTTGGGAGGGTTAAGTGACTTGTCCAAGGTAATGGTGGGATTACAACCCAGGTCCTCTCACTATGTTACTCATTCCATCATACCACACTATAGATGATTAGATCAATAGAGACGTATACTCAGTTTGAGCATATGTATACGTATGTGTTTGTGTTTGTATGTATGTGCTTGTGTCTCTGTATATGTACATGCATACATACATACATACATACGTACATACAATAAAGATCTGAGACATCAGGGTAGAGCTGTAGGAAATCCCTTTACTGATACAGATGAGGACCCATCTGTGACTTTGTAGCTCAGTCCTAAATTATGGCATGAGGCACATAAAAGTTAAGTAATTTGAGGAAGATCACACAGCTAGCAAGTATTGGACCGAGGGGATGGAGGCTGGAAAGCAGGGACTAGCGTGAGCTCCCTGCCAAGTCCCTCCAAAAACCTATAAAAATGGCTCTGAGCCAATTCAAGAACTGCAGAACCCACAAAATAGCATAGGGAAGCAGGGCTCCAGCCCAGGACAGCCTGGATGGTTGCTGGGTAAGGTCTTTCACGCACGGAGCTGGGAGCAGAGCAGAGCGCAGTGTGGGCGGCAGGGACCAACTAGACCAGGAGCCGGGCAGAGCATGCCCTAGCGCCCTGAATCAGTGAGATGTGGCAGTTACCAGATTTCTCAACCCACAAACACCAAGGACAACAGAGAAGGTTAGTGGGAAAAGCTGCTGGGGACAGGGAGTTTGCAGTTCGGCCACCGGCCCAGGGGCAACAGAGGTAGGGCAGCAACAGAACAGCAGCTGCAGTTGCTTCAGGCCCCAGGCTCACCTGGTGGGAGAAATTAAGTGGTGGATCAGAGCAGGAGTGCAGAGCCTGCTGAAGATCTAAGTCCAGTCCAGGTTGGGGGTTCTTGGGGAAGGAGGAGTGCTGCTGTGGCAGAGCTGGCACATGCCACCAAACTTGGAACATAGAACTCTTTACAAGCAGTCATAGCCTGCTGAAAAACTCAATCATCAAGTAAGTTGACTGGGAACATGGCCAAGCAGCAAAAACACACCCAGATTCAGTCTCAGACTTTGGAATCTTTCTTTGGTGAAAAGAAGACCAAAACACAGACAGACGAAATCAATAAAGTCAAAGAGCCTACATCAAAAGCCTCCAAGAAAAACATGAAGTGGTCTCAGGACATGGAAGAGCTCAAAAATGATTTGGTAAAGCAAGTTAGAGAAGTAGAGGAAAAATTAGGAAGAGAAATGAGAAGGATGAGAGAAAACCATGAAAAACAAGTCAATGACTTGCTAAAGGAGACCACCAAAAAATACTGAAAAATATACTGAAGAAAACAACACCTTAAAAAATAGACTAACCCAAATGGCAAAAGAGCTCCAAAAAGCCAGTGAGGAGAAGAATGCCTTGAAAGGCAGAATTAGCCAAATGGAAAAGGAGGTCCAAAAGACCACTGAAGAAAATACTACCTTCAAAATGAGATTGGAGCAAGTGAAGCTAGTGACTTGATGAGAAATC
>CM053623.1:86176306-86200477 GCA_028646595.1 Phalanger gymnotis | reverse complement strand
ACATCAGGGTAGTTCTCCTTGATAATTTCTTGAAAGATGAAAGGCTCTTTTTTTGATCATGGCTTTCAGGTAGTCCAATAATTTTTAAATTCTCTCTCCTGGATCTATTTTCCAGGTCAGTGGTTTTTCCAATGAGATATTTCACATTGTCTTCCACTTTTTCATTCCTTTGGTTCTGTTTGATAATATCTTGATTTCTTATAAAGTCACTAGCTTACACTTGCTCCAATCTAATTTTTAAGGTGGTATTTTCTTCAGTGGTCTTTTGGACCTCCTTTTCCATTTGACTAATTCTGTCTTTCAAGGCATTCTTCTCCGCATTGGCTTTTTGGAACTCTTTTGCCATTTGAGTTAGTCTATTTTTTAAGGTGTTGTTTTCTTCAGTATTTTTTTCAATATTTTTTTGGTGTCTCCTTTAGCAAGTCATTGGCTTGTTTTTCATGGTTTTCTCTCATCCTTCTCATTTCTCTTCCCAATTTTTCTTCTACTTCTCTAATTTGCTTTTCCAAATCCTTTTTGAGCTCTTCCATGGCCTGAGAACACTTCATGTTTTTCTTAGAGGCTTTTGATGTAGGCTCTTTGACTTTGTTGACATCTTCTGACTGTATGTTTTGGAAAGATGCCAAAGTCTGAGACTGAATCTGAGTCTGTTTTTGCTGCCTGGCCATGTTCCCAGTCAGCTTACTTGACCCTTGAGTTTTTCATCTGGGTATGACTGCTTGTAGAGTAAAGAGTACTTTGTTCCAAGCTTGAGGGGATGCGCTGTTGTTTTCAGAGCTATTTCTATACAGCCAGCTCTGCCACACCAGCACTCCTCCTCCCAAAAGAACCACCAACCTGGACCTGACTCAGATCTTAAGCAGGCTCTGCACTCCTGCTGTGATCCACCACTTAATTCCTCCCACCAGGTGGGCCCGGGGCCTGAAGCAACTGCAGCTGTAGTTCTGTAGCTGCACCACCTCTGCCGCCCCTGGGGCAGTGGCTGAATCATGAACTCCTTTCACTCTGTCCCCTGCAGCTTTTCCCACTAACCTTCTCTGTTGTCTTTGGTGTTTGTGGAATGAGAAGTATGGTAACTGCCACAGCTCTGGGAGCTAGGACCTATTCCACCCAGCTCCCAGTCTGGTTGGTCTGGGTGCAGCCCATTCTAGGCTCTGCTCCACTCTGCTCCCAGCTCTGTGTATGATGCATGATAGACCTCACCCACTGACCATCCAGGCTGTCCTGGGCTAAAGCCCTGCTTCCCTCTGCTATTTTGTGGTTCTGAAGTTCTAGAATTTGTTCAGAGCCATTTTTTATAGGTTTTTGGAGGGACCTAGGTGGGAGCTCGTGCAAGTCCCTACTTTCCCGTCACCATCTTGGCTCCGGCCCCCTATATCAAAAGTTTTCTACTTCTATAGATATTATCATGTGATTTTTGTTTTTGTTATGAATATAGTTAAGATTATAATTTTACTTATATTAAAACAGCTCCTCATTGCTAGTATAAACCCTACCTGATCATACTGTATAATCTTTGGGATATGTTGTTTTTACCCTTTTTACTATGATTTTATATAAAATTTTTGTATTAGTGTTCATTAAGGATATTGGTCAATTTTTCTTCATTTTCTTACTCTTCCTATTGTAGGTATTAACACAATATTTGTATCATAGAAGTAATTTGATAGGATCTTTTCTTTTGCAATCTTGCAAATCATTGAGATAATATTGTATTTAATTCTTCTTTGAATATTTGATAGAATTCACTTGAATCTAGCTGGTCCTGGGTTTCCCCCTACCCTCACGCCACTCAGGGGTTCATTTATGGCTTGATCAGTTTCTTCCTTCAAGATGAGGTTTTTTAAATATTTTTATTTCTTGTTCTGTTAATCTTGGTATTTTATAGTTTTGTAAATATTCATTTTTTGATTTAGGTTGTGAATTTTACTGGCATATAGTTGAGCAAAATAGTTTTCTAATATCTTTTCTTCTTCAATTGTTGTCAATTCTCTTTTTGAAATTTTAATACTGGCACTTTGGTTATCTTTGTTCTTCTTTTAGATCAAATTGACTTATTGTTTTTCTATTTTATTGCCCCAAAATCAATTCCTAGTTTTATTTATTAATTCAATGAGGACTTTGCTTTCAGTTTTGTTACTCTCTTCCTTAATTTTCATGATTTCTATTTTGCAGTTTGTTTTTTTCTATTTGTTGGTCTCCTAGGTTTGTGTTTTAGTTGCATTCCCAATTTTTTGATGTTTTCTCTTTTTGTTAATTAAATTGTTTAGAGTTAAACATTTTATCCTCTGCTTTGTTACATTCCAAAAATGTTGGTATATCATCTCACTAATGAAAAGAACTTTTCTTTCTATGATTTGTCCTTTGCCTCACTGATTCTTTAGGATTAATTTTCAACAGCTGATTTAACAGTTCAACAATTCAGTAGGTGATTTTAATAATTTTAATGGCCTTTTATTTAACATGATTTTATTATATTTTAATCTCTGAAAATATATTTAATATTTTTGCTATTCAGCATTTGCTTATGAGCTTTTTATGCCTGAATACTTCTTCAACTTTTATAACTGTTATGTACAGCTGAGAAACAAATACACTCTTTTCTATTTCCATTCAGTAATCATCAGAGGTCTATCATATCTAATTTTTTAAAAATCCTATTCAAGTTGTTTGATATCTTATCTATTTATGGCTAATTTGTTCAGCTCTGAAAATGATACATGCAGTCCCCTTCACCATCATAATTTTACTGTCTATTTTTCCTTGTAATTCATTTAAATTTTTCTTTAAATATTTATATAGTATGCTAGTCAGTATATTATGTGTTAAGTGTTAAAATTTATTCACTGTATATGGTATTTTTCAGCAAAATATGGTTTCCCTGGTTGTTTTCATCAAATCTATTTTTCCTATTGCCTTATCTGAAATCATAGTTGCTCTCTCTGCTTTTTTTGTGTTAAGCTGAGGCATAATAGATTTTACTCAAATCCTATAGTTTAACTTTGTGTGTTAAGTGTGTTTTTTTGTAAAGAATATATCACTTAATTTTGCTTTCTAATCCCTTGTATATCCTTCTGTTTTATGAGTGAGTCCATCCCATTCACATGTACAATTAAGATAGTTAATTGTTTGTTTACCACCATTTTTTCCTTATACTTTTTCTTTTCTTTACTCCTCCCTTTATTATAGGTTCCTACCTTGTTGTTCTTTCCTTTTAATTCCCTCTTCACTCTCTTCTTTAAAGGTCAGTGATGAATCCCTCCCTGAATCTACCTTCCCTCTTATATTACCTTTTCTCCTCTTCTTCTTCTTTTTTCTGTGCCTGTTGAGTTGAATGTATTCCAACACTAAATTCTTTGTGTGTGTGTGGATGTGGATGTATATGTTCTGCCCTCTTTTGACCAGCTTAGAGGAAAGTGAAGTTCAAGTGATTCCAGCCCCTCTATGAGTTCCATGTTTGTATATCCTTCTTCTTGTACCTCCAATTATATGAGATTTTCCCCCATCTTTCCTCCAAGTTTCCCCCTAATATATCCTTTCCCCTTTCCCTTTTCTTTCTTCTTTTGGTATCATGAAAACTTAACACCTCTTCAAGGTCTTCTCTCTTCTTTGATTTGTCTCTATGACCTTTTATATTAGATTTCTGAAAAGGACTCTTTTATCATTCCCTTCCTCTCTTAGAATATAAACAGTTCATCCTTGTAATGCCCCTTCCACTTGTTTGTTGACTTGTTGATTTACCTTCTAATTTTTTTCTTTATTTTCATATTTGCATTTCAAAGTTCCTTTTCAGCTCCAATTTTTTTCATTAAGAATGTTTGAAAGTCCTCTATTTAATTGAAGGTCCATTTTTCCCTTATACAATTATTCTGTTTTACTGATTAAGTTACTCTTGTTTTCAGTCCCTTATCTTTTGCCTTTTGAAATATCACATTTCATGTTCTCTTTTCCTTTAGAAAGGTAGCCACTAAATCTTGTGTGATCTTGACCATGGTTCAGTGATACTTGAATTCTTTCTTTCTGGCTGCTTGCAGTATTTTTTTCTTTTCTCTAGAAGTTCTGGATTTCTAGCAATGATATTCTTGGGAGTTTTCATTTTGGGGAGAACTGAGCTGTACCATTTCCTTCTGCTCCACCAACTTGGTCAGATCCACAGAAAGTGAGATTTTAGCTGCTGGAACTTGAAGGAAGCCAAGAGATGGAGATGAGGAGGAAAGAATTCTAGGCTAGTCAGCAAAAATGCATGGAGTCAGGAGATGGAGTGCTATGTGAGAAAAGCGACAAGGAGTCAGTGTCACTAGATTGCAAAATACTTAGAGGGAAGTAAGATGAGAAGACTGGAAAGGTAGGAGGGGCTCAGGTTATCAAGGACTTTAAGAGCCAGAGGATTTTTCTTTGATCCTATAGGTGATAGGGAGGTTTTGAAATTCTATGATTATATTATGATTTGAATGAATAAACAAGAAGCCAGGTCTTTTCAAGATAATGAGGCTAAAAGTTAAGGAACTTCAATACTAACTTTGTTAAAACATCACTTGGTGAGTAGACACATCATGGCAATAATAAAATTGCAAATCTTGACGTTAGAATGGAACTCTGTGGTCTTCTAGCCCACCTCTAATCCATGCAGTAATCTTTCCCTGAATGTCCCTGAATAATATTCATTCAACCTCTATTTATACACTTTCATGAATTGGCAACTCAGTAATTCACATCACATCTTATTCTATCCCTTATACTGAGCCAAAATCTGTTTCCCTGTATCTTCTACCTATTTATTCTACTTCTGTCCTTGACAGCTGCATGGAAGTTGAGTTCTTCTCCCTTGAGAGCCCTTCAAGTGTGTGAGGACAAGCAATTATGACAAAGTAGAAAGACCACTGGGTTTGGATCGAGAAGACCTGGATTCATATCCCATATCTATTACTTCCAATCCCTATCAATCTGTCAAATATTCACTAACCACTTACTAAAATAATGAAATATTCACTAGGGATACAAGTACATAAAGAAAAAAGTTGCCTTTAAGGTACTTACATTCTACTAAGGGAGGGGAAGGTACGATGTGTGTAAATATATGAACATATACCTTATAATTCAAGGAAAGAAAGAGGGATCAGAAACTGCTTCCTATAGGAAGTAATGAACAACACTAGGGATATTAGCTGCGTGACCTTGGGCAAATCACTTCAGTTATCAGAGACTGTTTCTTCATCTTTAAATAAGGATAACCGAATTGGTACACTACTGAAATTACTGTGAGAAGCAGTGAGATAATGTAGGTCAAGTGCTTTGTAAACCATAAAGTACTATGTAAGTGTCAGATGTCGGTGTCATTAATTATATCTCCTGACTTTCATCTTCTGCTAAACTTCCACAATTCCTTCAGCCACTCTTTATAGGACATGGTTTTAAGTTCAATCATCATTCTGATCACCCTTCTTTGAACACATTTGAATTCAGACTCTCAAAGTCTGCTGCTCAGAACTGAAAAAAACTATCTGAGTTGTCATTTGACCAAGGAATAGTGCAATGGACCTATTATTTCCTTTGTTCTGAATGCTATACCTCTATTAATGTGGCCTCAGAATGCATTAGCTTTTCTGGAAGATACATTATGCTGTTGGCTCCTACTGAGTTTGTCCCTAACTGAAGTCCTTAGGGCTTTTCATTAAAAAGTATTATTAGATCAGATCTCCTACCATGTCATATTTATGTGATTAATTTTTTTGGATCTCTCTATAACACCATAGCAATGTCAGCTATCATTATTACTATTGAGCCTTTTAAATTTCATCTTATTAAGTTTTCCTTATAAACTATCAAGACTTTGGGGGAGCTTGATTTCTTATCTAAAACATCTAATTTATCATCTCCCAGCTATATGTCACCCAAAAATATAAACAGAATTCTTATCATCCAAGCTGCTGACAAAACTGCCAAACAAGACCTTCTTAAAGGGTACTTGGAGACTATCTCCTAGTGGCAGCTAGGTGGCAAAATGGACAAAATGGTGGACCTGGAGTTAAGACCTGAGTTCAAAACCTCATACATTTACCATCTGATGACTGGGCAAGTCACTTGACCTACCTCATACCAGGGATGGTATAAGGATCAAGTGAGAAAAATTTTGTAAAATGCTTTATAAACTTTAAAACACTATATATGCTAGCCATAATCATTGTGTCTACCCAAGGTGAATGTTAGTTCATGTTTCTCCATTAAAAGATAATTTATGGTATTTGTGACATTTCTATCACTGAAACAGATTATAATATGCAAGACAAGTTCTCTAGGCCAGAGGTAAAGAATCTGTGGTCCCAAGGCCACATGTAGCCCCTCTAGGTCCTTGAGTGCAGTCATTTGACTAAATTCAAACTTCACAGAACAAATCCTCTTAATAAAAGGATTTGTTCTGTAAAACTTGGACTTAGTCAAAAGGCCGCACCCCAGAACCTAAAAGGCCACATGTGGCCTCAAGGCTGCAGCTTCCCCACCCCTGCTCCAGGGTAATTTAATTCCCACTTAGTTTAGTAACCACCAAATGTATGGTGGTGTCTTTGGGAAGTAGACTAAAGCAAAAACCTAGGACTTCTTTCAGATATAGATAACTAACAATAACAAAGATGATGATGTAAGTATTTATGTGCTTTCAAAAATTATCTATATTATTTTATTATAATTTAATATGTATTGAATAATCACTAACCTCTAAAAAGTAAGATACATGTTCAAACAACGTACAAACAGAAACAGATGTCTAGGTATGGTTCAAGTATCCTTATTGCTAAACTGAACTGTTTATGTGATCTTTGCTCACCTAAACCTTTGGCTATCTCCTGTTGTCTCATCTCCCTTATGGGCTGTCTCAGAGTTTATCACAGCTGTAGCACATTTGTTCCAGACCATTCTCAACTGACTGCCCTCAAATGTTAATAGTATTCCCTAACACCACCACTGCTACCACCACCACCCCCCCCCAATACTACTGTGACAATTAATTGATCATATGAGTTCTCCATAATTTGGAAAAGTGGTTCAGATGTTTTTAGGCAAAGAACAACTGGGATTATCAGGTTTAAAGCACTTGTCTCAACCTATTAACTGTCATCTTATCCACAGAAGATTTCAGGCAACAATAGAAAGACATTCTTTTGGAGACCCTCAAACTAGAAGAGATCTTTAGGAAGAGTTCTCCCTCTGTGACTATATTGTCCCTGAGCCTCACCCCTTTCTGCTAGCCAAAGCAAGAAAATTATTTTTTCTTTTTCTGAACTTTAAAAACAAAACAAAGTAAGGTTGAAATGAACATTTGCATAGGTTTCTTCACCACACCATATCTTCATGAACAAACCAACTGCCTTTAATATTTTCATTTCCTGAAATCATCTGATAAATAATTGTGTTTGACTATCTTCAGCTCTTCTTTTCAAATGATACAAATAATTATTGTTAATTTTTTAAAAATTTTATTTATTAATGTTACATATTAAGTTTTAAACTATCTCCTTACATCCATCCCCACTCTGCACTAGAGAAGACCACCATTTGACATAGATAAATATATATGTAGACATAGGTAGATAGATAGATAGATAGATAGATAGATAGATAGATAGATAGATAGATAGATAGAGACATACATATATATATACATGTATATGTAAAATCATACTATGCATACTTCTGTTTATCATTTCTTTCTCTGGTTGTAGATATCTTCCTTCATAGGTCCTTTGTAGTTGATTTGAACATTTATAAAACTCAGAATAACTTAGTGGTTCATAGCTGTTCTCCAGACAATATTGCTGTTACTGTATATGCTCTCTTGGTTCTGCTCATATCATTCTTCATTATTTCATGCAAGTCTTTCCATGTTTTTTCTAAAGTCAACCAGTTCATTATTTTTTACATAATAGTAGTATTCTGTCACAACCATATACCACAGCTTGTTCAGCTGTTCCCCAGTTGAAGGGAATCCCCTCAATTTCCAGTTCTTTGCCACCACAAAGAGAGCTGCTATAAATATTTGAGAATGTATAGGTTCTTTTCCTTTTCCCTGATCACCTTGGGAAACATACCTAGTAGTGGTATTGTTGGGTCAATGGGCATACACAGTGTTATAAATCTTTGGGCATAGTTCCACATTGCTCTCCAGAATGGTTGGATCAGTTCACAGTTTCACCAGCAATGTATTAGAGTCCCAATTTTTCCACATGCCTTCCAGCATTTGTTATTTTCCCCTTCTCCCATTTTAGCCAATCTGATAGGTGTAGATGATATCTCATCCTTGCTTTAATTTGCATTTCTCTGTACAACGGGCATAATAACAGCAGTGCCTCTCAGGGTTGTTGTGAGGATCTAATGAGAACATAATTGTAAAGCTCTTAGAACAGTGTCTGGTGCATGGTAAGCACTATATAAATCTTTACTAGAGCCAGTGGCAGTAGTATTAACTGGAAGAGATCTCTGAGGCTGATAGACCATTAAGATTGTTTCTGGTTTCTCTCCAGTCTATCCCAATCTCAAAATAATGTTTTAATTAAAAGACCGAACTGATTAAAAAGAGACCTACTTCTTCCACAGAATCATTGTCTAAAATATCCACTCACCTTTGTCATCCAAAGTTGCTGCATCCTTTGGGGGAAAAGACAGTTTTATAAATACCAAGGAACTTCCAGGTGGCTCTTCGTACTTAATTGTTCATTCTGTTCACAAATATCCAACTCTCAGCTCACCAAAGAGCAGTTCTTCCCCTGTGCTGCCATTTACTGATGTCTTTCTTTTGTTACTACAGAATATTAACATTTCAAAACTAGAATGGGCCTTAGCGATCATCGAGAATGAAGGCGTTAGATCCTTCATTCTACTGAGGAGGAAACTAAGACCAAAAGAGTTTAAACAGCTTATTAAAGATTGCTTAGCTAATTAGCTCTATTTCTTCAACTAATCTCCCAGGTCAGTGTTCCAACTACAGTGTGCTGCTAAAGCAAACAGAAAACGTTTCCTTTCTAACATTTTCCATTTATATAGTTTGTTTTTAAATCACCTTCATTTCCAAACTTATGCTTCTCTTCTGCTGTATCTAAAAAAAATGCTATCACTTGTAATAAATTAAAAAAACAACAAGAAACAAATGGTGGGGGGGCAGAGTGGTAAAGCAGTTCAGCAAAATTAACCAAAATATCACTTTAATGGTGTATGCCATTTGGTACACCCATAGTCCTACCTCCTCAGAGAAGATAGTGAGTTTTCTCACCTCTTCTCTGGGAATGTGCTCAGTCATACTCCCACAGTTACATACCTTTCAGGTTCAGAAAACACCATTTAGAGACATTTTTGGATAGATCAAATAAGGGGACTAGGGGCATTTTCCCATAACTAAAAATTAGTAAATTATCATGAATCAACTGGGAATAGCTGAATAAGTTGTGATTGTCTATGATTGTGATGGAAATACTACTGTGCTATAAGAAATTATGAGCTCTATGGTCTTAGAAAAACATGGAAAGGCTTGCAAGAAATAATGAATGGTGAAATAAGCAGAACAACATTGTACACAGTAATAGCAATATTGTTTTAAGATTGAGTGAATAAGACATTTTGAATATTACAAATAACTAGATTAACTATAAAGAACACATGAAGAAAGATGCTATGTGCATTAAAACAACTGATAGAAATATGTATAGAATAATTTGACATATATGTGTATATATAGACATATATGTGTGCATGTGTATATATGTGTGTGTATGTATACGCACATACCTATTTGTATCTCATGGTAGCCATCTCTAGGGTGAAGGGGAGAAGGAAGAAAAAAGGAAACTTACATGATACCTAGACTGCCTAGTGTTGCAGAAGAAAGTTGCCAAATCATACTCACTGGGTCCAAGATAAATTTACTTTATTCAAATTCAACTGAGCCCTCATTGCCATTAGGATTTATTCATTCTTGTTGGTACAGTCAAGTTGCCCACAGAAGTTGATCTAGATATTTCTCATTCTCTCTAAGATTTCACTTCCATACCTGCACAACTTTCCACAAATGGTTCATATCCTACTTTACCTAAGAAAATTAAGATTTGAAATAGCCATTGTGAGAATAATGAGGAAGCAAGAAAAGATTAATAAAAAAGATTTCGGAATTCATTTGTAATTAAATAACTTAAACAAAGTGACTGAATCTCCCCAATGCTGTGTCTTTCCCCAGGAATTTTCTTTGACTCTATAGGAATAGAGAGAGCAAAGGATGGGGTGATTTGGATTTCGGGATTGGCACACTGGAAATAACCCTCAAGGGAATTCATCAAAGAAAGCTAAAGGGAGAAGGAGTGGGATGGGGAAGGTGGCCATAATCAATTGGAATGGGAGTATAGGAGGTTGTAGGAAGAAAAGGTTTGCTCAGAGGTGTAGATGTGCAAAACAAGGCTGAAGGAGACCAATAATTAAGAAAAATACTGAGCCAGGAGGAAAATTAAATACTGGTCATGGTCAGGTAATACCTTAGTATTTGATAACCTTATAGTAGATGGGAAAATAGGCAGAAAGACAGACACATACATTTAAGTGGTTATTACCTACTACCACTATTGTATGGGTTTTTTTTTGTTGTGGTGGTGGTGGTGGTTTTTTGGGAGCAATCAGAGTTAAGTGATTCACCCAGGGTCACATAGCTAGCAAATGTCTGAGATCAAATTTGAACTCAAGTCCCATGACTCCAGGGCCTGTGCTCTATCCACTGTGCCACATAGCTGCTCCTACCACTATTGTATATTGATACCTCCCTCTTGAGCTGCTGGCCAAGACCCTGTAGGTAGAATTCAAGGCTAAGAGGGTACATGAGCTGGTGGGTGGCCGTGAGTAGGTAAGTGGAGAGGGGAATGGCTCAGGAGGAGAGTAAGTAGGTAGCAAAGAGAGAATAGTATGTGTAGGAGAAAGGGTGATAGTTAATAGTTATCATGGGATGCTACATCAGTATAATTTTCATTGTAAAAGTATTTTCTTTGGGGAAATTATTTTGGCAGGTGGAGTGATCATCCTGAATATCCTTTTCATGAGGAATACTGACATCTGAAAACAGCCACACTGATTTTTACTTCCAAATGTGCCAAAAACATAACCAGAGGATTCCATCCAGTCTGAATGGAAAAGGAAAATAAAGCTATACTTCTCTTTCACATATTCTAATTATTTACTGTTCATTCAGGATTGTTTTTGAGTCTGTCAGAATCATAAGGCAGAGTGATTAATACACTAATAGAACCATGCCTCTTGGTGGGTTTGACTGTCCCCTGAAGGACACCTCTGGGATGCTATGTACAGGCTGGGAGGCATGACTCCTGATTGCAGAGGGACAGAGACAGAGAGATGAGGTGGTGAGGGAGACAGAGAGAAGACAGAATAAGAGAAAGCAAGGCGCAAACTTTGAATGGAGAATGGGAGAGTTCCTAAAGTGGGTAGAAAAGCCAGCACCTCCACATGTGTCTTAGGATTCTTGGCTCTCATATCCCCAAAGAGTAGAGAAGACTCATTGGATGAGATCGTTTTTCTCCCCAGTTGAGGTGAAAAATCATCTTACCTCCAGATCTCCCTAACTCGAGTATTCTATCAACTCAACAAATCTGTATGGCTTCCCTGATTACTGACTTACTAGCTTACTTTGATAAATATGTTTGCTTAGTATCCATGATTATCTTTTCTGTAATAAGTGTATTCTGGAGAGAGAAAGCTAAATCAGCCAAGCTTAACCTGTTACCCTCCAGTTAGGGTAACTTCTCAGGTAGGGCAGAGCTACTCCCTCCTTAGAGTAGCCAGGGAAAGTAATTTCATCCAGAACCCCCTACTCCCCCTTCCAAAAAAAAAAAGCCACACCCTTAGGCTTCAAATATCTGATAAGTAAAAGAGAGATATAATTCTAAGCCCCAAACCCCTGTTGAAGATAGGTGAGCCAAGGGATAATTGTCCAGCAATAGCTGTCCTACCCATAACAAAGACGGAAATCCAGCCTTCCCGGGAAGTGTCATTCCGATCTCATTAGAATTTATGTACTAACAGAACTGACCTAAGGATTGACCTTCGAAAGAGGATACCTACTAACAAAAGGCACTCTAATCAAGATACTACCATAACAGAGAGGTATGTGAGGCTCTTCTCCTCCCCCATTATTATGAAATTGCGAATATCCAAAACAAATATGTAGATCTTCAGCACAATTACATAATTAAGAACAGGTTTTATATTGAAGAGGAAAGTAAGAAAATTAGAAAAGAAATTTTGGGTTCATAGTGAAAGGCAAAGATAGATTCGAAGCATTGTATATACTGTATTCACAGAAAAAGAGTATGCAGAAGAGGAATGGACTATAATACTGTATAATGTGAAATCTCTCCAAGAAGGAAAGAATGAATCCAAAACTATGAAAATCCAATGAAATAAAACTGTAGCTGTACCTGGCCTGGACTAGTGTCTGTCATTAATTCACTTGCAGCCTGTCTGAGTGGGGTGGGGATCAATGGGGAAAGGAATAGGAAGAGCTATATAGGGAAAATGCTGCACCACTGCCAATTGATTAGGAATAATGCTTGGCTACTGAACCAGGTATATTCCTGAGATGTTTGCTATAAAGAAAATTTCATAACCTTGATCTTTTGTTCCCTTCGATTCAATTATGAATTTGGAAATATCTTAGCATAGTAGATAGAGGGCCAACTTGTAAAGTCAGAAAAACCTAGATTCAAGGGGTTGCTAGGTGGTGCAGTGAGTAGAGCACTGGCCCTGGAGTCAGGAGGACCTGAGTTCAAATCCAGCCTCAGACACTTGACACACTAGCTGTGTGACCTTGGGCAAGTCACTTAACCCCAATTGCCCTGCCTTCTCCCCTGAAAAAACAAACAAACAAACAAACAAAAAAACCTGGATTTAAGACCTGCCTCTGACTTGTCCTGGCTGTTTGATTCTGGACAGTCACAGACTCTCAGGCACTGAGACGTCCCTTAATTGCAAAGCAAATGTAAACAAAACTTAAAGGCTATTGGTTTTAGAGAAAGTGTTAACCTGAACTAGGAATAGGTGTTTTCTCACTCCAGAGTTCCATTGACCGATGAAATCATGGGTCCAGTTGCTCTCCCTTGGTGGCAGCCTGAAAAACCTAGGAACAAGGAACAAGGAAGCTAGCTATTCTTGGGGGCAAGGCAGCTTCTCTTCTAAACAGACTACTTCTCCCTCCTGCTATCCTCACCCTTCCCCTTCTCTTGACCCTGTTGCCCAAATCTAGAATCTTCCTTCCTGGAAATTTCCACCTTCCTAACTATATGACATTCTCTGTTCCATGAATGCGATATGAAACTAGGAGTGTGCTGGTGAAGCCAGCTCAGACCAGCTCCTGAGAACCAATGATTAAATTTTCAGTGTGAGCATTTACCTGGGAAATCAGCAAACACTACAAATCAATGCTTCTTTGATTGTTTTGTTGGAGGTCTAGATTGAAGAATGTGATGGACAAAATGTTAATAAAGCATATTAAACTTAAAAGTGGGGGGATATACATTTTGGGGGGAAAGCTGATAGTTAAACATTTGCCAGCACACACCACTGTTGTTCTATAAACATTGTTAGAGCTCAGTAGAAGTGCAGAACAAGGCAAAGATAATGAAGTCATCAGCAGATTGAAGATCTGGTGACTATAGGATAACAAAATGATAACAATAAGAATAAAACAACTACGCTTTACATAGTGTATTAAGGCTTACAAAGTGCAGACCTCTATCCATTATCTCATTTGAGCCTTACAATACCACCCCTACTGGCAGAGCCTCTCTATCAGAGTCTGCCTCTCACATGCTCATTGACACCCTTTCTCCTCCCACTGTGGTCTCATGATTATCTCACTCAAGGCTTGGACTCCACCACTAGCAACATTCCAGATATATTCTACACTTCCACATATCTGCTTGTGTCCCCATCTCCTAGATGACTGTGATCCTGATATATCATTGTCTCCTCTTTCTCTGATTCCACAGGCTCCTGATTGTCTTAAGTGAATCACCTTGTCTTATATGAGGGTAAAATGTACCTAAAACAAGGCCCATTATTCTTAGCATTTGGGGCTGACTTGATTCTTCTGTGAAAATGTTTAAGTCTCCAAAAAGCAACTACAACAGACTGAGACAACCTTCCTCTTCACAATCTTTTGGAACTCAGACAATCAAATTAGATGATTTAGTTCACCCTGTAAAAAGCAATATTAAATTACTCAAAGCCCCACCCATCTCTAGCCATTTTTTTTATCAGAAATCTGGAGGCAAACCATCATTGCTTCCTCTGTATTGATATGTGTTACATGAAGCTGGCACTAACAACCAGGCTGTAATTCCTAGCCTGTGAACACACTTGAGTGCCAGTAAAAATAAAGGATCTCTACCACACCATCTCTGTGGAGTCACTACCCTTACTTAATCTCACTCTTACCTGTCAGTCCCTCCCGAGACCCAACTACCCTCATCCTCCACATTTGCCCATACAGAGTTTCTATCAGGTTATGGCAGGAATAGTATCCTAACCCCTCCTCCCATGCAAGTAAAGCTAATCTGTCCTTAAAAGGTACTGACACTTTCCTAAAGACATGGTTGGTTCAGGGAAGTAAGGATTCAAATTGTTGATATCGTTGCCTTATTACCTACAAAGAGCTCCAGGGCTTTCTGATGTTTGGCTGATAGGTGACCTCCATACCCATCCTTGTTGAATATTCTTTTTTTTAATTTTATTATTTAATATTTTAGTTTTCAACATTGATTTCCACAAGATTTTAAGTTACAAATTTCCTCCCCATTTCTACCCTCCCCCCATTCCGAGATGGAATATATTCTGACTGCCCTGCTCCCCAGTCAGCCCTCCTTTCTGTCACCCCACTCCCCTCCATCCCTTTTCTCCTTACTTTCTTGAAGGGCAGGATAGATTTCTATGCCCCATTCCCTATATATCTTATTTCCCAGTTGCATGCAAAAACAACTTTTTTTTTAGCATCTGCTTTTAAAACTTTGAGTTCCAAATTCTCTCCCCTCTTTCCTTTCCCACCCACCTTCCTAAGAAGGCAAGCAATTCAACATAGGCCACACATGTATCATTATTCAAAACACTTGCACAATAATCATGTTGTGAAAGACTATTTTTCCCTCCATCCTATCCTGTCCCCCTTTATTCACTTTTCTCCCTTGACCCTGTCCTTTTTCAAAAGTATTTGCTTTTGATTACCTCCTCCCCCTATCTGCTCTCTCTTCTATCATGCCGCCTTTTTTATCCCCTTCCCCTTACTTTCCTGTGGAGCAAGATACCCAATTGAGTGTGTATGGTATTCCTTCTGATAAGAGCAAGATTCACTCATTCCCCCTCACCTGCCCCCTCTTCCCTTCCAACAGAACTGCTTTTTCTTGCCACTTTTATGTGAGATAATTTGCCCTATTCTATCTCTCCCTTTCTCCTTCTCTCAATATATTCCTCTCTCGCCCTTTAATTTAGTATTATTTTTTTATATATCATCCCTTCATATTCAACTCACTCTGTGCCCTCAGTATATATATTTCCTTCAGCTACTCTAATAATGAGAAAAGTCTCATAAATTACACACATCATCTTTCCATGTAGGAATGTAAACAAAACAGTTCAACTTTAGTAAGTCCCTTATGATTTCTTTTTTCTTGTCTACCTTTTCATGCTTCTCTTAATTCTTGTATTTGAAAGTCAGATTTTCTGTTCAGCTCTCATCTTTTCATTGAAAACGCTTGAAAGTCCTCTATTTTGTTGAAAATCCATATTTTGCCTTGGAGCATTATACTCAGTTTTGCTGGGTAGGTGATTCTTGGTTTTAAACCTAGCTCCATTGACCTCTGGAATATTATATTCCAAGCCCTTCAATCCCTTAATGTAGAAGGTGCTAGATCTTGTGTTATCCTGATTGTGTTTCCACAATGCTCAAATTGTTTCTTTCTGGCTGCTTGCAGTATTTTCTCCTTAATCTGGGAGCTCTGGAAGTTGGCGACAATATTCCTAGGAGTTTTCTTTTTGGGATCTTTTTGAGGAGGCAATCTGTGGATTCTTTCAATTTCTATTTTACCCTCTAGCTCTAGAGTATCAGGACAGTTTTACTTGATAATTTCTTGAAAGATGATGTCTAGGCTCTTTTTTTGATCATGGCTTTCAGGTAGTCCAATAATTTTTAAATGATTTCTCCTGGATCTATTCTCCAGGTCAGTGGTTTTTCCAATGAGATATTTCACATTGTCTTCCATTTTTTCATTCCTTTGGTTCTGTTTTATAATATCTTGCTTTCTCATAAAGTCACTAGCTTCCACTTGCCCTAATATAATTTTTAAGGTGATATTTTCTTCATGGTCTTTTGCACTTCCTTTTCCATTTGGCTAATTCTGCCTTTCAAGGCATTCTTCTCCTCACTGGATTTTTGGAGTTCTTTTGATATTTGGTTTAGTCTGTTCTTTAAGGTGTTATTTTCTTCAGTATTTTTTGGGGTCTCCTTTAGTAAGTCATTGACTTGTTTTTCTGGTTTTCTTGCATCATTCTCATTTCTCTTCCCAATTTTTCCTGTACTTCTCTTGATTGCTTTTCCAAATCCTTTTTGAGCTCTTCCATGGCATGAGCCCAATTCATATTTTTCTTGGAGGCTTTTGATGTAGGCTCTTTGACTTTGTTGACTTCTTCTGGCTGTATGTTTTGATCTTCTTTGTCACCAAAAAAAAAAAAAAGATTCTAAAGTCTGAGTCTTAGTCCATTTTCACTGCCTGCTCATGTTCCCAGACAACTATTTGACCCTTGAGCTTTTTGTCAGGGAACGACTGCTTGTAGAGTAGAGAGTATTTTATCCCCAGCTTTAAGGACTGTGCTGCTGTTTTCAGAACTACTTTTCCTCCACTGTTACCACAAGCTCTGCCACAGCAGTGCTCCTCTTCCCCTAAAAACCACCAACCAGGACCATGACCCAGTCCAAGCAGGGCACAGCAAGAGAACCTGCTTGTGTGCCAGCAGAGTGCTCCTTGCACTCCCGCTCTGATCCATCACTTGATTCCTCCCACTGTGTGAGCCAAGGACTCCAGAAGCAGCTGACACTGGAGCTCTGGAAGCAGCCACAGGAGCTTCCTTCTACTGACCACCATGCCACCTCCACCAACCCCAGGACTGGAGCCAGACCACTCTCTAACCAGATCCAGCAGTTTTCCCACTAACCTGCTCCATGGTCTTTGGCGTTTGTGGGTTGAGAAGTCTGGTAACTGCCACAGCACAATGATTCATGGCCCTCAGGCCTGCTGTGCTTGACTTCCAGTCTTGTTGGTCCTGGCACAGACCACTTTGGGCTGTGTTCTGCTCCCAGCACCGTATGATAAACCCTTCCCCGTGACCATTCGGGCTGTTCTCAGCTGGAGACCTGCTTCTCTCTGCTATTTTGTGGGTTCTGCAGCTCTAGAATTTGTTCAGAGCCATTTTACAGGTGTTTGGATGGATTTAGGGGAGAGCTTAAGCAAGTTCCTGCTTTCCAGCTGCCATCTTGGCTCTGCCCCTCCCCCCTTGTTGAATATTCTTTTCCTGCTATGGTTGAGTAAATCTCCTTTTGTTAATGCTGTGTTTCATTTTGTTCAAATATCAAACCTAAACTACCAGGGCACTGGTCTGTCAGGCCCAGCCTAGAGCATTCTCAACATATGTGATCAGACTCTACTTCTGCACTTAACACATGCACCATGAATACTACCTCTTTTTCCATACTGCCATGCATAACCAATTCCATGCACACCAGCACTATGCCTACTTCCTGAACAATGAATCAGCAAACTGTTTTTTAAAAAGATGACTCCTATGTACCAGATCTCTAAATGTCCAGCTGGGGAATACCCTCTTCTAACTACCCTTCAAAAAAGCAAAAATCTTCTCACACAAGGGCAACATCTGATGTCTGTGTTCTCAAATCACATGGGTCTTAAAATCTACCCCAGGTTCAAGGTATTCTGTATTGTTTTAGATCTTTTAGAACAGTAAGGCCCAAAAGAACTGCAAACTAAGGAATTACCTTTCAACTGGGGAATGGCTAAATAAATCATTATGTGCAATGTAAGGGAATATTATTTTACCATGAGAAATGACAAAAAGGATGGATTCAGAGAAACCTGGAAAGACTCACATGAACTGATGCAAAGTGAATTGAACAGAACCAAGAGGACAATTTATACATTGAGTGCAACATTGTAAAGGACAACTATTTTGAAAGACTTCCAAACTCTGATAAATACCATGATCAATCATGACTCAAGAAAACTGATATGAAGCATGCTCCCCACCTATTGGCAGATAAGTGGTAGATTAGACGTGTAGAATAAGATGTAAATTTTTAGCATAAATCTCTTTACTACACCTAGTTCTTTAAAAGTAGGACTTTTATTTGGAAGAGTGTAATGAGGGAGGGGAAATGGAGGTAGTTGTAATGATTAAAAATAATAAGAAATGAAACAGGAGTGTCAGTGAAACATTTTTTAAAAATTCACAGAAGGGACTAGAGGGAAGTTCATAAGGGAACAGAGGCAAACAGAGCATTATTGGTACTACCAAGTTAGTTGATTAATATTTTAAAAACAAGCTGTACATGAAAGATTCACAATTTCATATACAATCCTCTTTTTCTGTCCTTTGAATCCTTTTCTATCCTTTCTGCTCTTCTATCCCTTTTCTATCCTTCATATTTGTTGATGACTGTCAAGCTCATAATACAGAAAAGTTATATTTTTAAGAAGATGGGCTAGTGTCACATGTCAAAGGATGAAAAGATTTCATCCCAAGAGCTCCACTAAAATTCTTGTGATATCAAGGGAAATGAAGAAAGCTTCCAGCACACTGGGAAACTTGTCAACTTGTGGAAGGACTTGGACAAGAGTCAGACAAAATTGATAAGGAGAGAGGGAGAGATGGATGGATGGCTGTCTGCATCAGTTGGTGTCCAAATTGTTGAGATTACAAATCCATTTGATTATTTGATTGAAAGAACAGAAAAGCAGATCAATAGGAGAGATTTTATTACTTTGAACTAGAATCAAATGTATGCAAGATATTAATGTTCCATAAATTTGAATTCACAAAACTTCAGGGAAGGAATTCTTTGTTCCTTCAAAATTAGTTGGAAGAATTAGACAGTGGTATGTTGAAAAATGAAATCAGTCAAATTTCAGGGCATATACCACAATAAATTCCAACTAAAGCAAATAATTTTTTTTTAAAAAATCTCAAACAGATGATGGGATAATAGCTCTCACAGCTTTAAAGAAGTTAAAAATTCTTGGCTTTTTAACAAATAGAAGAAATTATTAAATAATTTGATCAAATAAAAATGAGTATCTTTTGTTCAACAAAAGAGAAATGCATCCAGAATAAAAAACAAAGATTCAGCTTGAGGGCTCTCTCTCTCTTTTTTTAATTAGTATTTCATTTTTTCCCAATTGTAGCTAGCAACAACTAACATTTGTTTTTTTTTTTAATTTTGAGTTGTAAATTCTCTCCCTCCCTTCCTCCCATGTTGAGAAGGCAAGGAATTTGATATCAGTTATACATATGAAGTCATATAAAACATATTTCCATATTAGTCATGTTGTAAAACACACACACACACACACACACACACAGGAAAAAAATGTATGCTTTGATCTGTGTTCAGACTCCATCAATTCTTTCTCTGGAGGTGGACAACATTTTTCATTGTAAGTCTTTCAGAATTATCTTGAATCATTGTATTGCTGAGAATAGCTAAGTCATTCACAATTGACCAAAATACAATATTGCTGTTCCTGTGTACAGTGTTTTCCTTGTTCTACTCGTTTCACTTTGCATCAGTTCATGTAAGTCTTTTGAGGTTTTTCCAAAATAATCCTCCCTATCATTTCTTCTATCACAATAGTATCCCATCACAATCATATGCCACAACTTGTTCAGCCATTCCCCAATTGATGTGCATCCTTTCAATTTCCAATTATTTACCATCACAAAAAGAACTGCTAAGAATATTTTTGTACATATAGGTCCTTTTCCTTTTTGTTTTTTATCTCTTTCAGATATAGACCTAGTAGTAATATTGCTGGGTCAAAGGGTATATGCAGTTTTATAGCCCTTTGGGCCTAGTTCCAAATTGCTCTCCAGAATGGTTGAATATGTTCACAACTCTACTAACAATGCATCAGTGTCTGAATTTTCCCACATCCCCTCCAACATTTGTCATTTTCCTTTCTGTCATATTAGCCAATCTGAAAGGTGTGATGTAGAGGGACAGCTCTGAGAAAGTCCATTCTGGGATAAGATACAGGCCAGAGGCCTGTTCTTGCCCTTGGGCTGATAACTCAGTGCGTGGACTCTCCAACCTTCCCTTGGCATACACGTGCTGCTCAGGATGAAAGCTCTTCAAGCCTCCTCAGTATACAACTATTCTCTCCAAAATCCCCACAGCACACACATGCTAAATACCGCCTGTGGGCTATTAACTCAATATAGTTTACTGCAAAAGGGGAACTAAAGCATGAGGAAGTCATGTATTATGCAAATGCCTGGCATGTGGATTTGTTGATTCTGCTTGCCTAAAAGGTACATAAGCCCTGTCCCTCAGTTAAATAAACAGAGTTGTTCTTTACTTTTCTACCTGGCCCATGTTTTGTGGGTTTTTTTTTTTCACTTTCTGTGGCATTAGGCCATCTCCAGCGATTTTGGCACTACAGCTGCTGGCGGCAGTGTGAGATGGTACCTCAGAGTTGTTTTATTTTGCATTTCTCTAATCAATAGTGATTTAGAGCATTTTTATGACTATAGATAGCTTTAATTACTTTGTTTGAAAACTGCCTGATCATATCCTTGACTATTTATCAATTGGGAAATGACTTGTATGCTTATAAGTTTGACTCGGTTCTCTCTATATATTTGAGAAATAAGGCTTTTATCAGAGAAACTTGCTGTAAAAATTTTTTAATAGTTACTGCGTATTTCCCTCCATCCTATAGTTTTCATTTAGCCTTCTCTCTCTTTCCTTTCACCTTGTCCATCCTCAAAAGTGTTTTGCTTCTGACTACCATGTCCCCCAATCTGCCCTCACTCCTATCAGTACCTCCCACCCTTCTTTTCTCCTCTTCTCCTCTTCCTTTTATGTAGAATAAGTTAGATTTCTATACATGACTGAGTGCATGTGTTATTCCCTCTTTGAGCCAATTCTTTGAGCCAATTCCTTTTTGGGGGGGGGGAGGAGACAGGGCAATTGGAGTTAAGTGACTTGCCCAAGGTCACACAGCTAGTACATGTGTCAAGTGTCTGAGGCTGGATTTGAACTCAGGTCCTCCTGACTCCAGGGCCAGTGCTCTATTCACTGAGCCACCTAGCCAACCCGAGCCAATTTCAATGACAGTAAGGTTCAAGTACTCACCCTCAACTCCCCCATCTTCCCCTCTATTGTAAAATCTCTTTCATGCTTCTTTTATGTGAGATAATTTACCCTATTCTACCTCTTCCTTTTCCCTTCTCCAGAAGCATTCCTCTTTCTCCTTAATTTTATTTTTTTAGATCTCATCCCATCATATTCAACTCACTCTGTCTATCTATGTAAACTCCTTTTTAACTACTATAACTATGAGAAAGCTCTTAGAAGTTACAAGTATCATATTCCTATGTAGGAATATAAATAGTTTAATTTTATGATTTCTTTTTCTTGTTTACCTTTTCATGCTTCTCTTGAGTCTTGTATTTGAAAGTCAAATTTTCTATTTAGCTCTAGTCTTTTCATCAGGAATGCTTGAAAGTCTTCTATTTCATTGAATAGCCCTTATTTTCCCATGAAAATTACATTTAATTTTGTTGGATAGATAGGTGATTCTTGTTTCCAATCCTAGTTCCTTTGCCCCTCTGAATATCATATTCCAAGCCCTCTGCTCCTTTAATGTTGAAGCTGCTAAATCTTGAATTACCCTGACTCCATTATATTTGAATTGTTTTTTTCTGGACATTTGCAGTATTTTCTCCTTGACTTGGGAGCTCTGGAATTCAGTTATAACATTCCTGGATTTTTCATTTTGGGCTCTCTTTAAGGAGGTTATCAGTGGATTCTTTCAATGTCTATTTTACCTTCTGTTTCAGGGCAGTTTTCCTTGATTCTTTTCTTTCTTTCTTTCTTTTTTTTACAAATTAATTTATTTATTTTTAGTTTTCAACATTTACTTCCATAAGTTTTAAATTTTTTTCTGCCTCCCTCCTTTCCCCTCTCTCCAAGACAATGTGTAACTTGATATAAGTTATACATATACATTCTTATTAAACATATTTTCACAATAGTCATGTTGTATAGAAGAATTAGAATGGATGGGAGGAACCATGAGAAAGAAAAAAAAACAAACAAAACCAAAAAAGAGAACAAATAATATGCTTCGATCTGCATTCAGACTACATATTTCTTTCTGTGGATAGGGATGGCATTTTCCACCATGTGTCTTTGTTTTGGGTCCTTGCATTTCTGCAAAGAGCTAAATCTATCAAAGTCAGTCATTACACAATGTGTCTGTTACAGTGTACAATGTTCTCCTGGTTCTGCTCACTTCACTGAGCATCAGTTCATATAAATCTTTCTAGGTTTCTCTGAAGTCAGCCTGCTCATCATTTCTTATAGCACAATAGGATTCCATTACATTCACGTAACACAACTTGTTCAGCCATTCCCCAATTAATGGGCATTCCCTCAACTTCCAGCTCTTGGCTACCACAAAAAGATAATTTCTTGAAAGATGATGCTTAATGTCTGCTTTTGATCATGGCTTTCAAGTAATCCAATAATTCTTCAATGATCTCTCCTCAATCTATTTTTCAAGTCAGTTGTTTTACTAATTAAATATTTCATATTTTCTTCTGGTTTTTTTCATTCTTTTGGTTTTGTTTGTTTCTTGATGTCTCATGCAGTCATTAGCTTCCACTTGCCCAATTCTAATTTTTAAGGAATTATTTTTTTTAGTGAGCTTTTGTGTCTCCATTTCCATTTGGCCAATTCTTCTTTTTAAGGCATTCTTTGGTGGATTTTTATACCTCCTTTACTATTTGGCCTATTTTTTTTTTAAGATTTTTTTTCTTCAGGATTTTTTGTTCCTCTTTTGCCAAACTGTTGACTCCTTTTTCATGATTTTCTTGCACCACATTAATTTCTTTTCCAAATTTCCCTCTACCTCTCTAATTTGATTTTTAAAATGTTTTTGAGCTCTTTGAGGAATTCTTTTTTTTTCCCTTTGGCCTGAAACCAATTCATATTTTTCTTTAAGGCTTCTGATATGGCAGTTTTGACTTTGTCATCTTCTGAGTTTGTGTTTTGATCTTCCCTGTCACCAGAGTAACCTTCTATGGTCAGGATTGTTGTTATTGTTTGCTCATTTTTCCAGTCTATTTCTTGACTTCTAACTTACTGTTAAAGTTGGGATCTAGGGGGCAGTGCCAAGATGGTGGCTGGAAAGCAGGGACTTGCTTATGCTCTCCCCCAAATCCCTCCAAACACCTGTAAAATGGCTCTGTACAAATTCTAGAGGCGTGGAACCCACAAAATAGGAGAGGGAAACAGGTCTCCAGACCAGGAGAGCCTGGATGGTCACAGGGAAGGGGTCTATTGCGCAGTGCTAGGAGTGGAGCACAGCCCAGGGTGGGCCACGCCAGGACAGACGAGACCCAGAATCAGCCAGCCAGAACAGGCCTGGGGGCCATGAATCAGTGAGCTGTGGCAATTACCAGACTTCTCAAACCACAAAAACTAAAGAGCAGGTTAGAGGGAAACTGCGGAATCAAGTTCAGAGTGGGCCAGCCACCAGCACTGGAGGAGGCAGAAATGTTGCAGCAGTGGCGGTGGCAGCAGCAGGAAACTCCTGAGGCTACTTCCAGAGCTGCAGTATCAGCTGCTTCCTGAGTCCCTGGCTCACACGGTGGGAGGAATCTAGCAGAAGATCACAGAGGGAGAGCAAGGAGCGCTTTGTGAGCACAAAGGCAGATTCTCTTGCTGTGCCCTGCTTGGATCTGTATTGCAGTCCTGGTTGGTGGTTCTTGGGGGAGGAGGAACTCTGCAGTGACAGAGCCTGGGGTGATGGTGGAGTAGAAGTAGCTCTGAAAACAGCAGTGCTTGAA
>CM053623.1:86151640-86175806 GCA_028646595.1 Phalanger gymnotis | reverse complement strand
TACTCCACAAGAAAGTAAAGGGAAGGGGATAAAAAAGGCGGGGGGGGGGATGATAGAAGGGAAGGCAGATAGGGGGAGGAGGTAATCAGAAGCAAACACTTTTGAAAAGGGACAGGGTCAAAGGAGAAAACTGAATAAAGGGAGACAGGATAGGATGGAAGGAAATATAGTTAGCCTTTCACAACATGAGCATTGTGGAAGTGTTTTACATAATGATACGTGTGTGGACTATGTTGAATTGCTTGCCTTCCTGGGGAGGGTGGGTGGGAAGAGAAAGAGGGGAGAGAATTTGGAACTCAAAGTTTTAAAAGCAAATGCTTAAAAAAAAAAGGTTTGGGGTTTTGTTTTGTTTTGTTTTTTTGCATACAGTTGGGAAACAAGATATACAGGGAATGGGGCATAGAAATCTATCCTGGCCTACAAGAAAGTCAGGGGAAAGGGGATGGGGGAGGGAGTGGGGTGAAAGAAGGGAGGGCTGACTGGGGAATGGGGCAATCAGAATATATGCCATCTTGGAATGGGGGGAGAGTAGAAATGGGGAGAAAATTTGTACCTCAAAATCTTGTGGAAATCAATGTTGAAAACTAAAATATTAAATAAAAATGATAAAAGAAATCCTCCACCCTCCCAGGGTGGAGGAGACACTGCCTCAGGTTATTTGTGCAGCTGTTTTCAGATCTAATTTTAGAGGGGTCTGTAAGTTTTCAATTCTTCTAAGGTGGTGTGATCTAAGGAGAGATGTGTTTACTACTTTCCTGGCCTGTGCTCTGGTCTGTGAATGATCTCAAGCACTCTTTTTTGCCCTGGAACTGTGACCAGGTGCAACCACAAGCTCTGGTGTGCTAATGCTCCTCCTCACCCTAACATTTCAACCCAGGACTAGGACACAGATTCAAGTATGGGCAATGCAACAGAGTCCTGTACCAAGTGCCAGCAAAGGGACTCCTGGAATCTCTTTCTGACTAGTTTTCCAACTCTCTTACTGTCTCTGAGCTGAGAGCTACAGAAACCACTGCTGATTTAGTTGTCCCCAAAGCCTGCTACTGGTTTGCTGGGGCATGGTCTGTGCTGGAACAGTCTGTGCTGAACTGTGCTCCACTCTCAATGAGACAGACCTTTCTTGCTGACCTTGTAAGTTGTCTTAGGCTAGAAAATTATTTTATCCTGTCCTTTCGTGAGTTCTACCACTCCAGAATTCATTTTGAGGTATTTTTAAAAGTTGTTTAGAGGAGAATTTGGGAGAGCTCAATCAAGTCCCTGACTTTTCTCCACTATTTTGGCTCCACCCTGGCCTCCCACCTCCCCCGTTTTGCTTTTTAGGGACTTCTTTTCTTCACTGAATTTTTGTACATGTCTTTTCCATTTGGCCAATTCTGCCTTTGAGTTCTCTTCAATAGATTTTTGTGTCTCTTTTACCATTTGGACTATTCTATTTTTTAAGGTATTGTTTTCTTCAGTTTGTGTGTGTGTGTGTGTGTGTGTGTGTGTGTGTGTGTGTGATTCCTTTGCCTCACTGTTGACTTTTTTCATGATTTTCTTGCATCAGTCTAATTTTTTCCCCCAATTTTTCTTCTGCCTCCCTTATCTGATTTGAAAAATTCTTTCTGAGCTCTTCCCGGAATTGGTTTTTGGGTCTGAGAACAATTTACATTTTTCTTTAAGTCTTTGCATATAACAATGTTGACTATGTTCTGATCTGTGAGCAATCATAAGCACTCTTTTCCTCCCTAGAACTTGCACCAGGGTCTTTGCTCCACTGTGGTCCCAAGCTGTAGTGCTAGTGTTCCTCCCTACCCTGGGACTGTGGCTTGGATTCTCCTATGGGCAATACAATAGAGTCCTGCACCCAATGCCACCAAAGGGGCCCCTGCAATCTCCTTCTGACCACTTGTCCAACACCCTTACCTTCTGTGGGTTGAAAGCTCCAGAAGCCATTGCTGCAGATACAGTTGCCCCTGAGGCCTGTTGCTGGCTTGCCTGCACTGGACTGCACTCTATTCTCACCCCCTTGTGACAGATTTTTCCTGCCAATCTTCTAAGTTATGTTTAGCAGGAAAATTGTTTCACATTGTCCTTTTGTGGGTTCTGCCACCCCAGAATTCATTTTGAGGCATTATTTAAAGTAGTTTGGAGAATAATTTGAGAGAATTCAGGCAAATCCCTGCCTTTTTTTCCCTCTATCTTGGCTCTGCCACTAAACTATTCTAGGGGCTCTCTGTTGCTTCAGTCATTCCCCTGGCTCTATTCACTTCTCCCTATCAAGGCCACATGGCCCTACTATTTACTTGGCCTTTGCCATTGAACTTTTCAATTTGTTCTAGGTGATGTCTCCGATCTTGTGTGTTTTAGGAGGTCAAGGGAGAGCATGACAGGGATATAAGAGTCAAAGTCCAGCCTTGATTATAGAACCACCCCCAAGACCAAACACTTCTGACAGTCATGTCCAATCTGAATGTGAATTTAGTGGGATCAACACCATGTAGGAATTGAGCTAAATTGTACCTAGTCTCCCAACCCCCATCCACACAAAGACCTTGATGATATAGCACACCCCTGAGGTGTCTCGTTTCTTCTATGTCTTTGAAGTAACTATCCTTTGGTAAAAACTAGTCGACATTAAATGTTTAAAAGAAACTGGGACACTAGTAACTGGCCCCTTACAATGTGGGTTGGGGAGATGGGCAGGAAACACAACCAATGACAATTCCAGCCAATGGCAGTAGAAGAGATATACCACAAAACCCCTCAAGGTATACCAGCACCCTAAGAGGAAGATTTAGACAGCCTATGTGAATCAGAACATAATTACTACATTTATATACACATATATGTACTACCTGTTATCTCTCTTAGTAGAATCTGAATTCTTTAAAGGCAGTGACTGGAGTTTTGGAGTTTTACCTGACATATAGCAGATACTTAATAAATGCTTGTTGCTTATATGATTGCTTCTGTACTGTGCTCTATACCCACTCACTATTTAAAATGTCATTTGATGATGAGCAAGTAGATTTCAGAAAGACTTACATTGAACTGATGCTGAGTGAAGTGAGAAGAACCAGGAGAACATTGTACATAGTAATGGCAGCATTGTACAATTACCAGCTTTGTGAGATTCAGTTCTTCTCAGCAGTGTAATGATCTAAGACAATTCCAAAAGATTCGCGATAGAAAATGAAATGGAGTCTGAATGCAGATCGAAGCATACTCTTTTCTTTCTTGTGATTTTTCCCTGTTCTGATTCTTCTTTCACAACATGACTAATGTGGAAATATGTGTAATATAATTGTACATGTATAACCTATATCAGATTGCAGGCCGTCTTGGGGAGGGGGGAGGGGACAGAGGGGGAAAAATTTAGAATTCAAAATCTTTATAAAAGTGAATGTTGAAAACTAAAAATAAATGAATATTTTTTAAAATTTTAAAAAATAAAATATTATTTGATAGTGTGATAAGAGAATTTTTCTGCTTTCACTTTGTTCCCATTTGCTTAAGACCACAAGGCATGTGACTGACTGACTAGAGTATGCAGAATTTAGGCAACATCAAACTTTAGCTCCAGTGGTTAACCAGCTAGTGAGAAGAGAATTTCTGGCTCAGCTTCATTGCCTCAATTTGCCTAAAATGAGCATAATAAGTAACTAAGTATAGCCCCAATGTTAATGGTTAGTCTACAAATTCCAATTCAATCTACAGTGTTTACTGACAAGTTTATAATTTTACTTGATGTAGATCTTCCCCTTTTGCTCTCTGTTACTTCATGTATAAATATTTATCTTTCCCTTCTTTCTTCTATAAAATCCCATTGAATCGATCCTGTTAAGTTAACACTCCGTGTATAGATTACAGATTATTTGTGCCTGACCTGTGGTAGAGCCTTCCAAGCATGTATTGGTCTGATCAACCACAGTTAAACGCACCGTACATTGACCCGATAGCATGATGTCATTTTTTGTCCTTGTCAAGTATTGTCAAGGACAATAATAAATGGACAATAGAAGGGTATTAAGACAGAAGGGTGCTAAAAATGGAGACTTGGGACACACTGGGTTTTGTATACAATGGATCTATACTCTGAACATATAATAAACTGATTATTAAAATGTTTCTGCATGTTGATAAGTATGATTGGCAGCAGTACCTATCAACAAATGCTTGGACTTTTTTTGTTTGTTTTGGGGTTGTTTTTTTTTTGTAGGGGGGAAGGCAGGGCAATTGGGGTTAAGTGACTTGCCCAAGGTCACACAGCTGGTACATATGTCAAGCGTCCAAGGCCGGATTTGAACTCAGGTCCTCCTGACTCCAGGGCCAGTGCTCTACTCACTGTACCACCTAGCGGCCCCTTGAACATTTTTTAAGTCAACAGTCTTCATTGATGTCTAGCTCTAGCTCTTTTGCTGAAGTTTCCTTGTTGTTGTTTAGTCATTTTTTAGTCATCTCTGACTCTTCATGATGCCTTTTAGCGTTTTCTTGGTGAATATGCTGGAGTAGTTTGCCATTTCCTTCTCTAGATCATTTTAAAGATGAGGAAACCAAGGCAAGCAAGGTTAAGGAGCTTACCCAGGTTCACACAGCTAGTAAGTATGTGAGGCCAGATTCGAACTAAGATCTTCCTTTCTCTGCCCCAGCACTCTATACACTGTACCATGTAGCACAGTTTCCTTTATTGATCACTATATCCACTCTCTACAAAGAATATGAGTACTATTTCTGTCTTTTCATATATTTGTGATTTCCTTATGTCCTAACGCAGGATTAATTTTAACAAATAGAATTTTTTTTTGTAAAACTAGAACGTTTCTATTATTTACTTCAGAAATCAACACATCTTCAAATATGTTTTTCCAACATTTTGGTAGAACTCTATATTTTCCTTCTTGTTAGAATTATACAGATCTGAAATAGGAAGATTAATATCTATATAACAATCATTACTAGTAATGTCTTTTCATGATCCAGTTAACTTTTTTTTAAAGACTTTAGATGCTATGCCATTTGATCTATGTATACATTTCCTGATATTGCTTCATTCTCTGTTGTATCTTTAAACAAAATATAGTTTTCCTGTTTTTCTCTCTTGACTCTCAATTTTTACTTGGCTTACCTGAAAATTCTGGTACTTTGTAATCACCTGAAATATGATAAATTTAGTTTTAGCTCTTTAAAAAAGATAACCAGGATGAAAGAAAAAAGCATTGTGGTAAGCAATTCTGATATGTCTGACATCCAAAAATCCATAAACAATTGACAAAATTTTTAAATAGTGAGTAGATAAGTGGTAAGTGGTCAAAGGACATGAACAAGCAGTTTCTATTAGAAGAAACATAAATTATCAATATCGGGGGAAAAAAGAGTTTGTTAACAATCAGAGAAATTCACACTAAAAAAAATTCTGGGATATCACCTTGCACTCATCAAAGAGACCAAAAAAAAAAAGTTTAAAATGTTAAATTCACTATTGCCTTGCAGTAGATAAACAGGCATGCTGTTAGAATTCTAGGAGAGCTCTGAATTGGTGCAATCTTTTTCAAAAGCAATTTGAAATTATGCAATAAGAGCTACAACATTGTGGCTGCTCTCAGCTGAACAATTTTATAGCTCTTATTAACCCAGTGAACCCACTTCTAGGACTATTCCCTAAAGATATTATTGGCAGGAAAAGAAGATTTATCTCTACAAAAATATTCCTAGCAGCAATATCTATGAAGGGATGGCAATAATTGTGTTGCTGTCAAGAATGCAGAGCCAAAGAGAAATAGGACAAAGATCACATGCCCCTTCCAGTCCTTTCTACACAATTCCTGTGATTTATGATTGGCATCATGGGAGTGGAAAAGAGAAATAATCTTCTTATTCTAAGTTAATTAAGAATTCAGACTGAAAGAATCTAAGCAATAACAGGCGAAAAGGTATACATTCAAGAGGCAGGCTTAAAATGGCCAAGTGCTTCCCTACCTAGCTGAGTGTATACAGTTGTCTGGGGTATGCATCACAAAAGAGTTTAATAGAGCTCCTGGGACTCTAAGCTAGAATATACCTCCTCCTAAAGGAAAGAAGCTATATCACAGTTGAAGATCTACAAATGGCAGCAGGGTAGGAGCAGCATGATGACATCTCAGACTACTTCAATGGTTCCATAGCCCTGGAAGTATGAATTTCCCCCCAGATACTTGTGTTCCCTGCCCATACCTGTTTCCTCAATACGTATCCTTTGCAACTTTTCCCCTTCAGGAAGAAACCCATATGTATTACTTAACTGAGTATTCAGTGTTCTTTTTTCTTTTCTTCACCTTTCCCTATGTGTCCAATGGTTTGACAGAGATCAACATTCTTTTCTACCTTTTTAAATTCTCTTTTCTTCTCTGTCTTCAATTCAAAGTGCTGCTTCCATTTTTTAAAGCAAAGAATCATTTTCCCTGATAACCTTTTGAATTGTCATTCTTCTAAGTCAATCTCTTTCTCTTTCAGTAAAGAAGCTAACTTGTTCTTTATGCAAACATAGGAGTTAATTGGCAATGGCAAAACGACAAATATCACAAATTACTACAGAATTCCCTTTGCCCTCCAAAACTTGTTTGAAGCAAGATCATCAATCCATATTTTTATGATTCTTAGCTCTTGTAGCCAACTCCTGTGGCATATTGCTTGGGCACACCTATTAGCCTCACTACTCACTCAGAGGCCTCGAAGAGAGGATTTATTTGTTGAGTGAAGTCTTCTCACCTTTTCTTGAGAGATGAAGCCCGTTCAATCTGCTTTTGATTAGAAATTAGCAGATTCCTGCCAAAAGCCTGATACCGACAGAAGTTAAGCACAGCTGGTTATGATTAAAGGGGCTTACAGATGAATTCAATTACCTGCCATTTTGCACCTCCTTCCTTCAATTCTCTTTCAACACATTTTAGTTTCCACTTCTACATAGTTCCTTGTCTGTGACATTGAGTGTGAAAGTGTTTCATAAACTGTAATCTATACAAACATGACGTTTTTTGTTTGCTATTGCATCATGCTTTTCCATTTATGTTTTTTTAATTTACAAAGAATTCTATTAAACCAGCAAAGAATAAATAATTATTCATCATTAATCTGTGTTAGAGTCAGATTTTTAAAAATGCAAACACTTAGATATAATTAGATATTTTTCTTCTCCCTAACTTTCAACTAGCATCAATTCTGGTGCAGCTATAAGAACCTAAGACAAATGTTGTCAGTTATGGAGTCCAAAATTGTCCAATCTGCAAAAAAACCACTGAGGCAGAACATCAAGCCAATAGCACTTTATTAAAGGGTCCATGTCCCCCTCTAATGAAGCAGACCTCAGATCTTCCTCACAATCTGAGATGCCTCCTTACCCCAGGGCTTACTCATATAGGGTTTGGTACCCAAACATGTGAAAGAGGCATGGCAAAATGCAGACTCTCGTTGGTTGATAACCCTTGATTTTAATCCTCCAGGAGGGCCAGAAAAGATGCATTTGCATGGGTGGTCCCAAGATAGGCAAGGCAACAGTCATCTCCAGTGACTAAGTGGTCATAAGATGGGCACCTGCTCATGTGGGACAATAGAGGTGGTCTGGAGGTACAAAACAAATTGAGGGACTTTCCAGATCATACCACCTATGCTGGGCTTAGACATGGAATTTGAGCAAAATAGGACGAAGATATCTTTGTCAGCATTCTCATGGTTGTGCAAGTAAATTTTGTAACTGGTAAACAAGGGATGGATGTTGGATTAAAATTTGAGGTCTATGATAAGAACCTATCTTATCTGATCATCCCTATATGATTTATGTAAAACATATATAAATACATTTTTATTCTTGTGCTATTGTTTGATAACTGACCAAATGCACATTTCTAGATGAGTATGTCACTAATGATTGCTAATAATCATTACTCCTTATGGAATCACACTGAATTGATCAATACTGATTGAAACGAAGTAGGGACCCAAATAAACCATTTCTCACACAGTTCTACCAAGCCCCTCCAGTCTTTCCAATATGAAGCTTCAGAATAGGATATATAGCCAATATTGGCTGCAAAGGGCATGATACAGTTAAAAGGAATTTTCTTACTGTAACCCAAATAGCACGAAGACCTGGAATAGTGAGTGAATGAATGCATAAAGCATTTTTAAGTACTTACTGTGTGCAAAGCATTTGTGCTAAGGGCTGGAGATACCTACTGAAAATAGAATAATCCTGGCTCTCAAGGACCTCATATTTTAAGGAGGGAGAAAACACACATGGAAGGTTTCAGCCACAAGGCAAGATGGAATGGTCCTTAGGGTGGAGCAGCAAAACAGATGGTAAGGCCTCTTCTTTAATGCCATTTTCACTGATAAAATATCCATTCCTAATGTTGAACCACTTGACAGTGCCAACGACTTTGGTGGCAAGAACTTCCTTTTCTAGTTCTTCTCTAGTTGGGGCCATGGTACCCACAGGAGCAGTTGCCAGACAGCAACTCCACAGGGATTGCTTCCCAGGATGTTTTCTGAGGGCACTGGGATGGAAGTAATGATATTCCCAAGGCTCTTGGTCTCAGGGTCCTGGGCTGTCTCCATCATGATCTGAGAGGATATGGTAGTCAAGGTGGTTGTGGTGACTTGACTCATTTGGCACATGCCGTCTCTTTTCTATCCCTCCAAGTGTGTTGCTACTTCTGATAGACTGGCTTGCCTGCCCTATATGTGGCAGTTGATTGGCAGTTGTTGAGGGTGGTTGGTCCAATCTTCACAGTTGTTTTTCTGTATGACGGTGTATGGTTAATGGGGTATAAGACCTCCCCCTCCCCCCATTAATAGACCTCACATGGAGTCCATTAAGGGAAGCTTGATTAGGGGAGGTTTGCTTGTCGGAAGGCTTTCACACCTTTTGCTAATTTCTAATTAGGCACTGAGACACAAGGGTTGTGATGCCTTCTGGCTCTGAGAAGTGTATATATACTCTGAGTTGCTATTTTGCTTTGGAGGCTCACTTATGAGGACTTTGTGATTCCCTGGTTGAGACTTTGATTAGCCATATGTTCAGAGCTCCCCAACCGCTCAAGTGAAAAGTATCTCTCGATGCAGCGGTACATGTAAAGTGTATAGCAACACTGCTTTGATTCAGGCAGTCAGAGCCCCATCTGTTGGTCTTTCTAATTTCTCTACTTGTGTTTTCTCTGACATTCAGGGGGCCAGCTTTTCCCCTGAACAAGTGAATGTGATTAAAGAAGATTGTCGACCCCTTAAAATACTATCTTTCCTAGTAAAGCAGATCTAGGAACCTGTGCTAGCAGGCCATCCTGGGTATTCTAGGGTACTTGCTGTTACAGACAATTATAAAGTCTGGGCTGGAAGCAGATTTGGTAGTCTGGCCGTTGCTGCCCCTCCCAGGGCTTCTGCACTGACCTGCCTGTTAGTGGCATGTGGTCAGCAGTTGTTGCTGGGAGTGATGAGGATGATGGGCTCCCTCTGCCCTCTATGATGGCTGTGGCAGCTGGACTGGAAGCAGATCTAGGGGTTTGGTGGGCACTCATACAAAAGTAAAGAGTTTCAAAAGAGACTGGATCTAAAGATACTTCTATAGGTCTTACTCACAAAAGAGTTGAGATAGTCTAAGGCTATGAACGATTTCCACAAAAGATCTGTGACCCCTCTCTAGGAGGAAAGAGATTACATAGCAGCTGCGATTCAGCAGGAAGCTAGCAAATCAAAACCTAGCAAAGAAGTCAAACCAGGAAATAACATCAGCACTTGCAATTCCAGGCAGCCCTGTAGATGGCAGTAGAACAGAGGAGTGAGCCTAGTAGCTTACAATTTACAGCTGGGCAGAGAAAGCAGCCCAACAGATGATGTCACCAGGTTGGGCAGATAAAGGCAGCAGCTCTTCAAAGAGGCAGCAAGTGGCTGCTTTAAAGGCAGAGAACTGTTGCATCTGGGATGGAACCCTAGGAGGGCAAACTGTCCAAGATACATGTGTTTCCCTATCCTACTCATGTTCCTTTTCCTATTGATGGCATGGGAGATTGTGCAAAAATGTGTTCCTACAGGTATGAGAAGAATTTTCCTTATGACTTAATTTGTCATTATTTTAATGAAGTGCATTTTGATTTGAAATAATATGTCCTTTGGCTTGGTCTAATAAAAGAGAAACATTGGTGGGGGCTTGTGACCTATGGTTTTGAGTAGATGCTGACTCAAAGCACACCTTGAGCCTGGATATAGCTTTCAGGAACACATATTTGAGGGAAGTATAGACTACACTAATCAATCTAATTCTAATTAGGTTTTAGAAAAACTAACTAACCCTGAATCCTTCTGGGTTTCTTTGTGTTTTTCTACATTTTGGCAACCTTTTGCTGTTGCTTTCTATTCAGAATCATTTTCCTTATTATTGGAGAGACTCGCCTGTCAGGTAATGGGAGAAAAAAAGCCCATTCTAAAGTCTTCAGAACTCTGATATCTCCAGTGCAAGAGACTTTCTTTGGAGCTACCATGAGAAGGAGTACCTAGACGGCAGAAAATACAATCACCTATATATCTCTCCCTGACCCCAGTCTCAAAACTCGGCTCCCCCAGAGAGTGCCATGCATACTAAACTCTTTTCATAAGCTACTGAAACAACTGGACAGCTAGGTGGTACAGTGGATAGATTACTGGGTTTGGAGTCAAGAAGACCCATCTTTCTGACTTCAAATCTGGCCTCAGACACTTGTTAGCTGTGTGACCTTAGGAAAGTCACTTACCCCTGTTTGCCTCAGTATCCTCATCTGTAAAATGAACTGGAGAAGGAAATGGCAAATCGCTCCAGTATCTTTGCCAAGTAAACCCCAAACGGGATCACAGAGAATTAAGGCAACTAAACAACAACAAAAAACAACAGGCCAGGGCAGCTAGGTGGCACAGTAGACTGAGAACCAGCCCTGGAGTCAGGAGGACCTGAGTTCAAATCTGGCCTCAGACATTTGACATCTAGTAGCTATGTGACCCCGCATAAATCACTTAATCCCATTGCCTCCCGAAAACAATAATAACAACACTAGGCCAAAGTTGCTTTCTCTCCAGGCCTGGATTCTTCTTTACTATGATAATAGCTAGCATGTGTCTTGCCTCAAGTTTTATTATTCAGACTACCATAGATAAAGACACTGAAGGTGAGTCACACAGCTAGTAGTTGTATCTGACAGGATTTGAACTGTCTTCCAAAGTGTAACAATAATGTCACTTGTAGCTACTGTGGCTGTGTAAGGCCAATAACACCAGCACACAGAAGGGCTGCAAGCACAGGTTCTTTGATCTGCTTTTCTAAGGAAAGCAGCTTTAAGGGGTTAACAATCTTACTTTAATTAAACATACATATATCATCCACTTAGTTCAGGGGAAAAAGTCAGTACCCTGAACTTCAGAGCAAATACAAATAGAAATTACAAGCAGAAATTGTAAACAGAGCAAAATAACACAAATCAACAGACAGGCTTCTAGCTGTCTGACTATAGCAATACATACACAAGTTACCAGAGACAGAATCGCCAACATCTGAGTTTTTCAAAGCGGGGGGGGCCTCCAACAGCTACCCAGAGTCTTGTCTGGACAAATCTCCAGCACTCTTCCAGTGAGTGAGCCCCCAAAGCAAAACCTCTCCTCCCACAGTTCCAAGTGTTCTAGCTTCAGGGCTACCCTCAGAGTATATAAACCCTTTTTCAGGGCCTGAGGGCTTCACACCTCTCCGTTTCACACTTCTTATGACATAATTAGCAAAAGGATATTGGCCTTCCTACAAACAAAGGCAAGACTCAATCAAAGGCACTTGATTGTCTTAGTGCTAAGAAGCTCTCCAAAAGGAAAAACAGTAAAAAGTCCCATTTTACTTGCCCTTCCACTAAGTCCGAACACTCTCCAATGTACTGCATAGGTATGGTCATACATGATGGACTCACTGGGTAAAATGAGTCAAGAAGACCTGAGTTTGAGTCCCACTTCTGATGTGACAAATGAATGCCCCAGAGAAGTCATTTAATCTCGCTTTAGTTTCCTCATTTGCAAAATGGAGGATCGTAATATTTGCAGTATCTGACTAACAAGGTTATTGTAAGGCATTTGTTAAAATCAAAGTTGTTGAATTCATTTATAGAGGTATTCCTAACCTGGGGTCCGTGGAAGAGTTCATGGATAGATTTCAAGTGATTCATAAGCACAGATGGGGAAAAAAAAATTCTATCTTTATTTCACTATAATCATTTTCCTTCATAATTCTCTATATTTTCTTCTATGTATTTAAAAAACATTACTCTGATAAGGGGTCTACAGGTGTCACTAGATCATCCAGAGGATGGGTCAGTGAATCAATTAGCATTTATTAAGCACATATAATGTGCCAGGGGCTGTGCTAAGTGCTGGCGATAGAAAGAAAGGCAAAAACCAGTTCTTGTTCTAAAGGAACTCAGTGTAATAGGGAAGAGCGTGCAAACAACTATGTACAAACAAGACATATACAGGATAAATGAAGGGTAGCCTCAGAAAGAAGGTAGTAAGATTAAAGGGTGGGAAAGGCTTCTTGTGTTTGGTGGGACTTTAGTTAAATCTTAAAGAAAGCCAGGGAAGCTGGAAGGCGGAGAAGAGGAAGGAGATCATTCCAGGACCGCGGCAAGTGGGACAGCCATTGAAAATGTTCAGCTGTGAGACAGAGTGTCTAGTGGGAGGAAAAGCAAGGAGGCCAATGTTGAGGAGGAGGGGGAAAGGGGTGGAGTGGGGGCAGAGTAAAGTAGAAGAAAATGAGAAAGGTGGGAAGGGGCCCAGGCTAAGAAGGGCTTTAAAAGCCAAACAAAGGATTTTATATTTGATCCTGGAGGTAATAGGGAAACATAAGACTCTTTGAATAGGCCGTAATATAGTCAGATCTGCATTTCTGGAAGATAGGTTTGATAGTAAGTGGAGGATGGGTTGGAGTGGAGAGAGACAAGGCAGGGAGACCAACCAGCAGGCTACTGCAATAGTCCAGGCACGAAGTGGTGAGAGGCACCACCAGGGTGGTGGCATTGAAAGTGGCAGGAAAAAGGGAGCCTATAATAGAGATGTTAGAAAGGGGAAAAGGCTAACTAGACACCTAAGTGGATATGGCGGGGTAAGAGAATGAGAAGCTGAAGATGAGAAGTAGATTGTGACCTTGGGTGCCTGGTTTGCCCTCTGCTTCCCCCCCCCCCAAAAAAACAGTGATCTATATAAAGTTCTTTGCAAAACTTAAAGAATTATATGAATGTTAAGTATTATTATTCCTTCCTGGAGGAATGTGGTTGGGGCCACTTGACTCTCAAGAATCATAGAGGGACATTTTCATGGCAGAGAGGAGGAGAGAACAGCTGAAAGAGAATGTTCCCTTTACATTTTGATCTCCCCTTCCACGCATGTGGTTCACATGTTTTTACCAGACCACTCACATACTCAAACCCCATATTTTGGTTGATAAAATGTGTAGACTAAGGGCGGGGGGGTGGGGTGCAATAGTTAAAGTATATTAGCACCATGACCACAAAATTCAGGGTCCAAACTATGGCTAAGAAGAGTTATAAGCTGCTCCCAGCTTAGCATGCCACCATTACGTGAGGAAATGATTAGGTAGCACAGTGGACAGAGTACCAGGTCTAGAATCGGGAAAACTTATCTTCCTGAGTTCAAATCTGGTCTCAGACACTTATTAGCTATGTGACCCTAGGCAAATCACTTAATCCTCTTTGCCTCAACTTCCTCATCTATGAAATGAGCTGGAGAAGAAAAGGACAAACCAGTATCTTTGCCAAGAAAACCCTAAATGGGGTCACAAAGAGTTGGACGTGATCAAACAACAGCAACATAATTATGGAGGGGTGTGGGGTTTGCTATGTAGATGAGAGGTCTAAGGAGGAGGGAGAATGGAACCTACCACTAGTAATTAAAAGACTGACTCCTACTGTGGAGCTTTGTGGAAGACCCAGCTCCTTAGAGAGAGTGACTCAGACTCATGAAAGCCTAGGAGGGTGTGAAATGGATGGACCGAGAAACACAGACCAAGCCAAATTAGAATATATATTGAGCATCGTTTATTAGCCGGCGGCTGTCCCATAGAGGGGAGCAGCCCCGAGCTCAAGAATCTAGGGTTTCTTATACGTGAGCCTTGAGCAGGTGCAAGCAAGCCGTTACAGAAGCAGAGTATTGTGAGCATGTCTAGGCAGAGTATTGTAAGCGTGTCTAGTCTTGCCCATCATGGCCACACAGGGTATTTGTTGCAGGTAGCTAAGTTGAATCTGGGGTCACAGCCAATAAGTGGAGTGTTACGGCATGCCCTTTGAGCAAGAGGTCTGCATGCCCCTGAGCAAGGGGCTGTACGCCAGTGTGCATTCCCCTGCTCAAGGCGAGGTGCTGCATGCCTCAGAGCAAGGGGCATTTCAGGTGTGGCTACTTTATCTGGGATTCCCTGGAAACCTTCCCTGATGTGGGTATTTCTCTGTAAGTGGCATCAGAACTACCACCAATATCTGTTTCTCTTTCTCCTGGATGTCATGTGCTAGGGCTAAACACGGTACCTCCTAATTTGCTGAGTATTAGCCTTCCGGTATAGGTAAATCTATGATAATAAAACCTTCCTGAGACAGCATGAGCTGTATGTCTGATATAGCAGCAGTCTCAAATCCTGCCCCATCAGCCTGGAGGTATGTCTGAATACACAGACAACTGGAGGGGACCTCAGAGCTGCCCCATTGCTTGATAGGTAAGGAAACCAGGCCCCAGGAATGTCAAGCTTAATCTCTAAAGCTCTTCTACCTATAAATCTTACGATCCCTAAATTTGTAAGTGATCTCTAGTAGTCACAAAGCAATTATTGGCAGAATCAGGAGTAATAATGAGTTCTTCTGGGGTAGTTAGGTGGTGCAGTGAGTAGAGCAACGGCCCTGGAGTCAGGAGGACCTGAGTTCAAATGTGGCCTAAGACGCTTGACACACTTACTAGCCGAGTAACCTTGGGCAAGTCACTTAACCCCAATTGCCCTGCCCTCCCCATTCCAAAAAAAATGAGTTCTCTTAATTTCTGTTTCAGCCTTCTTTATATTTGACCACATTCTTTCCTTCTTAATAATAGTTAAGATTTGATAAGAAAGACAACCAATGTTTATTTTCTTTAAAAGCTTGCTTCATGGATTATCACCTTTCAAATATGAACCTTACTAATTCTAAGTTCAGCTCTTTAATAAAATTACTTTTCTCCTTAAAAAATAGCTAATGACTGGAAAACCTTGTGCTATAGATGCACACAGCACATTTTATTAAGATGTACATCAGAGGAACTTTATTTTTTAAAGGAAAACATTAATAACTCATCATAAAGGATATTATTTTAATCATAAAACAAGAAATTTTAAATTAATTTTAATTTAAATTTTAAATTAACAGACGAATTTTTCTTTACAAAAAAAAAATTGAGACACAAAATACCAAGTTTTTGCTGTTGTAATAAACAGGCTTACTTAAGGATACATTCAGTTTTTGCAACCTTCATCTTTAACCAAATGAGCTGTCAAACAGATGGATATTTCCTCATTTTCCTGTCCTAGATAGAAAGAGATGTTGTTTACCACATTTTAAATTCCTCAAGTACATCATTGTAACTAACATCTTTGGGCTTCCATTTTCTGAACTGAAAAATGAGGGAATTGAACTAGACAGTCTCGAAGGGCTCTTCCAACTTTAAATCTATGATGCTGTCATGAGACCGCTTTTTGCTCCGTGTGCAAAATCATGAAGGTCAAGGCTCTGTTATTTAAAACTAAAAGATCATGTAATGATTTTTTTAACTTTTTTTTTTTTTTGCCGGGGATGGGGTTTAGACATAATAGTGTGTCATCCAGTACACCTTACAGACACACTCTTGTCTGATAAGCAATATGATGCCCATGAATGGGCATTAGCCTTGGAATTAAGGAGACCTGACTCCCAAATCTGTTGCTGACTAGGGAGCTGACCTTGGCAAAGTCACTTCAGTAATCTAGGCCTCAGTTTTCTCATCTGTGAAATGAAGCAGTTGGACTAAATTAGCTCAGAACTTTCTTCTGACACTGAAATGCTATGATTCTAAGCCTGTTCGCTTATGAAGACTCCTACTGCATTATAGCAACATATAGTCCTTAGTTCGAATCTGGCCTCAGACACTTCCTAGCTATGTGACCCTGGACAAGTCACTTAACCCTGTTTGCCTGTTTCCTTCTCTGTAAAATGAGCTGGAGAAGGAAATGGAAGTGGAAAACCATCTCTGCCAAGAAAACCCCAAATGGGGTCACAGAGTCACATACAACTGAAATGACTGACCAACAATAACAACAACGCCCAAATTATAGGACTGTTCTGAGGGGTACACAAAACTCTTGAAAGCTGAATATGCAAACCTCAGAGTGATGATAGGCTTACATCCAACACAGAACCCAATATGGAGCTCATTAATTTTCTCCCTAAACCTCTTCCTAATTTCCCTATTTCTGTAATATACCACCATCTTTCCAGTCACCCAAGTTCACCAACTCTCCCTCAACTCCCACATTCAATCAACTGCCAAATCTTGTCACTTCTGTTTCCCCAACACCTCTTGCAAAAAATCCAGCTGTCAACTCAGAGGCTACTGTAGGGCCTCAACACCTCTCACCGGGGCCACTGCAATGGCCTCCTCTCCCTGCCTCTGGTCTCTTCCTTATAGAGTCCATCCTCTACACAGTTGCCAAATTGATAAAGCACGGATCTGACTAAGCTGATCTCCATCTCAAGAAGCTTTTATGGCTCCCTATGATATCTAGGATAATACGCCAATTCCTTTGTTTGACATTTAAAGTCCTTCATAATCTGGCTCCAGTGTGTCTTTCTAGAGTGATTTCACATTACTCCTCCTTCATGCAATCTCTGCTCCAGCCAAATTGGCCTTCTCTGAATACTTCTATCCATCTGTTCCTTTGCACTGGCTTTGCCCCAAGCCTGGAATTCTCTCCTTCCTCACCTCCACCGACTATACCAGGTCTTTTGTGACCAAATCTCTTTCCCCATATGTGAGCTATCTTCTCACCACCATCATCCCCCCCCCCAGATTATTATGTTTTTATGTACAGTATTTTTATTTTCCTTTTACTCTCCTCCAAATTACTCCATATTCATATATTTTGCTCTCCTTGAAGGCAGGTTCTGGTTTGTTGTTATTTTTTTTTTCTGTTCCTAGCACGTAGCATGAAATAGGTGGTTAATAAATGCTTGCTCAATTGACAACAGAATTTCATTGAATTAGCAAAAAATCTAGTAGAGATTAGAAGAAACTGAGGGAAAGAAGTAATTTCATGCTTTAATATATCAATTCTCCGTTCAGGTTATAGCCCAAGGCATCTACATTTATCTTAAGAGCCTGAATGAAATGTTCAATATTTCTTTCAAAACAAGATTATTTTGACTCATTTTCGTTTAAAAATAAATAATTGCTAGAAGGTACTTTTAGGCTTGATGACAGTGTTAGCCTCATCCAGGCTGGATGTTCCTTTAAGAGCATATACCTAATGAATCATAGTCATTTTCTAGCTGGCAATCTGTGTCTTTTGCTATTATAAGGTTTTCTAGATTATCAAAGTTCCTAGTTAGGATGCTAAATCCACCTTAACTAGATGACAGAGATTTGCCCTGGGCACAGATGCCAGCTTCCATAATACCATGCTCCCCAGAATTGGAAGTTACTTGCAAGGGAAGAAGGGAAGCCATCTTGCCCGCCATCACTGCCTGATCTGGTTTCCAGGGCTTTGTTTCTCTACCAGAGAATCTTTCATCCTCCTCCACGTACCGGGTTTCAACTCTAAAGGAGAACTGAAACCATTGTAAATGCTCTGGACATTAACCCCATCCCCCCAGGACTCAGAGGGGCTGCCTGTTCAGCCTAACAACCGCCAGGTGGCATGTGGTGTCTGAATCCAAGACAGGGTAACCATGGCAACCGGTTACCATTCCAGCTCTGCAGCTGCCATCTTTTATCCCAAACAAGGGTTTTGTGCACGCTAGGGGCTTTCTCTTTGAAATGGCTGTTCTGTGTGCTTTTCATCCCTCTCTTGGATAGACTTCCCATTTCTGGGAGGAGAATTCCTGTGGCTGTCAGAAGATAAAACACTGGCCATTGATTCCATTTTCTGTGCCTTATTGATTTCATATCTGCTTAAAACAAGCTCCATAAATGAGGTCCTGGGAGAAGGCCACACCTTCCTTCCACAGCTGGCTTTCTCTGGGAGCCCCAGGGTTGCTCCCTATGGGGGAGGAGGCAGTGGGAAGCGAGAAGGGAAGAGGGAGAGAGAGATGATGGATTGGGTGGGCTCCTCCCAGAAACCTGGGGAGGAATGTGATCGCCCATCTCAGACCTTGGGGAAAGAAGCCCTGCTTTCGAGTTGTAGGGACAATGACTGGGAGCACTGCTCTCACACAAATGATGCCTAGATGAAATGCTGCCCAGCTAGTGAAGCCAGAGACATCTGTTTGCCAGCACCTGGGAGTACACACTGAATATGAATGCTGGATTCCTCTTCGGATTCTACTTTGTCTCTGCCATGGAGTAATAACCTAAAGGACAGGTGCCCAGGAAACAAGCTAAAGCTGTCGAATTTTCTCAGCTAGTGTTTTCAGGCAGGGTCGGTGGTAATAGATGGTATTGCCTCAAACCAACTCCCTACAGACCTTCCTTTTTCCAATATAAATGGCCACATTGGGGAGCCAGCATGGGTAGAGAACTGGACCTGGATTCAGATTGTCCTGGGTTGAAATTTCTGCCTTCTACACTTGTGTTACCATGGTCAAGTCACTTAGCTTCTGAGAAGTTTGGTTCCCTAATTTGTAAAAACGAAGATAATACAATTCGGAGCGCCTGCCTCACCAGGCTGTCGAGGTGATAATGAGCTCCATACAAAGTGTTAGTCACACTTTAAAACATTATATAAGTGGCGGGTGTTTTTTAAACAGTTGTCACACAGCGGCCCTCAATTCCAAAAGGCCCCTAGCTAGGCTGAGTATATGGTCTCACTGAGATACTTCAGCTTAATCAATATTGCTCTTTCTGACGGCTGGATAGAGATCAAACTAGCTACTTATTAATTTGCTCTCAGTGGGAGAGAAGGCCTTCTGAATGAGTGAAAAGTCAGAATTACAGAACATTTATGTTCTACTTTGAATTGGTACTTAAATAAAAGAAATTTATACCTTTGGGGTTTTTGAATTGTTACAGTGGCTACTCTGAATTCCTCTGCTTAAGGACCAGATGTTATAATAGTTGGAAAGTATAGGATTCTCTCATCTCTGCCTTTGGCTCAATTAACCTACTGATTGTATTCCCCTAATTTTAGGGGTACAAGCACCCTAGTTTATTTAACTACTTAACAATCAGATTAATTTTTACAAAGGAATACTTATTTCTAAGGTATAATAAGTGCAAATATAGAAACATTTCCCCTAACACCCAGGGGTAATAATTCTCCCTTTGGTGTCTTTGGGAGGCAGAGGGGTATTAGGTTTACAGCTATATTCAATCCCTATATAGCATTGACCCCACCAAGTTCCAAGTCCAAAATTCCCCCCTCTCTCTTTGTGTCCCTTGGCTTATCAAGACTTTCAGCCTGTGCCAGTTAGAACATCTGGCCTGGAAGCCTGGGCTCCAAGGTCCCCACGGCTCAAATTCTTCTAAGTTAGGGAATCTATACCCTGAACCTAGAATTGCAAAGGTCAAATGAAACAGAAATAAAACTCCAGGACTATCTCTTTCAGGGTCACAGCACCTAATGAGGGGGAAGGTGATCCTTCCCCCTACCCACTTTACTCCTGTGAGTGAATGAGACCTTCACCTTTGGACACCACCAGAAAGATTAAATAACAGTGCCTCAGTTACACAGGTTTAAACAAGAAGGCAATTCTGGCAATGGTTAGAAAGTCCTTGGTGAAAAAGGCTGCTTTCAGCCTCATAAGCAAATATAGAATGTCTTTTCCCAGAACATTTCCTCATGTTTATGCCTCCATCTTAGGTGATCTGATCATTCACCAAAGCCCCGTTACACAATTATTTTTCATTCCTGATTATGTATTTGAATATTAATTGAGGTTATAATAAAAAGCATTAGAAATAATGAATTATTTTAAAGTTCTCAAATATTTTATACTTATATAAAGGCATTGTTCTGAAGCTCCTTAGGAAATCAGTTCTGAAAATCTCTTGCTACATATCTTTATTACTATATGTGCCTGAAAATCATTGCTGGGACAAGATCAGCTGAAGAAAAATTGTGCTTAAATTCAAATAATATGATTACCTATAGCAATACTGGTTTTGAGGAGGCACATTTCTCTTTTCATTAAGAAATGGTGAAAAGTTCCCTCCTAATTGGTGGGGTTTCTACACCCTTAGTAGCATTCTGAAGCCATAGCATTATCTTTTTTCCATCCTCTTTTGAGTGGAATAAGTAAAAAAGGACTCTGAGGGAATTGAAACTGATGAGAAATGATGGCAGGAATAGATTGTGAAAGAGAGTGGTAATAAGCTTTCCTTCACCTTCAATAGGTGAAGTACCCAGAGTCAACAGCTCTCCTTAGGGAAGCAGAAACAATGAAGTGAACAATCCCTCTGTCTTCCCGGAGCAATAAAAAACAACTTACAATCATAGTAAATGAAATAAGAATATTGGGAGAAATTAACCATAACAAACTATTTATAATAGTCAATGAAAGGAACAGCGGGCACAGTCAGCCATTTACCTTATTCTTTAGCAGATTTCAATATGTTCAGAAGAATGATAGGCATGAGATCATTGCCAGAAACTCCAAAAGTGAATAAAGCTTTAGGGAGCTAGGAGGCATTCAAAAACAAAATTCTGAAAATAGAAATCGGAATTATATGGAAGAGGAAAAGGGAGGGGAAATTTTTAAATGCATATTTGGATTTTTTGATAACATTTTATTTTTTCCCAATTATATATGAAGATGACCTTAGCATTCATTTTTTAAAATTTTGAGTTCCAAATTCTCTCCCTCCTTCCCCTCTCTTCCTTCCCTGAGATAGTGAGCAATTTCATATAGGGTATAAATGTGTGATCATGCAAAACACATTTTCCATATTAGTCATGTTGTGAAAGAAGATACATACCAGAAAAGAAAAAATATGAATTTTTTTTTTAAAAAATGAAAACTAGTATGCTTTGATCTACAATAAGACTCCATCAGTTCTTTCTCTGGAAGTGGATAGTATTTTTTATCATGAGTCCTTTGGAATTGTCTTGGATCATTGTATTTCTGAGAACAGCCAAGTCATTCACAGTTGATCAACATACAGTATTGCTGTTTTACTGTGTACAATGCTCTCCTGATTCTGCTCACTTCACTCTATATCAGTTTATGTAACTCATTCCAGGTTTTTCTGAAATCATTCTGCTCATCATTTCTTATAGCAGAATACTATCTATTACAATCGTATACCACAACTAGTTCAACCATTCCCCAATTGATGGCCATCCCCTCAATTTTTAATTTTTTGCAATTACAAAAAAGAACTGCTATATTTCTGTACAAATAGGTCCCTCTTTTTTCTTTTTTTAATATCTTTGGGATACAGACCTGTAGTGGTGTTGCCGCATCAAAGGGTATGCACAGTTTTATAGCCATTTGGGCATAGTTCCAAATTGTTCTCCAGAATGATTGGATCAGTTCACAACTCCACCAACAATGCATTAGGGTCTGAATTTTCCCACATCTCTTCTAACATTTGTCGTTTTCCTTTTCTGTCATATTAGCCAATCTAATAAGTGTAAGTAGTACCTCAGAGTTGTTTTGATTTGTATTTCTCTAATCAGTAGAGATTTAGAGCATTTTTATATGACTCTAGATTTTCATCTGAAAAATGACTATTCATATTCTTTGACTATCAATTTGGGAATGTCTTCTTTTCCTAGAAATTTGACTCAGTTCTCTATATATTTGAGAAATGAGACTTTTATCGGAGATACTTGCTATAAAAATTGTTTCTCAGCTTTCTTCTTTCCTTTTAATTTTGGTTGCTTTGCTTTTGTTTGTACAAAAACTTTTAAGTTGAATAAAATCAAAGTTATCCATTTTATATCTTATAATGCTCTCTCTTTCTCTCTCTCTTGTTTGGTCATAAATTCTTTCCTTATCCATAGATCCAAAAGGTAAACTATTCCTTGTTTTACTAATTTGTTAATGGTATCACTCTTTATGTCTAGATCATGTGTGCATTTTGGCCTTATCTTGGTATATGCTGTAAGATGTCTGTCTGTATCTACCTTCTACCATATTGCTTTCCAGTTTTCCCAACAGTTTTTGTCAAATAGTGAGTTCTGGCCCCAAAAGTCTTTGGATTTATCAAATACTAGATTACTATGGTCATTTACTACTATGTCTTCCATACCTAATCTATTCCACTGATCCACCACTTTGTTTCTTAGCCAGCACCAGATTATTTTGATGACGACTGCTTTATAACGCAGTTTGAGATCTGGTATGACTAGGCTACCTTCCTTCACATTTCTTTTCATTAATTCCCATGATATTCTTGACCTTTTGTTCTTTGCTATTAGTTTTCTAGCTCTATAAAATAATTGTTTGGTAATTTGATTAGTATGGCACTGAATAAGTAAATTAATTTAGGTATAGTTATAATTTTTTGATCCAGAAATACAGGGTGTTCCTAAAGTCTGGACACATAGGCAAAAATGCATATTTTCAAGAAATGAAATGAAGTTTTCAACAACATTTTATTCAATTTGAATATAAACAAATAACATCTTCAATATGATTTCCATCATTTGTGATGCAAATGTTAATGCGCTTTGCAAGATTCACATGAACTCGATGCAATAACTCCACATTGCCGTCAATTTTAGCACATTTACTCTTTATGCGTTTATGCATTCAAGCAAGTGTGTTGCATCTGTGATTTTCATCGAGTACACCTTCTCCTTTAGCATGCCCCAGAAAAAGAAGTCACTGAACAACACAGACTCTTCTGTGAAATGGTTAATGAGATGTTAATGAGATTTCCTATGTGTCCAGACTTTAGGGACACCTGGTAGTACAAAGAGATCATAAAGGGAAAAAGATCCACAGGTACAAAAATATTTATAGCAGCTCTTTTGTCGTGGCAAAGAATTGGAAATGGAGAAGATGTCCATCAATTGGGGAACGGCTGAACAATTGTGGTATATGAATGTAATGAAAAACTATTGTGCTATATGAAATAATGAACAAGGGGGGTGGAGCCAAGATGGCAGCTGGAAAGCAGGGACTAGCATGAGCTCCCTGCCAAGTCCCTCCAAAAACCTATGAAAAATGGCTCTGAACCAATTCTAGAACTGCAGAACCCACAAAGTGGAGGAGGGAAGCAGGGCTCTAGCCCAGGAAAGCCTGGATAGTCTCTGGGTATGGTCTATTCCACACAGAGCTGAGTGGAGTAGAGTCCAGTGTGGGCAGCGCAGACCAATCAGACCGGGAGCCAGACAGAGCGTGCTCTAGCGCCCTGAATCAGTGAGCTGCAGCAGTTACCAGACTTCTCAACCCACAAACACCAAGGACAACAGAGTAGGTTAGTGGGAGAAGCTGCTGGGGACTGGGATAGAGTTTGCAGTTTGGCCACTGCCCCTGGGGCAGTGGAGGTGGGGCAGCTACAGAACTACAGCTGCAGTTGCTTCTGGCCCCAGGCCCACCTGGTGGGAGGAATTAAGTGGTGGATCAGAGCAGGAGTGCATAGCCTGCTGAAGATCTAAGTCCAGTCTGGGTTGGGGTTCTTGGGGAAGGAGGAGTGCTGCTGTGGCAGCGCATCCCCCCAAGCTTGGAACATAGAACTCTGTACTCTACAAGCAGTCATACCCCACTGAAAAACTCAAGGGTCAAGTGAGTTGGCTGGGAACATGGCCAGGCAGTGAAAACGCACCCAGATTCAGTCTCAGACTCCAGAATCCTTCTCTGGTGACAAAGAAGACCAAAACACACAGTCAGGAGAAGTCAACAAAGTCAAAGAGCCTATAACAAAAGCCTCCAAGAAAAACATGAACTGGTCTCAGGCCATGGAAGAGCTCAAAAAGGATTTGGAAAAGCAAGTTAGAGAAGTAGAGAAAAAATTGGGAAGAGAAATGAGAAGGATGTGAGAAAAC
>CM053623.1:86123233-86151140 GCA_028646595.1 Phalanger gymnotis | reverse complement strand
CCAAAGGAATGAAAAAATGGAAAACAATATGAAATATCTCATTGGAAAAACCACTGACCTGGAGAATAGATCCAGGAAAGATAATTTAAAAATTATTGGACTTCCTGAAAGCCATGATCAAAAAAAGAGCCTAGATATCATCTTTCAAGAAATTATCAAGAGCTGCCCTGATATTCTAGAACCAGAGAGTAAAATAGAAATTGAAAGAATCTACTGATCACCCCTTGAAAAAGATCCCAAAAAAGAAAACTCCTAGGAACATTGTAGCCAAATTCCAGAGTTTCCAGGTCAAGGAGAAAATACTGCAAGCAGCCAGAAAGAAACAATTTGAGTATTGTGGAAACACAATCAGAATAACACAAGATCTAGCAGCTTCTACATTAAGGGATCAAAGGACTTGGAATATGATATTCCAGAGGTCAAAGGAGCTAGGATTAAAACCAAGAATCACCTACCCAGCAAAACTGAATATCATGCTCCAGGGCAAAATATGGATGTTCAATGAATACAGGACTTTCAAGCTTTTTCAATGAACAGACCTGAGCTGAATAGAAAATTTGGCTTTCAAATACAAGAATCAAGAGAAGTATGAAAAGGTAAATAAGAAAGATAATTCACAAAGGACTCACTAAAATTGGACTGCTATGTTTACATTACTACATGGAAAGATGATGTGTGTAATTCATGAGACCTTTCTCAGTATTAGGGGAGTTGAAGGGAATATAGACTGAGGGCACAGGATGAGGTGAATATGAAGGGATAATATCTAAAAAAAAAAAATGAAATAAATTTAACAGGTGAGAGAGGAATATATCGAGAGAGGGAGGAAGGGAGAGATAGAATGGGGTAAGTTACCACACATAAAACTGGCAAGAAAAAGCAGTTCTGTTGGAAGGGAAGAGGGGGCAGGTGAGGGGGAATGAGTGAATCTTACTCTCATTGGATTCAACTTGAGGAGGGAATAACTTACACACTGCATTGGGTATCTTACTCCATAGGAAAGTAAGGCGAAGGGGATAAAAAAAGGGGGGATGATAGAAAGGAGGGCAGATGGGGGAAGAGGTAATCAAAAGCAAATATTTGAAAAGGGACAGGGTCAAGGGATATAAAGGATAAAAAGGAATAAAGGAGGACAGGATAGGATGGAAGAAAATATAGTTAGCCTTTCACAACATGAGCATTGTGGAAGTGTTTTACATAATAATGCATGTGTGATCTGTGTTGAATTGCTTGCCTTCCTAGGGAGGGTAGGTGGGAAGGGAAGAGGGGAGAGAATTTGGCACTCAAAGTTTTAAAAGTAGATGCTTAGAAAAAAGTTGTTTTTTGCATACAGCTGGGAATCAAGATATATAGGGAATGGGGCATAGAAATCTATCCCGTCCTACAAGTAAAGGGAAAGGGGATGGGGTGAAAGAAGAGAAGGCTGACTGGGGAAATGAGGCAATCAGAATATATGCGATCTTGTAATGGGGGGGAGGGTAGAAATGGGGAGAAAATTTATAACTCAAAATCTTGTGGAAATCAATGCTGAAAACTAAAATATTAAATAAAAATGATAAATTTTTAAAAATTATACAAAAAAGAAGATGATGAGGTAAGAGAACCATAGATGTTTAGGGGTGCCCGAGACCCCAAAATATGGACATGTTACGTCCTGTCATATGAATTCAACTCAAGCCTTCTCTGCCAAGGAAAACAAAGTTTATTAAAGATTCACCATAAGGGGTAGTCTTAAGAAATTTCACCATTTGTGATGCTTGTTTTCACAAGCAGGGCAGATTCAATCTACTGAGCTAAATTGAATCTGAGCACCTTCATGGAGGCAAGATATAACTTATATACAGAAAGATTGTGGGAGGGATCTAGGGGTGGTCAAGTAGTCTGGATTGACTAGAGGAGGGGTTTAGGGAGGGTCTTAAGGAGGAGTCTAAGGAGGATCTTGATGGGACTGGGGTGACTAGAGGTCAAGACCCCAGGAAACAAGAGAAAGGGATTTTGATGGGATAACGGGTGGGAAGCAGCTGGACAATAGACGGCTAAGCTAAGTAGAGATTTGGGCCTAGATAATGAAAGGCTTATGGCCTCAGGTGAAGGCCAGATCAAGTGGGAAGATTCCATGAGAGTTCAAGGGAGTTCCCAGAGACTGTACCCCATCAGGTTCAAAGGGGTTCTCAGAGACTGTACCCCTGTCAGTACTATGGTGTTGGCAGAGGGAATGGTCTGAAGAGGATGGCTATGAAAGACGTTGCCAAATAGATTCAACAGTAATTGGTGACAACTTTTATATATGTAAGAAAGAGACAAGAATTAAAGATAATTACAGGATTGGAAACATGGGCCAAACAGGGGAACTGGTTTAAGTAAAAAGGCAACACTTGCTGTTTTATACATAATTTGAGATGCTGATGGGATGTTAAGTAGAGATATCCTGAAAGCAGCTGGAGATGCTGTTCTCTAAAGAGTTTCATGCCTGGAGTTAGAGATATTAGTTGAAGCCTGTAAGGGAATTAATGAGAATGTCAAGTGAGTGAATGTGTGGGAAAAGAGAATGCGGACCAAGGATACAACATTGGGAGACCCTCACATTAAAAGATCAGACGATAAAGAGATAATGAAGGAAAGAGAAAAGAAGCATTTAGGGGGTAGGAGGAGCACCGATAGTGTGGTGTCTTTGAGGCCAAGGGAGGAGAAGATATAGTAGAAGTCAAATGTATCGTGTGTGTGTGTGTGTGTGTGTGTGTGTGTGTGTGTGTGTGTAGTAGAAGTCAGATATATGAAATATATATGGTACAAGAAGTTAAATATGTCAAAAACAACAGAAAGGTCGAGGAGGATGAGGACCAAAAAAAAAAAGACAACGATCTGGGAATTTAGTTGTTCTAGGTTCAAATCCCTCAAGAGCAAACCTAGTTAATTACTCAGGGAGGTTCAGCCTACACTACAGTCTAAGCCCTTGGCCTCCTCACCCTAGTTATGCCTTATAGGAATAAAGTCCTAGGGCCACAAATCTAGAAATGGAGGAGGCCTTTAAGGACATCAAATACAACCTCCTCTTTTTATGGATGAGGAAAGTGAAGCACAGAGACATTAAGTGACTTGCCCAGGGTTGCCCAGCTAATAAAAGGTGAAATTCTGACCCAGATCTTCCTGACTCTAAGTCTAATGCCATATTCACTACCACACAGTGCCTCAAGGTATATGTGGGGTGGCAGGGAAGGACACAGGGCCGGTGACTCCTCACATGCCAATTCAAGAGAGACTAGAAACATCTGAACTGGACAGTCAATTCATTGGTTTTCCTAGAGAGTATGTCTAACAGGAAAAAAAAAACCCATAACTCTGGGCTATTAAATTAGGTGAGGGAGAGAGTGTTCTCAGCTTTGGAGAGGTCTTCTTTTGATATGTTGAAATTCTGTGGAGGGTGTCCCAGCAGCCAAGCCTTTCTCCTCAGGTGATTGCCTTAGATGCTTATCAAAACAGAGAGTTTCTCTGTTCTCAGTTTTTCAACACAAAAGACTCTTTGTTTTTTGCTAGTTTTCAAAGATGCTTGGGAGTAGTTATTCATATGCAGTTGTCCTCATTTCCTGAAGCTGACTCCAAGTGATTTCCTGTGTTGGGGGTGGGGTGGGGGTAGGAGAAAAAAAAGAGGAGGAATTTTTTCCTGGTTATTCAAATTGGGGAAGGGAGGAAGTGCTTCTAGTCTATCTTTAGGTTGCTTTAATTTTGAGGGGAGACGAGTCCCCAGGATAACCCTTACATAGAAAATAGTCCATCAACAAATATTTAATGGAGCATCTGTGGTGCGCCTGGCACTAGGCTGAGCACTGGGGATACCAGGAAAGGCAAAAACAAATAAAGCAGTCCTTGCCTTCAGGGAGCTCACAATCTGATTGAGAAGACAAGAAGGCAAACTTTGGCCTATGTACATTTGCTATGTACAAATAAAAAATCTAACAGGATCAATTAGAGATAATCTCAGAGGGGAGGAGCTAAGATTAAGAAGGACTGGGAAAAATTTCTTACAGAAAGTGGAACTTTAGCTGAGACTTGAAGGAAGGGACAAATGTTCCAGGCTACAGATTCTCACCCTGAGGCCTCCTGAAAGGAGGGCAATGTTAAATTTGCTTCCTAGTGGATGCTTGTGGACTGATTAGAGCTGCTAGCAAACGTAGAGCTCAGGTAGTTCGGATCCATCATTTTACACTTAAAAAAACCAAGAGCCAGAGAAGGTACGTGATTGACTGGAAGTCACACAGCTAAGGTAGTTATAGAGCAGGAAAACGGCAGGGGGGGGGGGGTGGCTCATCTCCTGAATCCCAGTCCACTGCATTTAACACAACAGAACAAAAGTTATCTCTTCCACATTGCCAGCATTAGGGGCATAGCACCCCCACAATCTGGAAAATACACATAAAAAAATTTTAACTGTCCCTTTGTATCAGAAAAGTCTGAATTATTAAGGTATTCAAAGATAAAATGTGTTGATATTGCGTAATACTCTACAAATATTTTATGCATTTCTGTTTCTAAACTTCTGTGTTCTCTGCTGGTCTTCATGTGTCTTCTGGGGCTTCCTGCAAAAGTCCTCCAAAATTCCCAATTAATTTCTTATGCCAATCCACAATATATCAAAACCCATGATGTGGAAGGGATAAGTGTACAGAGCGTTCCATTAATTCTAATAGTTTCTTGACTTGTCCTTCATAATTTGTCTTGACTACAGTTACATTCATGCCAGACAAAGGTAAAATTGGGGCAAGTTCTTTTCAAAAAGATTTCTGGCTTTTCCTTTGTAAGTTGCAGAGTTGAGAAAGCCATTTATCTTCACCTGTGTATTGGAAGGAAGGCATTGATTTCAAAATACAATATATGGTCTTATTGGCAGGTTGCATTCTTTAGTAGGTAATCACAGTGTCTCTCATAAAGCCAAAGGAAGAGCAGCAGGCCAGCACCCCCAACACAGTTTTCTCCTAATGGTTCCAAAAGGTTTTGACAAGTGGAGTCATCTTCTCTAGAAAGGCAATATATCCTGAGTACAGGGCCCTGCACTAACACAAATGCTATTGGTGTCCAGCTCCCCAGTTAGTGATAGGCAGAGAAACAAAATGCTACGTTTGCAACCCCAATGCAGTCCCTGAGACAAGGATGATAGGACTAATAGTCTATCTTTCCTCATCTCCTTTACCTTATCTGCTACATATCTGCCCTAAAGAACTGTCATCAGAAGTGGAACTCACATAGAGTCAAATACAGTATCTATGAAGTTGCCTTTTCATTGTGTTATTTAAGATGTCATCAGTAGTAAAAAGCATTAGACTGAAAGTCTACAAGCTGAGTTTTGAGGCTCCCTGGATAGGTGAAGTTGGCCACATCATCTCAGTGGGCCTCAGTATTCTCATCTGTGAAATGAAAAAGTCGGGCTAGACTACCTCAAAAATAGGGGTTCTTAAAGTAAGGTCTTAAACTGATAGATGTCAGCATGTCTACGAACTTGGATGGGTATAAACATTTTATATTTTTATACTATTGTACAATGAGAAATGAGGAACAGACGGACTTCATCACAACCTGGAAAGACTTATATGAACTGATGCTGAGTGAGGGGAGCCAAACCAGGAGATCATTATGCATTCCAGACACATGGTATCTGTAAGGACTATCTGATAGACTTGACTCCTCTCAATACAAGGTTCAAAAACAGCTCCAAAAGACTCATGATAGAAAGAGCTATGCACATGTAGAGAAAGAATTTTGGTGTATGAATGCAGACTGAGGCAAACTACAGAGTGTTCCTAAAGTCTGGACACATAGGCAAAAATGCATATTTTCAAGAAATGAAATGAATGAAATTTTCAACAACATTTTATTTAATTGGAATATTAACAAATAACATTTGTGATGCAAAGGTTGATGCGCTTTGCAAGATTCATGTGAACTTGATGCAGTAATTCCACATTGCCATCAATTTTAGCTCATTCACTCTTTATATGTTCAATCAAGTGTGTTGCATCTGTGATTTTCATTGAGTACACCTTCTCCTTTAGCATACCCCAGAAAAGGAGTCAAGGGGGCTAAGGTCTGCTAATATTCCAAATATTTCAAATTATCGATTTTTGCCTATGCATCCAGACTTTAGGGACACTTTGTATTTGCTCTTCTTTTCCTTCTCTTTTGGTTTCATTTCTCCTTTCTCATGAGCCATTCTATAGGTCGTAATTCTTTACAACTGGACTATTATGTAAATAAGTTCAATGTGAATAAGTTAAATGTAGAACCTACACTGGACTACATGCCATCTTGGGAGTGGGGGGTGGAGAAGAGGGAGGAGAGAAAATTTATTTTTATTTTCCCTAACTTTAGATTTCCTTTGTAATCTTATTCATTTTAAAATATTCCCCTGAAAAGGGATCATAGATTTCCCCAGACTGAAAAAAAGATCCAGGACACACAAACTAAGTTAAGAACACCCACCTCGAAGAAGAAGGAAAAAAAATGTTCTCCAAGGTCGCCTCTATCTCTAGGATTCTATAATTCAAGATAAGCAGAAAATCCAAAAGGCTGTCTACTTGCCGCCAGCTCTCTCATGATGAATGAAGAGGAGCACATTGAAAATGACTAGCCCAGTCTTCATGTTACTGCTGAGTGAGTCACACAAGGCCTGTAGTGAATTTCCCAGGCTTTTCAGTTTAAAATCGGAGGCTACTCCGAGGCATTCATTTCAGTCTGGAATGTTCCCCCCATCTTCATAAAAAGAATTCATTGTGTTATGATTAACCCACGCTTGACCAACCTCAGGAATGTTTTCAGGGTGACAGAATATTTATTTCTCAGAGACCACTCTAAGGATCCGGGGGTCTGATAAGCCCAGACACAAAGCACCCAAGATTCCCAAAGAGTGCCAGCCAAATCCTCCTCCCATTCAGCATTCTTGTTATTGTTACTGCAGCCTCACGCTTTTGATGACACCCACCTTTGCCTCAGCATAGACTGGGAGAGTAATTAGTACAGCCTAATTACTGGGAACACAAAGACATTGAACTTTTTATCTTGCTCCCAAATAACTGCTCTTCCCAAGTCTTTTCAACTAAATTTTAATCTTAGAGAATTTTAGGCTCAACAATGATTAAAGTAAGCTTTCTTCTACTTGATTATAATTTTTTTAGGAATAACATTAGCATGTATACAGCACTTTAAGGTTTGCAAAGTAAATTTTGCAAGTATTTTCATATTTGATACAACTACCTTGGGAGGTAGATACTATTATTATCTCAATTTTACTGATGAGGAAATTGAGGGAGGCAGAGTCTAATAATAGGAATTATAGCTAGCATTTATATAGTGCTTTAAGATCTGCAGAATCCTTTGCATACAGTATTTCATTTTATTCTTATAACAACCCTGAGAGGTAGATGCTATTATTGTCACTATTAATAGAGATGAGGAAAGCGAAGTGGGCAGAAGTTAAATTACTTCCCCAGGGTCACAGCTGGTAAATGTCTAAGGTCAAATTTGAACTCAGGTCTTCCCAAGGCCCGGTCTTAGCACTACTTAGCTGCCTCACAACTTCAGGTTTTAATTTCAAAACTGTTTCCTGGTCCAAGAGAGGCAGGATGACATAAAAGATCCAGAGCTGGTCCCACAATCCGAAAGACTTGGTTCAAATATTGCCTCTCATACATACTGGCTCTGTAACCTTGGGCAAATTACCAACCTCTCTGTGGTCTAGGCCAGTGGTGTCCAACTCAAGTAGAAATGGGGGATCCTGGCATGCCTCATATTCGCTTAGAAAACCACACATTTATCTATTTCTTTTTTTTTAATTAATACAACAACACATTAAAATTAGATAGGAACTAAATCTTAATCTGGTTGGGCTGAACTTGCCTTTCCCATGGCCTGTTTGACATCTCTGCTCTAGGCAATTCTCTGATACTAGAAATTACAAGGGAGGTACCAACGTGTACAGGTTGCTATTTTGGGCATGTGGGATGAATTGCTTCATTTGGTAGCTTCACAGCTACCCTGTTAGGTAGTAGCTTTTATTCTCTCCACTTTATGGTGAAGGAAACTGAGGCTGAAAAGAGGTTAAGAGTGATTTGCCCAGGGTCATTCAGCTAGTAAGAATTTCTTATACCAGTAAAAAAAATTCAGAGTTTCCTATCCCTTCTCATCTAGAAAGGATTTTGCTTTGTACTAGAATCCCCACATAGCTCATCTCATAGAAGGAGCTCCAAACTCTATCCTCTAAGTAGGGAAATGAACCCAGTGGAATTCTTAAGAATTCATAGATTCTGCAATCAAGGAAACAAAAGCAAATGCATAAGCCTTGGGGTTTAGGAACTGGTAACATGTGGTATATTTTATAGCTCTGGATTTTGCAAGACTAACCTTACAGAACTTGTTTATTTACTCCTGGGTGCTTTATAATTAGGATAGGAGGCCACCAAGTGGTTGATGGTACCTTCATTACAGCTTCATGGTCTGAACAACCAAACACATTCTCCATGGGCCAGGCTCACTGAAACAAAGAATGTCACAGACTTTTCTCTTCTTCCCCCCAACCCATAACACTATTATCAACAGCAACAACAATAAAGAGGAAATAAAGAAGAAGCAGCAAGAGTATATTCAGGGCTATTTACAATCGTGGCATGCTTTTCTACTCACTTGCTTTTATTTCCCCAAAACAGAATTCTGTGTTAAAAAGACTCAGTTTAAACATTAATGGGAATTAACATGCATATTATTTAAAAGGATGGGTGCTAAAGATTTGAAGAATCAACTACAATTATGTAACACTTGTGTCAAAGATTCTCACGTGACACAAACGTGAGAAATGCAGTTTTGGGGATCACCAGACTTCTTAGTCAGGGCCAAAGCCCTGAGGAGGAACCATGTGATAACCCCTAAGGAAGGCTATGCAGACCACAGGACTCCCAGAAGAAGACCAAGTGGTGGCCCTTTAGAATGGTTGTGGGGAATCACAGGACTTTCTAGGGTTGGACCCTGAGAAAGAACCACGTGATAACTCTTAAAGAAGGCTGTGCAGACCACAGGACTCCCAGAGGAAGTCCAAATGGTAGCCCTCCTTTATCTGTGGGGGTCACAGGGCTTCCTAGGGGTTAGACCCTAAGGAAGAACCAAGTGATGGCCCCTTAGAACAGAAGTAAGATCACAAGGCTCCCAAGACAGGGCCAGAAGACCCAAGTGATGGCCCCGTAAGAAGGCTGTGCAGACCACAGAGTTTCCCCAGGGAAATCCCAAATGGTAGGCCCCTTAATGCCACAGTGGGGATCACAGGACTCCCAAAGGCAGGGTCAGGAAGTTAGCCCAAGATGTGCTTCCACAGCTCATTGCTTTCCTGGTAGCATAGCCTTAGGAAGATCCATGTGATTTGCCCATTCTCACCCAAAGAACTCAGGACCATAGTGGGCAGAGGAAGGCATTTATTACACAATTTATTACATTTATTACAGAGAATGGGTGCAGTGCTCACTAGGAACACTCACACTGATACAGCAGCAGGGGTAGGGGTAACCAGCTCCTCCACTCCAGTTCGAATTATGGTTAGTTTCTATTCTTTACTTTTTACACAGTTTTCTTAGGCTATACAGTTTATATAGGTAGGATAATAAGGACATAGAAGCAAAAGTGAAATTACTTATTTCTATCTTCCTTGTCTAAGTTAGCATTAGTCTGCATTCTTTACTACCCTACCTTCCCTCTTTAACATATGTAAATTATGCAGATTAGTAGACCCAGACCCTTGACCAGGATCTAACCCTTGACCTGTCATGGTAAGCTTGGACTGATTCAACTAGTTTAGCTTCTCTAGCTTCCCTGATCCCGGGGTGGCCATCGTTTGGTAGGTAAACTTTAACTCAGCTGTATGGGCAGCTTCTGTGGGAGCAAAACCAGATACCGCACTATCTTTTCTTACACAAAGGGCCTAGGTATACTTTGGGGGATTTCTACCTCTGGCTTACTGCCCTTACCCAAACAATCTGGGAATTTCAGTATTTGACATGACCCACACAAGGGATTATTACCAAGCACTAGGTAAGACAGTAGATAGAGCACTGGACTTACAGTCAGAAAGATCTAGGTTCAAATCCTGCCTCAGACCCTTACTAGCTGTGTGACCCTGGGCAAACCACTTAACCTCTCTCAGCCTCAGTTTCCTAATCTGTAAAATGGAGATAACAGCTACTACCTAACCAGGTTGCTGTGAGGACCAAAAGAAGTAACATATATAAAGAGCTTTACAAATTTTAAAGCACTAGATAAATGTTATCAATATTATTATTACCTTTCTAAGTATATGATTTACAAGGCTCACAGAATAGACAGGTTTATTTATAGGTTAGAGAAAAGACAAATATAGCTTACGACAGAACTCAGTGAAAATAATGATGCTGCCATTCTGGAAAGTGATTTGTAACTATGCTCAAAAAGTCACTTAATTGTTCTTACTCTTTGATCTGGTGATTCCACTTCTACGCCAATACGCCAAAGAGACCAAAGAAAGAGGAAAAGGCCACATGTACAAAAATATTTATAGCAGATCTTTTTGTAGTAGCAAAGAACTGGAAACAAACAGGGTGTCCGTCAGTTTGAGAATGGCTGAACAAACTATGGCATGGGGGTATGATGGAATATTATTGTACTGTAAGAAATGGCAAAAGGGATGGGTTCAGAGAAACATGGGAAGACATGCATGAACTGACTCAAAGTGGTGGGAGCAGAACCAGGAGAACAATCTAGATGGGTCAATGGATAGAGCAGTGGGCCTGGAGTCAGGAAATGAGTCCAAATCTGATCTCAGACATATGCTAGCTGCCTAAATCCCACTGGAGAAGGAAGTGGTAAACCACTCTAGTATCTTTGCCAAAAAAATTCCCTGGACAATATTGGTGTGCTATGGTCCACAGGGTCACAAAGAGTTGGACATAACAACAACCACGACAACATTGTAAAGACAAACAACTTTGGAAGACCAGCCACAGTTCAGAGGGATAATGATAGAGCATGCTATCTCCTAACAAAGAGATGCTGGGCTCTAGATGAAGAATGAAATATGTTTTTGGATATTACCAATGTTGGAATTTGTTTTGCTTGGTTATACATATTTGTTACAAAGATTTTGTTTTTCTTTTGTTTTCCAGCAGGTTTGGGAGGGAAGGAAAATAAATGCTTGTTAATTGGAGGCAGAGGGGCTTTTATTTTAAAGAAAGAAAAGCATGACACCCATATATAAACTCTCTCCTTTCTCAGTCACTTACAGTCATATCTTGAGTAGGACTCCCAGCAAATGGCATTGCTTGTAATGTGGCTTCTCATTATGTAAATCTTACTGAGACCCTTTGTAGCAGTGGTTGGATGCCCATTGTCATTTTATGGGTATTCCCTTCCAAGGGTCTCCTAGACAACTCTTCAATACAATTCTTTCTTCTACCATCAGATCTCTCAACATCCAGGAGATCGTGGTCCCTGTTGCCACTTCTATTGTTCCTTCTGCCTATCTGTACAGAATCAATCTGACTAATGTTCTCTGGATAATGGCATTGGTCCTTTTCCCGGCATCTATCTTAAATTCTTCCCTTGTAACATGGTTTGTACACAAGGTATTGGTCTCTCCCAAGAGAGGGGTCAGGAACATACTACCCTATCCACTTTTCCTAGTGGGTGGCCATCTCTAATACCATATATTAGTTCATCAAAGCAAAACTATGAGAAACACAAACACCTAGAATCATCCAAAAGGCCAACATCTTGCTCCAAATCCCATATAATGCATATAAAAATCAGAAGTATGCTGGTAAATATTTCGCAACCAACTCTGGGTGGGGGAGGGAATGTAAAAATGGCACAGTTTGAAGTTTAATCTGAATTATTAACATTTTCTCCATAACTTTCTTAAATCTAGACAAACAACAAAACAATAAATCGAGCCCCGATTTATTTATAGTGCTGCCCTTTTCTGAGGTATAAATGCTCACGTTGAAAATTTGACAGTGGGTTCAGCTGGCTCTAGAACACCCCTGGAATAGCTATGGTATATTCTGAATATACAGGACTCAAGTGCTTCCAAAAAAAAAAATCTAAGCTAACGCTAAAACTAAAACTATGGGGCAGCTGTTCAGTGGATAGAGCATTAGACCTGGAGTCAGGAAAACTTGAGTTCAAATACAGCCTCAGACACTTACTAGCTGTGTGACTGTGGGCAAGTCCTTTAACCTCTGTTTGCACTGGACAAAGAAATGGAAAACAATTCCAGTATCTTGGCCAAGAAAACCCCATGGACAGTATGGTTCATAGGGTCACGAAGAGTCAGACATGACTGAATGACCAAACAGCAACAAAGCTTAACCAAAAACTAAGTTAACTGCAAAATAAATAGCAACAGGCTATTAAAATAGACACAATACCTTGAGCTGTCCCCTTCCCAAATCTAACCAGAGCTACAACTAACAGATGTGACACCTGGGCACCACGTAATATACCAAGGCAGCAGAATAAAAGATGCCTTCAACTGAATTTTGAAGACAAATTCAGTTAAGGATAAGAGAGAGACCTCATAGTGTAGACAAGAGGACCTGAAGAGAAATCCATCCCAGCACACTTCCAACTGTGGGAGAGACAGAGACTCTGGAAATTTGTCTCTGCCTGAGAGGCTGCCACAGAGGGAAGGAGCAAAGCCAGCTCCTGAGACTAGAGAAGATCTTGACTCCCAAGCTCCATTTTTCTAGCTGTGGTGAGAATGAATTTTATTACCACATGAGATATGAGAAACAATTTTGTCAACTTAGTATAACTAACTCCATTTTGTTTGAAGCCAACATTTTGAGATTAAGCGTTATTAGCAAGTTGTTTTTCAGTAATAAGATAAGCACTTATGTGATGTGATGTAGTAAACAGAATGTTGTTGTTGCTAAGTTGTTTCAGTCATGTCTTGCTCTTTGAGACCTCATTGGGGTTTTCTTGGCAAAGATACTGGAATGGTTTGCCATTTTCTTCTCCAGCTCCTTTTACAGATGAGGAAACTGAGGCAAACAGAGTTCAGTGACTTGCCCAAGGTCACATAATTAGTAAGTGTCTGAATTCAATCTTCCTGACTCCAGGCCCAGCGTTCCATCCACTGAGCCAACTAGCTATATGTGTTCTTAAACATGTGGATCTTCTGATAATACAAACCACCACTGAAAAACATTATAAACGATTTTGTCAGTAATTTATATAGTAATCTACCAATCAAATTATGTGATAATCAACTTAACACCTATAGCCAGAACCACAAGAAACCCACTGGAGGGCCCTCCTCCTAGGTCTCAACTAGGACTGGCTCCTGCCTGTGTTCACTGGAGGACAGTGTTGATTGACTGATGGAGGTTTGCTAGGTCCTTCCACTTCTGAGGGAGACATACAATCTCCAGCTGGGCAAAGAAGGCATGTTGTCATGAGTCCAGTATGAAAGAAAACTATTCGAACCTCTAAGACTTAGGTCAATGGCTTGTTCTTGGAAGAGAACATGGATTGATGCACAATCGTTCGCGTGAGTTGATTAGTGAAATTTGATTGCATTCATTTAGAGGTAATTAATTATTAATAATTAAAATAAATTAATTAAAATAATAAATAATATTAATAATAATTAAATTAATAATTAGAAGTCTAATTATTATTTCCCATCACACTAGTTGGGAATCATTACACACGACCCATGTAAATCAGGGCCATATGGAGGCACTGTTCATTATACTGCCTCTCCCTGGCCCAAATTCCCAGTGGCTGCTCTAGTTACAACTCTAAATTACTCCTAGACCTGCCTGTCCCCTACTGACTCACTCTGTTCCATTGCTGGCCAAACCATGACCTGACACAGGGCAAAACTGGCTTTTCAATAATTAATTAGAAATGTCCCAAGACAATGGGACCTTGATAGAGTGGAATTATAGAACCCGAGTCTACTTCTGAGCTTTGCCACCAGGTGATCTCGGGCAAGTCTCAACCTTTCTCAGCTTCAGTTTTCTTCATTATAAAATGAATAGGTTGAACTCATGGACTGCTCAGGTTCTTTACTAGTCTACATCTGCAATTGTGGACTCCTATGAGTGCACTGATTCAAGAATCATGGAGGGAAATGGCATATCTTAACTTGGAATGAGTTGACTGACTTTTTGGCTGAGCTGCATTGTCAAAATTATGGTCAAACCAGTTGGGAGTTGGAGTGAGGTATGGTGAAGCCAGCGAGTCCACATGAATCATTTAATGTCCTCAGAGCTTTGCAGTCTGGGAGCCATGACTCTGGGAGCTGTACATAGTAAAAAAAAAAAAATATCAGCTGGGAAAACAGATGCTGTTTCTAACAATCTTGACTTTCCTTCCTAGTATGGCAGATGGTTTAAGCTACATTTTTCTTAAACTTTCTCTTATACTTAAAAAAAAAAAACCTAAGTGTTTTGGAAGTGCTTGTTATATGATTGTTTCTCTAATAGGGCATTCCTTTTCTCTGATGCTACAGGCAACAGAGGGTGTCATTTAGGCACCGTCAGGGCACTGAGCAGCTCAATAAACAAGGGTCCCTGTGCTCCACTGGTGGATTTCCCATGTGGTGGAGGGGAGAATAGAAGGAAAAGACAAACCAAAGGGTTCACTCCTCACTGGATTTCTTATGAACCTCCTATAAGGGATTTACTGTATTTTGATTAATCCATGCTTCACCCACCTTGAGCATCTCCATGGCAACAGGATATTTGTTTCCTGAAGATGGGCTTTCAGACAGTGGAAGGTTCATTCAGCTCCATACAAAACCCCTTGTATTCCTAGAGAACCACTTGTTTGAAATTCAGCATGCATAGGCAAGACTCACAATTTCTTCTCAGCATAGCTGGTGCCAATGCTAATATCCTACAGTATCATTTTATCAATGACACAATATGATCAATTTCCATTTCCGAAGCCTCATCTCTGAGCCACTAGAGGAATCTTTTAGCCATTATTCAGGGTTGGAACGCTATATGTGCAAGCTAGATTTGGAGGACTGTGCAGCTTTAATAAAAGCAATGGCAAAGCTTGTTTTTAATATTTTAGGTTTTTATTTTGAAGTGGGCACAGAGCTATTGCCTTCAGTAAAAACCAAACCAAAACAAAACAAAAAACAAAAACAGCTGTGTACTTTACATATAGTCTACTTCCAATTATGCTTTGAAGGAAAATTAAGAATTAAATAAGGCAAAGTAAGGAGGGCATTCTAGGAAGGGAGAATGGTATAAGCAAAGGTTCAGAGGCAGAATTGCCTATGAAAGGTTGAAGTGTGAGGAATATCATCGATTTGTCTGGATTCAGTGGATGGATCCACATTAAGGAGCAGAGGGTGATAGGCTAGGGCTGGAGAGTAAGGGGCCTTGCATGCCAGAATGAGAGCATCAAGCATGAAACGACAGATGTCTGGCATGGCTACTCATTGCCGTGAGCTGTGATGGGTTCGGATCTACATGTAGAAACCATACAGCCTGTGTGATGTTGCTTAAGTCACTTGGTTTCTCTGGGCTTCAGTTTCCTCATCTGTTAAATGAAGAGGACAGAGCTCTAAGGCCCTTCCTAATTTTGAGTCCTCTGACCAAATGAAATACAAATTTTTGGTCTCACATGCCAAAAAAAGTGACCATCATTTTCCCAAACATTCCAGTTTCCAAGAGATAGGTTATAACCAAATCATTCATTCCCTTAGGATAAATTTTCTCTTTTTTAAAGAAGAGAAAAATCCCATGTTTTGTAGTCCGTTTTGTCTTTTTTCCCCAAGTAAAATGCCCTTTATGTTACTGTTTGATGTGAAGAGGCCCATGTAATTAAAAAAAAAAAATAATCAGATTAAAATTCCTTATTCCCAGAAGTGCTTAAAGTAAAATAAAACAAAACCCCCCAAATAATATGAAAACATTAAAGAAAGAAATTTCTCTAGTTTTTCCTTTATGTTTCAATAGCATCTGAGAATTGAGTATCCCAGCATTCTTAAACTTAATGAAATCCTTTTGTAGCTCTCTCTTAAAGACCAAAGGAAAAGCAAATTAAATGACTCACTGACCTTGTAGCAATAGTATACTAACTAAGAAGCTCTTCTAAATACTCCTAACCCTGCCCTTCCTACCACCAGCAGCAAGTAGTAACACAGCAGGCTGGCTGAGTCATACTGGGAAAAACTAGATTCACCTATTTTTAAAGTAATAATAATTATTATTAAGAATATCAATAATACAAATAATAATTGATATTTATTTATATAATTCCATAAGTCTTACTCTCAGTTTTCATTGTAGTATGGAGGACACCTTAGATTCTCTAAGGTCTATGCCATGGGAACAAAAGCACTGTCCAGTTCCACAATGCTGGAATGACTTGGCATATGATTCCAGCAGTTGATTGATTCTGCTTTGGTTTCAGCACTCAGAATACCTCAGGTGGTAGTACCCATGTGAAGGATCATAGGGAGAAGGTGGCATCTCTCCTCATGGAAGAAGCTAGGAAGCTGCTTCCAGGAGAATCATGATGTCATGGAAAGGAAGTATCTTGGAGTAACAAACTGTGCAACATTTTTACACATTCCATAACTTCCTCTCACCGACTGAAAAGGAGATTCTCTGGCTGACTGCAGTGGCAGTTACAATAGCTTGTCAGCTTTATCTATTATCTCTTTGTCTCATTTGCTTATGGGGAGGGGGGTGTCTTGACAACTTCTTCACTCATGGCATCTGATGAAAAGAGTATAAGTCTCTGACTTTGAGAGTTCAAAAAGTCCAGAAGATTTCTCAGTATTCCATCATTCCAGAGTCTGATTTTCATATCCAGTGAAGCATCAATGCCCTCAGGAACAAGAAGTAACATTTGGAATCCTAGTCTAGAAGGACCTGAGATGCAGTCTTGTCCAGTAGTTATGCCACATCTGGACACGAACTTGGTGGGACCAATGCTATGTAAGAACAGAGAAAAGTTTACCCTACTATCCCCAGACACTGATGTAGGGGAGAATATGTCCTGGAAATGTTGAGGAAACGTTCATATGTTTATTATGGCTATGTTTTTAAAATAGATATCCTTTTTCTTTTTTTCTTTCATTTTTAACATTTTTTAAAAATTTTGAGTTCCAAATACTATTGTGCTATAAGTAATGATGAGCAGGTAGATTTCAGAAAAAACCTGGAAAGATTTACATGAACGGATGCTTGGTGAAGTGAGCAGAACCAGGAGTACACAGTAATAGTAACACTGTGTGATGATCAACTATGATAGACTTAGCTCTTCTCAGCAATACAATGACCCAAAACAATTCAAAAGACTCATGATGGAAAATGCTATTCAATTCTAGAGAAAGAACTATGGAGTCTGAATACAGATCAAAACATACTACTTTCATTTTGATTTTGTTTTCTTTCTCATGGTTTTTTTCCTTTTGTTCTGTCTGATTCTCCTTTCACAACAAGATTAATGTGGAAATATATTTAATATGATTGTACATGTATAACTAGTGGTGGGATTCAGCCGGTTCTCACCGGCTCAGTAGAACTGGTACCTAATTTAAGTTGTTAGTGGGTGCGGGGCCTGCGCCTACCATGTCAGCAGCAGTGGCAGCGCCTCTGCTTGGTTCAGTGGAGAACCAGTTGTTAATTCATCTGAATGCCACCACTGTGTATAACCTAAAAAATTTTTGAGTTCTAAATTCCTTCCCTCCCTCTAGCCACTGAGAAAGCAAGCAACATGTTATCAATTGTACATGTGAAGTCACACAAATGTATTTCCATATTAGCCATGTTGCAAAAAAAAAAAAGCAAGAAAAATAAAGTAAAAAAAGGCATGCTTCCATCTGCACTCAGAATTCATCAGTTCTCTCTTTGGAGGTGGATAGCATTTTTCACAAGTCCTTTGGAATTGTCTTAGATCATTGTACAATATTGCTGTTACTGTGTTCAATGTTCTCCTAGTTCTGCTTTCTTCATTTTGCTTCAGTTTATATAAGTCTTCCCAGGTTTTTCTGAAACCATCCCCTTCATCATTTCTTATAGTACAATAGTATTCCATCATAATCATTACCACGATTTGTTCGGTGACTCCTCAACTGATGGTCATCCCCTCAATTTCCAATTCTTTGTTGTTCTTAATAGTAAATATCCTTTTGTAAAGGCTAATCAATGTTAAGTGGTTAAAAAGGAACTGCAATGCTGGTCACTCGGTGGGGGGAGCGATTAATAATGGAGGGAATGTTGCCCTACAACATGGGGGCTTGAGCCAATGAGAGTACATAAAAAGGAGCTCCACAAAACCTCAGGGTACCTAACAACTCTGAGAGGCAATGCAGTTTTCCTAGCACTGAGAAAGTGGAGCCAGAGTTTATACTGTATACAAGGATCAGACTAAGTATGAAGCTAAGTGTGAAGAGGTTCATTGCCAGTCCACTGACCACTTAATGATGAATTCTTTGGTCATGTCAACCCACTAAAAAAAGAAAAACAGATTTTTCAGTAGTATTCAGCTCTGTTCTATTTCTACAGTGATACTGGAAGAATGGTGGAAAAGGGAACAGAGAATCCTTTTTAAAAAATCAGCTTTTTTAGACTATACATAGACTTCAGCTTAGCTGATGGTACTCTCCACTTGGCTACCAGTGCTCTTCCTAAAGGTCTGATTATGTCACCTCTCCCCTCCTCAATAAACTCTAATGACTCCCTATTACATCCAAGATCAAATATAAAATCCTCTTTGGCCTTTGAAATCTTTTATAATCTGACCTCTTCCTTCTTTTCCAGCCTTCTTACATTTTATCATCTTTCATATATTCTACAATCCAGCTACCTACAAACCTCATCCTCCAATTCCAAATCTATGGCTTTTCGCTGGCTGTCCTCCATACCTGGAACACTCCCTCCTCACCTCTGGTCTGTCTCCAGACTTCCCTAGCTTCCTTCCAGACTCAACTCAATCCCTCCTTCTGAAAGAAGCATTTCCCAGTCTCCCCTCCCCCACCCTGAGTGCCTTCTTTCTAAAATTACCTCTCATTTTCATTGTCTATGTCTTGTATGTTTCCCAAATCTAATTCCAAGAAACAAAGTTCTGGGTATTAAAGATCAATTTATTAATTAGGCTGGCCAATAATGAATACATTGAAGTTCGTTGACCTTTCTTGGTGATGAAAGACAGAAAGGAAGTTTCCGAGCCACCTTAAATCAGATTTTCCTTCTAACAGGAACCTCCCCAGACAAAGAAAAGCAACCCTGATTGGTAGACAGTTAATGAGGAGGTGGGCTAAGAGTTCTCAACCCCTCCTGCTAAGAAGGAGCCACAATCATTAGATTGAACAGCCTCCAGCAATCTGGGCAAAGAAAGCCATCAGATCTGGACCTCTCTGGCTTTTTTTCTCCTTCATGAGCCAACCGATCCCAAACCCTAATGAGGGCACCAAGGTCACAGTACCAGCTCAGTTTAGTTTCTGTTTACAGGCCAAACAGAAAGGCCCAGCCTCTTGGGTGAGGCAGGAATGTAAGGGTATTTCTCAGCTAGAATGGGCCAAATAGGTTCTCTTTGTAAGCTAGTATAAAAAATGGCCTTTTGACGGAGAATAGTACAAATGAATATTAATAATCAGATGATACAGCATTAAAATGAATTTTCCTCATATAAACATAATCATTTGCCTTTTTGTCTCCCCCATTAGACTGTGAGCTTCTTAAGGGAAAGGCCCATTTTTTAACCTTCCTTTGAACCCCTACAATGCTAAGGTGGAGTACAGAGCATATAAGAGGCTTGCTTGCTGATGATGCTGATAATAGATCCTTTCTAGTCCAATGACCAATGAACAGACATGCTACATAATCAGTCTTTACATTTTCACTATAAAGGACACCAGAAGGCAAAAGGAAGTTGAGCTAAATGAAGGATGGTTCACAGGTTCTCTTTAGAGAAGGAAAAAAAGTTGACGAAATTAGTTTTAATGTGCACACATGGACAACAAGGGTAGCTAGGTACACAGTGAAAAGAACCCTGGGCCTGGAGTCAAGAAGACTCATCTTCTTGAGTTCAAATCCAGCCTCGGTTACTTACTAGCTGTGTGACCCTGGGCAAGTCACTTAGTCTCATTTGCCTCAGTTTCCTCATCTGTAAAATGTGCCAGAGAAGGAAATGGCAAACCATTTAGTATTTTTGCCAAGAAAACCCCCACATGGGGTCATGAAGAGTCAGACATGACTGAAATGAATGAAAACAACAATGTAGGCAACAAGAAAATCCATTTCATGGGATGTTTGATCTTATATTGTGGTGCTTATAAATATTTCCAAATAGGCCACTATGAAAATAATTGACATTTACGTGCCACTATCTGTCACAGAAAATGAAGTTGCTAAGACCCTCCAAATTAAATCAATATATGTTCAGCTACTCAGGGGCTTTTCAAAGCAAAGGTTTGGGGCTGGTGAAAAATGTATTAAGAAATATGATTCAGAAATAAGGAATGAGAGCAGCCAAAGCCTCCTAAATTACACAGCAGATTCACACCTATCAATTACAAATACTTTCTTCTGGAAAAGAATTAGAAGGTTCTGGTCATTCCTAAATCAGTTGTCTGTTGATAATCAAACTAGAATGGTCAAAACAAAGATTAAAATGAGTACAAATTCAGAAGAGAGAATAAAAATGGGAGATAAAAAAAGATATAGCATAAACTTGAGGCAACTCCTACCTGACCTATTTAAAGAAGTTTTTGATGATGTAAAACAGGACATAGAAGAAATTATACATGCACTAAGTGCAGCAGTTTCATGCTGAACTTTAACCAATGCAGATCGAAGGAAGCAGTGTGTATGGTACAGTGAAAAGAACACAAAATTTGGAATCTGAGGGGGAGGAGGGTCCAAATCCTACCTCTGAATCCTACCTGCACAACATTAAAGAAATTCATTTATCCTCACTAGGCTTCAGCTTTTTCTACTATAAAGTGAAAGGGGTTGGACTAGATGGCCTCTGAGGTCTCTTTTAGCTATAGATCAATGATCCTATAGGAAGTTTCAATTATTATAACAAGAAAGACAAAGGAGCCTTAAAAATGCCTCAGTCTGCAAATACTTGTATAATTAACCAAAGGGAAGAGATATGGCAGCCAAGGACAATGCCTGTTTAGAATACGATCTAACTCCTAACATCTTGCAGAGAAATATGGAATATTATGAGTCAAATCTTTGAATAAAAAAGGCAGAAGCAACAGAGGGTAAAATCAGTAGAAAGAACACTTGGTGAGAGAGTAAAGTCAATCAGAGGACATTTAAAGATAAGAGTGGAAGGGGGACAACAAACAAAAGAACAAGGGAAACAACCCACTAAGATTTTTGTAACAAGCTCTTTTCACCAATAAGGAAAGTGGAGGCAACATACTTAGACTCTAGCATGACAGTCTAATGTGTGATTATAGAGGAAATCCAAATGACCTTGGAGAGATCAAAGACAGGAAGGCTGTTGGATCAAAGAAGATCTCTCCTATATGTGACACAATTATGAGAAGGTTGAGGGGTTAATTCACAAGGAATCTGAAAGTGGAGAAGATATCAAAGGCATGGAAAACAGCTTGCATCTTATTAATGATAAGAAAATGTTAACAAAAGAACTTCCATCAACAAATACATAGCCTGCATACCTACTTTCCCATCTAAATAAAATTTATACAAGAATGTTATATGGATGCCTGACAGGGATGTTTGATGAGGACATTCGCAATAGGGAACAGGGCTACTTTCACAAGTGATATTCCGCAGTAGAATGTCTCTATTGCCACATACAACTCATTGAAAGATGTAGCAAATTTAAGTCCTACTGTGTGTGTTGCTTCTTGACTATAAAAAGCAGTTGATTCATGAGAGAAAACGCTACTTTAAATGCTCTCTTACACCAAAGTGTCTCCCATGCACCACACATCAAAATTATGCAAGATTCCTTGAAAGAGAGAACAGAGATAACTTTATTCACGGATTGTTTGATTATTAGTATCAGATGAGGCTTAAAACTGAGAGGCAGATGCTCACCAAAGATGTTTACTCCATAGTCATTGAACAGCTCCAAATTAGAGAGGAATTCTATAGATGGTAGGGGCAGCTAGATGGTATAGTGGATGGCGTTCGGCCTGGGGTCAGGAAAACTCATCTTCCTGAGTTCAAATTCAGCCTCAGACACTTACTAGCTGTGTGACCCTAGGCAAGTCACTTAACCTTCTTTGCCTCAGTTTCCTCATCTGTTAAAATGAGCTGAAGAAGGAAATGGCAAACCACTTCAGTATCTTGATCAAGAAAACCCCAAATAGGGTCACGAAGAGTCCGAATGACTGAACAACAAACAACAACAATAGATGATGAGAAGTTCCAGGTGCTGTTGTTGGTAGATGACACACTGTGCAGGTTGCATCAAATACTGGAAACATTACAGAGCCTCTTGGAAGAAATCCAAAACCGCTCCAAAGAGTTTAACCTAACCATCTAATGGAAAAAAATCAAGTAAACAAGGAATGCCCACTGTGCAGATTAGGACGTGCAGATAGTTAGAACTACAGAATTGTAGAATTCGTCAGGGTGTGGGTGTGTGTGGATGTGTGTGTGTGTGTGTGTGTGTGTGTGTGTGTGTGAGACATTCCATCTCTCAGCTCTGAGCATTCTCTCTGACTGTCCCCCATTCCAGGAATGCTCTCCCTCCCCCACTCTATTGACCTCCCTGGCTTCCTTTAAGTCCCAATCAAAATCCCACCTTCTACAGGAAATCGTTCCTAAAACTTCTTAATTCCAGTGCTTTCCCTCTTTTAATCATTTCCTATTTATCCTATATATAACTTGTTTTGTATATATTTGCAGGTTATCTCCCCAATTAGGATGTAAGCTGTTGAGGTCAGGGATTCTTTTGGTGCCCTTAGCACCTTAGCATTTAGCATTGTGCCTGGCACATAGTAGGTGCTTAATAAATGTTTATTGATCAATTGATTGGCATATACACACAAAAATATATACATACATATAATCTGAGTGCTTTGCAAGCCTTATGGTGTTATATAAACATTAGTCCTATTATGTGTAAATGTATATTTCTATACCTGGGACAGGCCCTGCCAATGGACAATGAGTGAGGCCCATAATTAAATAGGAGGAGGAGAACAGGTTGAATTGCCTTTGGGGAGCTGCAAAGCTCCTTTAATGATCCCAAACTTTTTCCTAAGACAAAGACCCACCTTTTTAATACCAAAGTTATTCCATTATTATTTTATGGCTATGACCCATGGAACACTACCATCTCCAAAGATTTAAAAAATCAACATCATTCAGACGGCAATGGAGAGATATGTGGTAGGTGTAAATATATTAACACATAACAAATAAGGAACTGTGAAGAAGAGCCACAGTAAAGGATTATCATCCAAGAAGTTTACAAAGAAAATGGGCTGGTTATATTGAGAGAGTGGGGGAAGGAAGGATGTGCTCTACCAGTACCCTGTAAGAAAAAGAGAAATGGCTCCCGGGATAGTGAGTGGATCCCCTGTGTCAAAGTATTGGAAGACATGGATGAGAGTCTCATAAGATAGTCAAGCAAGGAAGGGTTACAATTTATATTTTTGGAGGAAGCACATGTATCAATGAGTACACAGATCCCTTTTGAGTATTTGACCATTTAGAAAACATTTTAAGATTTAGAAAATCTGAAAGTCAAAATCATGCGAAACCAAGTGTTGTAAACTAAAAACAAAACATCTTAATTAAAAGATTTACGAAACACTTTACAAATTACAACCTGCTTTTTGATCCTTATAACAACTCTATGCCTGGCACACAGTAAGCATTTAATTAATGTTTGTCGATTGATTCAGCATAAAGTTCAAGTCAAGTTACACTTGTACTTTTTGTGCCACAGCTATTTGCCAGCCACAGTACTAAGTGCTGGGAATACAAATGCAAGCAGAAAGACAGTTCATTCCCTCAAGGAGCTTACATTCTAATGAGGGAAAACATAAAAAGGAGCTGAAAAGGTAGGGAGGGGTTCCTGGAGAAAGTCTATCCTTGGAAAAGAATGAAGGAATGAAGACTTGGTTAGCTGGATGTCCTCCTTAGTATGGAAGTTCTGGGAGAAACCAGACCAGGGGTGGGGAACCTGGGGCCTTGAGGCCACATGTGGCCTTCTAGGTCCTCCAGTGAGACCTTTTCACTGAGTCCAAGTTTTACAAACAAATCCTTTTATTAAAGGGATTTGTTCTGTGAAGCTTGGATTCCGTCAAAGGGCTGCACTCGAGGACCTAGAAGGCCACAGGTTCTCCACCCTTGAACCAATCAGAAGAAGTGGCTACAGGGACAGAGGGTGCTTCCAGTATGAGAAGTCTAGAGGTAGAGTAATCTTGTAGGGTGAAGAGATTTCTGTGCCAAGGTAGAGAAGCTCCAGAGTCAGGGGTACAGCCCAGAGAGGAATGAGACATTTGAATATGATTGTCATATGAGGCAATTGAGGCTGAAAAATCTCTGTCACTTTTTTGGAGTTTTAATTTTCCCACAAATCTCATTTCAGCCCCACGGTCACCATGTGAAGTAGATATAGTCATTATCCTCATTTTATATCTGAGTAAGCTGACTCACAAAATTGAAAAGACTCAATCATGGTCACACAACTGGTAAAATATCAGAGGAGGGACAGGAACCCAGGTATTCCTGCTTCCAGGTGCAACACTCTACCCACAGATATGCTGCTTCTCTCTATTATGTATTAAATAAATATTAAATTTAATTAAAAATTAAATTAAAAATAATAAAATTTAAATAAAGTTAAATAAATAAAATATTTATTATTAAAACTCAAATCAGTGGCTACAAAGCAAAGTCAATTCTTATCAGTCTTTCCGTGCAAACACAATTCTATGTACCCTGAATCATTGACTGTTGAAACTGGAATAGATTTAAGAAATCATCTAGTGTAGGGGCTCTTAACCTGGGTCGAGAGATTTCCCTAAAGGTGTCTGTGTATAAATTTCAGGGGGGTCCATACATTTGGATGGGGAAAACCTATATTTTTATTTTTACTAACTTTTGTAATCCTATATATTTTATTTTATTTGTATATTTTAAAAATACGACTATAAGAAAGGGTCCAAGACTTCACCTGACTGCCAAGGGATCTATGAACAAAAAAAAAAAGGTTAAGACCTCTTGATCTAATTCAACCTCCTCTTTTTACAGATGAGAGACTGAGGCCCAGAAAAGTTAAGTGATTCGTCAAAAGGTTGGTTACACACTGTGTTTGCATCAATTCAGAACCCAGGTCTTCTGCTGCACATTGCAGTGTAAAGCACTGAATTGGTCTGCCTTTCCTGTACAAAAATAAAGGAAATCCTGAAGCTTAAACCTGAAATGTTAATAATCCCTAAAGTTACTTAAAGTACTTAGAAGTTGCCTTCAAAATTTCCACAGAAATTTCTTTATCCACTTAAATCTACTTTTTCCTCGGGCTCTAGAATTAAAGCTAAGAACACCTTAAATCAATTTTTGATGCCTTTTATTTTTACCTTACAGTCAATTCTAAATATTTCCTTTCCCTCCAACTGAACCTTCCTGGTAACAAAGAAAACCAGTTAGGAAAATACAACCAATTCACTCACTAGTTCTGAAACATCCAACCTTTTTCTTACCTTCCAGGACCAAGACTGGCTATTTCAATTACTCAGAGTTCAGTTTTCTTTTAGTGATGATTCTATCTATATTATTGTAGTTGTTGTAAATATTGTTTTTCTGATTCTGCTCATTTCATTCTGCATCAGTTCATCTAAATCTTCCCATGTTTCTCTGAATTATTCATATTCGTCACTGATTCTCATACCACAATATTCCATTACATGTATATTCCACTTTGTTCAGCCATTCTCGAGTCAAGAAAAAATATTTTTAACTTCCTAATTTAATTTGCTTGTCCATTTTGTTTAATTTACCAGTTATTACTATAGTCTTATAAAATTTTATGAAATCATATTAAAAAAAAAACCATGGGAATTGAAGCCAACTATTTTCTACTATTTCAAAACAGGCCCCACCTGTGATTTGAAAACATTGAAAGCTTCCAAAATAGGAATTCTATTTCTGAATTAACTCTAGCACATCAGCTAACTGTGACTAATGTGTTATCTTGGGACCTTGGACTAGAGTTTTAGAGTTGAAAAGCCAGTGCCCAGTTCTGATCCTGACATTCAATTACTAAGAGTAATGACCATCTGCCAGGACTGTGGAGGACACAATGCACAGAGTACAGAGGGCCATATTTTTGCATGAGAAAGGAAGGTCACTGAAAGTCAATACAATTGAAGGCAGCTCCCCAGGTGGTAGAAATGATCTGCCAGCAGCTTGCAGACATAGGGCATATTGTAGGACAGGAGCCCTGTAAAATCTCTTTGGAGATGCATTTCTCAAGAAGTTTTGTGTTTTCTTTATTTGTTTTTTTTTTAATTGTACCTAGAATATATTTAATCAAATGATCTTAAAACATTGCATATTTTGGGGAAGGAAAATTGCAAGAGACTTCTCCCTTTCCCTCCCGGCTATGTTGAATACCAGATAATCAAATACTTTAATTTCTCATTTCTGCGTGGGCTTGCCTTTCATTGGTGTTTGAGTATTTATATGAATGCAGCTCTCCAGTTACTTGCCAGAGGTAAGCACAAATTGCAAAGATTCAATTCAATAAAAAAGTTGTAACAGATTTAACACTAGCATTACAATAATGTTGTATTACAATAGCATAGTCTTCATGTGGTTCTGGGGTTCCCACTCCATTAACAGGTGCATCTGGGTTTGGATCTGGGAGGAAGAAATGCTTATTCTAAGAAACAGCTGGCTCCTTTTAGGCTAGGAGATTTAAAAGGAACCTCAGGGATTGCCAATAGACTGGTCAGCTGTATCACAGCAGCCCATCTTTTTCCAAGTTACTCCAGCCTCAGTGGGTGGTAAAAGAAAAAAAAATAGAGCTTAAGTAGACTGCCAGATGCCAGGTGAAATCTCCTGGGAAAGAGAGGGAAGAAGAGTTTCTAGAGAGTCGTAGCAGAGTGAAAAGGAAGGGAGTTTGTTAGAAAGGCTTCCTCCACCCTGTTTTCTAAGACGGCAACAGCCAGCTGAAATCAGCCAGCTATGACTGAGATTGGAAGAAAAGAAAGGCATCGAGGAACCCATTGTGGTCTCACCACTGTCAATAAATAGGAAAAGTACAGTATGCGAATAATTGAACGGACACTGACTCAACTAGAGGGCAGGCTTCCAGGTTACTACAAATGGCAACCAGGCCCCAAATGTCCCTTTTATGACTAGTGCTGTCTCACATCAGTGCCATTCTTTTTATATCTGAGGCCACTATCTTGGTACTAGCCTTCATTATCACCACTCTGGACTAGAGCAAAAGCTTTCTAACTGGCAGGATTCAATTCAATATGCTTTTTATTAAGTGTTATCTATGCACAAGGTCCTGTGATAGGTGCAGTGACACAAGGACAAAAAAAAAACCCACCAAAAACCTACCCCAAAATATAAACAAAACCGGTACCTGCCCTTAAGGAACTTATATTCTGCTGGGAAATACTACATGTAAAAGGATGAATAAATACAATAATTTGATTAGAAAGGAAGGACTAACAACTGGGTTTGGGGGGGGATCAGGAAAGATTCCCTACAAGAGGTGGAACATAATGGGAGCTTTTCTTTAATTTTTTAAAATCTTTTAAATTTTTTTTGCTTTTTTGTTTGTTTGTTTTTCTTTTTTTTATTTAATATATTTAGTTTTCAGCTTTGATTTTCACAAGAGTTTGAATTACAAATTTTCTCTCCATTTCTACCCTCCCCCCCCACTCCAAGATGGTGTATATTCTGGTTGCCCT
>CM053623.1:86102279-86122733 GCA_028646595.1 Phalanger gymnotis | reverse complement strand
AAACAAACCCTTTTGAAAAGGGACAGGGTCAAGGGAGAAAATTCAATAAAGGGGGATAGATAGATAGATAGAAGAAGCAAAATATAGTTAGTCTTTCACAACATGAATATTGTGGAAGGGTTATACATAATGATACACATGTGGCCCATGCTAAATTGCTTGACTTCTTAGGGAGTGTGGGTGGGAAAGGAAGAGGGGAGAGAATTTGGAACTCAAAGTTTTAAAAAATAGATGTTCAAAAACAAAAACAAAAAAGTTTTTGCATGCAACTAGAAAATAAGATCCACAGGCAATGGGCCATAGAAATTTATCTTGCCCTACAAGAAAGGAAGGGAAAAGGGGATGGGAGGGGAGTAGGATGACAGAAGGGAGGGCTGACTGGGGAACAGGGCAACCAGAATATATGCCGTCTTGGAGTAGGGGGGAGGGTAGAAACGGGGAGAAAATTTGTAATTCAAACTGTTGTGAAAATCAATGCTGAAAACTAAATATATTAATTAAATAAATAAAAACTAAAAAAAAAAAGAATGAAGGACAAACAACAACAACAATTTAGGCTACCAGAAAGCTATGTCATTGGTTCAAGTGTTAGGCCTCTGGTCTACTGAAGTCTAGAAGACAGTTTTAAGAAACTGCCTGGCCTATAGGGTAGTGTACTAGGATGTTGCTCCTACCACAACTGGCAAGTAATGGTGGTGACCTAGGGGTTCTAAGTTTTTAAAGACATTTTATTGACATCCACTTTGATACCACATTGTGGTTGACTTGTTGGGTATTAGTACTAATACTCAAAATATTTTGTCATCTAAGTGGTCAAGATCAATCAATATATGCCCATCAAGGACAGGCAAAACTAGGAGTTATTCATTCAATCAGTATGTTTAATTTACTCCAAGTTATACTTTTGCATTCACACATCCTCCTTAATTAATATCAAACCATTAGCATCAATCAACATAACACTCAGTTAATCTCCAAGAGGAGAAAATCGTTTTCTCAGGTTTCCACAATACATAACAGAAACTACCTAATTTACCTAAGGTTGACAATTCACAATTTTACCACCCTTGTGATTGTGGGAACAATGTTTGAGAAGTGGGAGTGTAGAAAATGAAGGTCTGCATCTAGGCAGTCAGGTCCAGGTCATGGAAAATTATGACTAGATTCAAGAGCCCACCTGTTCTAGTCTGTGAGGCCACAAAGCCCCAGTAGGCTCTTGAGAGGCTTACAATGTGGCTTCCTCTTGGGTCCTGCTGCTGCTACCGCTACTGCTACTGCTGGGCTCCAGTCTTCTACTTCCTCTATAACACCAGAATACTGTCACAATTAGGGATAATCAACCAGAGCTCCTTGCTGCCTACTTTCGTGGAGACTCATCCAATCAGCTTTGAACTAATATAATCAAAAACGATCAATGTCTGTAGTGATTTTTGCCAATATGTTAATGTAGTTTCATCATCACTATAAGATGATTATGTATTTCAAAGACTACTTATGTCAAACAGGTCAGGTTGAACTGACTGGTACAAACAACACATCATTGTCATAACATGCACAATATATTGTTTTGCAAATTTGGATGCTTAGAGAATATGTACTTATTGTGAATTCAAGAGGGAGTTACTCATCTTAAAGGGATCCTATGGCATACAACCTCTTCTTGACCATTGTTTGGCTTTTGGTCTATCATATCTGCTCTTCTTAAGTCCATTTCCCCCCCATTATATGTATCGCCAGGATCATTGCAGCTGTCTTTCTTGAATTCCATTGGACCAATTTATGGTGTTATTTCTTTGGTATAAATGATGGTTCTTTCTGAGTTGAAACATTCTTCTTTTGATAATCTATAGTTCACAACCTTTTCAAATATGAGGACTTTTTAATATTTCTCAAAATGGGCTTTTAATATTAAAATAGTAGTTGTACTATTAGCATATATTGAAAAAAAAGACAAAATGACAAAAATTAGCTCACATACAGACTCTTAGAATCTATATTGAGATGACTGATTAAGGCCCAAAAGATGAATTATGGAATATCCTTGAGTTATGAAGGGTTCGGATAGCTCAGGTGAATACCCCTATTCAGAAAACTCTCCTTTAAGACTCATCAATTTTTGTTTGCATAAACTCTCCACTCCACTCTACAATTAAAGAAACCTAATGCAACCACAAAGACGAAACTTCCACTTGGGAGATTCCACCCAACCTCACATGAAAAAAAAATAGGTGTATACCACTATAAAGCTTTCACTGACTTGGCAGTATTCCTGATGTTTTCCTGAAAGGGCCTCATCCTATATAGAATAAAATGTTTTTACTAAGGCCATAGAGATCTAGGCTATGTGCCAGAGTCATCCCATGACCAATTAAAAAGCTAAAAGATCTCAAAGTGAAGGTCCAGAAGCAAAGGAGAGGGATACTGCTTTGTTTCCCTAGCAATCAAAATTCCAGAAAGTCCAAATCAGTACCTGGGAATCCTGAAATAACATCCTAGAAGGAAGTATAAAGTAACATAGATGGACAATTAGACTCTGGGGTACTAGATATTGATGTTTCACTGCATAGACTTCAGAGGCACACTCCTAAAGGAACTAATCTGGCACATGCAAGACCACGTGCCTTGGATCCCATGGAACAGATGTGGCATGTGCATCCTTCTGGGTGTCACTAAATAAAAGTGGGATCAAGGACGTGTTAAACATGTATAATGTGGTTTCTAGGCTATGGGCAGGGAGAATATTTCATGACTGAAGAGATCTCAAAGGTGGTAGGGAATCATCACCCTAATTACCTTGTTAGAACTTAATATAATGTCTAATAACTGCATTCTCAGAGTATCTGACCCAAAAGTTCGAAACCACACCTTTGAGTTCGGGATTATTATACTCAAATTTCTGAAGTGCTAAGATAAGAACAGGAAGGGAGCCTGGAGCCTGGAGGAACTGATTGAATCTAAGGCTATAAGAAACAAAGTCTATGGGACTGTGGATTAACAGCAGTACTTCTTGGGCACTCAGAAAACTGGGACAAGTCCGGAAAGTTCAGATGAAGCAAGAAGTAGGTTTCTTCAATCCTAGAGAACCACAAGGCTGCATTCAAAGTCAACAGCAGAGTGTTTCAGTCACTCAGGAAGAACAGAAGTAGGTTTTGGTGGTTCTGGTATGAGACACAAATTTCTGGTTTACTAAAATGTTAAGAACTGTGAGGACTCACCCAATGATACCACCCTCTGCTGCTGTCATCAGCACAGCCAGAATCCCCACCTCTATCAGGTAGACAGTACATGCTTGTGATCTCCTATTCACTCACATTATAGGGAGTATTTAAAACCAGGACCAAGGAAAGATAGCCTCTGTCCAGAGGCAACAGTCATAGCGAGAGTAGTTGTTGCCTGAACCTGCCTGTTCTAGAACATGAGATGCTGTTCCCAGAGGTCTAGTCTAAACTATATTCCCTGCTTGTTTCCTCACATGAGTTTTAAATCTTGAACCCTGACCTATACATATTCATTGAGATTCTTCTGCTGCCTGTGCCCCTACCTGACTTGGACTTCTGAGTCTTAAGACCAGACAGCCTACTTGTCCAAAGTATATCTGTTTTTTCCAGTTTGTCTTGAAACTCTTTTTTGAACCAGAGTTTGACATCAGAACTCATGGCAACCATGCTCTCCTTTTCCATAATCAACTAGCCTCCTTGCTACGATCTCTGCCTCAACATAGTTCTAGACTGTTCCATCTCACCAATCTAGTTTAGCGCTTGATCCTGATCTATTCTGTTTTGCCTTCTTCTAAAGCTGCCCATGACCTGGCACTGACAGGAGCAACAAGGACAGCTTTTGGAGGTCCAAAAGGCACAGGCCACATTTTCATGATTCAGTATAGAATACAAATATCTGGTTTTTTGGAGTGTGGGGAACTTAGAAACTATATCATAGGATTCAAGGAAGAGAGTTCATTCATTCTGAAGCAAGGCGTTGAAGAGGAATCTCTGTGCAGGGAAAGAACTCTAGTTGTTTCCTCTCAATTGGATGAAAATGTGGAGCAGGAAAAATATATACACTGGAGCATAGGAAGCCACTGACTGCTCTCTGCAATTGAAAACTATGTGAGCTTAATCAAGTGAATGGAGATGGTGAGTTAAGACCTGGCGAGAGAGGACATAAAGAAGCTTAGCTCACAGGGGTCAATCAGAAATCATTTATTAAGTAACTTCTATGTGCAGACACTGTACTAAATACTGGGAATATTAAAAAAAAGATGCAAAATATGAGATACTTAGGAAGTAATTGGCAGATGGAAGGAATTAGAATTAAGAGGGGTTGGGAAAGGCTTCTTGTAGAAGATGGGATTTTAGTTGGAACTTGAAGGAAACCAGTAGGTGAAGAGCATTCCAGGTATGGAGGACAGCCATAGAAAATATCCAAAGCCAAGAGATGGAGTGTCTTGTTCATGGAACAGTCAGGAGGCCAATGTCACTGAATCGAAGAGTACGTGGAATGGAGTAAGATGTAAGAATAATGGAAAGTTTGGAGGGGGCTACATCATAGAGACCTTTGGAGACCAAACAAGGGGATTTTCTATTTGATCCTAGAGGTGATTGAAAGCCACTGGAGCTTACTGAGTAAGAGAATGACACTGTCACTCCTGAACTTCAGGAAAATCACTTTGCTGGCTGAATAGAAGATGAATTGGAATGGAGAGAGACATGAGAAAGCAGACCCACAAGTTGACTATTTCAATAGTCCCGGAGTAAGGTGATGAGGGCCAATAGCAGAGTGATGGCAGTGTCAGAGGAGAGAATAGGAAATGGGTTACATTAGAACTCAACTGGGGAGCTAAGAAATCCCCACAAATGTAGCTTGGACACAACTTATGAGGATTCTGATCTTGTGCTTTCTGTTCTCCATTCTCCCATAGAGACAGAGTATTTTTAAAAATCAGAAGTTTTCCTATTCTTTTAAGTTGTATATTATTATGTCTGTTTATTAGGTTTGGAATTTGCTAGATAAATAGAGGACTGATCCTAACTGTTCCTGGTTTTGTGTTTCATTATTTAGAAAAGGGAAATACAAAGAAAGAGGAGGGTCATAGGAGCTACTTTGTGGGTAGAAGGATGGTGATAATTCCAAGGAAATAAGGAAGTTAGGAAGAAGGGAAGGTTTGGGGCAAAAGATGTATTCTGTATCATACATGTTGAATTTGAGAAGCCCATATGACATTCAGCTGGAGATGTCCAGCTAATAATGAGACAAATTGGTACTCAACGCATAGATCTGGAAATTTCACTAATTAATATTGATGCAAAACATGTAAATAAAATTACACTACAGAGAACTATGCAGAAAATAATTTAATACCAAAGTTGGATTTGTGCCAGGGATATAAGAATGGTTCAACATTAGGGAAATAATTAGGATAATTAATCATATTAACTCTAAAAATAACAAAAACCCACAGGATTATTTCTATAAATGTGGGAAAAAAAACTTTCACAAAATATAGCACTCATTTATATTGAAAAAAATCCTAATAAACATAAATATGAAAGATATCTTTTTGTTTTGTTTTATCTTAATTCTTATTATATTTTTATTTTAATATCACTGTAATTTCCAGCTATATTCCTCCTCCCTTCCTATCCAGAATAAAAAATAAGTGGATAAAAAGTTGTTAAGCAAACCTAACTGCTTAATCAACCAAATACAACATTATGTATGCACAATATTCCACATTTATCTTCCCCCATCTCTACAAAGGGGCAGGTACAAAGCTGCTGAAAATAGTCTGCCGAGGCACTTCCAAAGGGGGACATATTCTTTGAGACCTGGGAGTTTCAGACATGTTGTTGACTCCCTAGAATAAATCCTAAATACTGGGAGCAAATCCATGGAGAAAGCAACCCAAGAGTAGGAGTTTATCACATTTTCATGTACAGGAGAAACTTAGCTCCATGTGGACTAAGATATTCCTAATAGATTTCCCCTTCAGAGAAGAGGCTAAACTCGAGGTTGGGAGCTTCAACTGACTTCCTAGCTTGAGGGCATAGAAATTCTGTAACCAGAGCTGGAACACAAATAGATGAATGAGTGGCCAAATGAGTAACTCATTATTTGTTATCCAGGCTATTGTCTTAGCCTTCTCACCACCTGCAAGACATTGTGAAAGTCATTTAAACTCTTGGAGCCTTAGTTTCATTGTCTGTAAAATCAAGAGTTGAGAGAGACCAGACAAGATGGTGGAGTAGCAGGAAGAAGTATAGCTGAATCCTCACCACAAAATTAGTCAAGCACACCAGACTGAGTTCCAACTGAGAAATCTAAGAAAAAAATCACAATGAGTCATTTTTCCTTGCCCAGGTCAACATAAAGAGACAGAAAGGATTAATAGAGAAGGGGTCTAATCAGAAGTAAGAGGCATATAGCCTTCTGGTTTGGGAACTATTCTGAATAAGGGCTGGCCTACAGTTATGTAACAGGACAAGAAAAGGTTAAAGATATGGTACAGAGGGACCTGATCTTGTACAGAGAACAGGAACATGTGTCAGTGGGCCATTCTTGCTCAGTACACAGTGCTGGATCACAGATCCAAGGAGGATTGAAGAAGAAAATATACCTAGAGTTGGTGGTCCAAGATAAGGAGTGATTGTAGACCCTTGGCTACATACTGAGCAAGGAAGGAGTACAGAAACAAGCAACAGATGTGTGGCTCTGACCCTTTGACTAAAGTGAGTCTTACTTCTAGCCCTCAGCTCACTCTGAAGCATGCAACAGAATAACCAAGGTAGGAATCTCAGACTGAAGTGGGGCCCATAGCTGTATCATGCTGTACTTTCAAAGCTTTCTAGATGGCTGTTTGGTGACTGAGTCCAGCAACAGTCTACTGGAGATCTAACAGGGCAAGCCCACAGTTGGGTTGCTCAGACCCAAACCCCAGGTTGAAACTTACAGAACTCAGACTAGAAAAAGAGGACTCAGACTTCAAATTGGATGTGACCACTTTGGAGTACTAAAATTCCATATGTCCTCAGCCCAAGGTATCCCTAAGATCGTAGAATAACAAACACTCAGTACCCTGAAAAAGTAGCAATAGGAACCAAGAAACATGGCCCAGACCTTCCCTCCTGAAGTCTGCATAGCCTGTCCCTAACACAAAATTTGAATTCAGGAATTAGCTAGAAGAATGAACAAACAGGAGTATTATGGGTAGCTAGGTGATTCAGTGGATAGAGTGTCAGGCCTGAAATCAAGAAGACTAATTTTTATGAGTTCAAACCTGACCCTAGATGCTAGACCCTGGGCAAGTTACTTAGCCCTTTTGCCTCAGTTCCTCATTTGTAAAATGAATGGGAGAAAGCAAGAGGAAACCATTACAAGAAAACCCCAAATAGAGTCACAAAAAGTTGGATATGACTGACATGACTGAACAATAGAAAGAGTATTTGTGTGACAAAGTTGTTCAAGGCACAAACTCAAAAGAAAAGAATGACTCCAAAACATCTACAAGCAAAGTTACAATGAAAAACACAGTTCAGTCACAAATTAAACTAGAATTTTTAGAAGAGATGAAGCAATAGGTTTTTTGTTTGTTTAAGTTTTTTTTATATAAATGAGATGGTAGAGAAAAAAAATGGAAAAGAAATCAAGGTTGTGGGGAAAAGAAATGAAAAAAGAATTAATAGCTTGACACAAGAAATATAAACCCTTAGTCAAGCAACAGACTCCTCAAAAATCAGAACAGATCAAATAGAAATTAATGACTTAAAAACAAATTAATAACTTCATAAGATAATGAGAAATATTGAAACAAAGTGAAAAGGCTAAAAATATGGAAGAAAATGTAATTATCCCATAATAAAAACAGTTGAATTGGAAAACAGATCAAGGAGAAATAACTTCAGAATCACTGAACTACCTGAAAGCAAAGACCAAAAAAAAAAGAAAAAAAAATCATGTTTCAAGAAATCATGAAAGAAAATATCCCAGATCTCTTAGACCCAGAGGGCAAGTGAAAATAGAAAGAATCCATTAGTAACATTCTGGAAGAAACTCCAAAATAAAAACTTACAGGATCATTATAGTAAAAATTCAGAGTTTTCAAGACAAAGTAAAAGTAGTGCAATCAGACAGAAATAAATAATTAGAATACTGAGGAGCCACAGTCAGGATAACATAAGATTTAATAATCTCCCCTGTAAAATCAGTGGAGAGTTTGGAATACAATATTTCAGAAAGCAAAAACAAAAAATAGACATCAGGAATAAAAAAGATAGCTTTTGGAAGTCTGAAGGGAATATCTAGGCCATCTTTTCTTCATAGACCTCTGAAGATTTTTTTTTATTTATTTAGTATTTAATTTTTCCCAGTTATATTTAAAAACAATTTTTAACATTTGTTTTTAAAACTTTGAATTTCAAATTCTCTCCCCTCCTTCCTCCCCAATCACCCTCATTGAGAAGGCAAGCAATTCCATATAGGTTATATATGTATAGTCATACAAACCATGTCCATGATAGTCACGTTGTAAAAGAAAACATAGACAAAAAACATCTCAAGAAAAATAAAGAAAATTAAAAAAGAAAGTATGCTTCAATCTGTATTCAGACACCATCAATTGTTTCTTTGGGGATGTTTAGTATTCTATATCCTAAGTCCTTCAGAGCTATCATGGATTGTTGTATTGCTGAGAATAGCTAAGTCATTCACAGCTGATCATCTGAGAATATTGCTGTTACTTTGTACCTAGGACATTTCACTTTGCATCAACCCATGCAAGTCTTTCCAGGTTTCTCTGAGAGCATCCTGCTCACCATTTCTTATAGTACAATAGTATTCCATCATAATTACATACCACAATTTTTTCAGACATTTTCCAATTGATGTGCTTCCTCTCATTTTCTGATTCTTTACCCCCAGAAAAGAGCTACTATAAATATTTTTGTACATATAGGTCCTTTTCCTTTTATTTTTTTTTCCTTTTTTTATTTTTGTTTTATTCTTTTTTTATTTTATTCCTTTTTTAATCTCTTTTGGGAGACAGATCTAGTAGTGGTGTTGCTATGTCAAAGGGTATGCATCATTTTATAGCCCTTTTGGGTATAGTTCTAAATTGCTCTATAGAATGGTTTAATCAATTCACAACTCCAACAATCCATATCCCTTCTAACATGTCATTTACCTTTTCTGTCCTATTATCTAATCTAATAGGTATGAGGTAGTACCTCAGAATTGTTTTAACTTGCATTTCTCCAATCAATAGTGAGTTAGAATATTTTTTTCATATGGTCATAGATAGCCTTAATTACTTCATCTGAAAACCAATTACATCCCTCGATCATCTATCAACTGGGGAATGGCTCCCACTTTCGCATATTTGACACAGTTCTCCATATGTTAGAGAAAGACATAGTTCTACATACGTTAGAGAAATGAGGCCTTTGTCATAGAAACTTGCTTCAAACAAATTTTATAGTTACTATTGTTAACTGTATTTCCCTCTATCCTCTTCCCCTACTCCCATGTATTCTATTCTCTTTCTCCTTCACCCTGTCCTTCCTCAAAGTATTTTGCTTCTGACCACCCTTTCCCCCAATCTGCCCTCCTTTCTATCACCTCCCTCCTTTTTATCACCATCCCCCACATCTATCCCGTTCCCTTTCTATTTTCCTGTGAGGTAAGATGACCTCTGAAGATTATTGAAAGGGAACAAAACTTATAGCTATTTCTCAGCTGTACATGGCACCATTACAAAAATTAACCATGTAGTAGGGCATGAAAACCTCACAAATGCAGAAAAGCAGAAATGGTAAACACATTGTTTATGGACTATAATGCAAGCAAATTACATTAAATAAAGGGTCACTGCAGAACAATAAAAAATTGATAAGAGACTAAATAACTAAATCCTACAGAATAGGTGAGTCAAAAACAGATAATTGAAATAACAGATAATTTCATTAAAGTTAATGGCAGTAATGAAAAAACATTGCAAAAGCAAAGCAATTCTTTGGAGAAATTTTATATATTTCTAAATGCCTTCATCAATAAAAGATCAATGAATTCAGCATGCTACTAAAAAACAGCTAGAAAACAAACAAGCTTTAAAAACTCTAATTAAACAGCAAAAGAGAAATCCTGAAAATCAAAGAAGAAAACAAAATTCAGAGAGAGAAAAACCAACTAAGCTTAAGCTTGAAGCTATTTTTTAAAAATAAATAAACCATAAGCTAATTTCACTTGAAAAAGAAAGTAGAAATTCAAAATAACAATATAAAAAATGAAAAAGGTGAATCCACAACAAATGAAGAAGAAATAAAGGGAAAAAAATTAAAGCATTTTGCTAAATTTTATGCCAATGAGATCAATAATCTAAATGGAAGGGATGAATATTTATGAAAAGATAAAATTCTAGATTAGCAGAAGAAATAGAGGACTTAACCCAATTTCAGGAAAAGAAATGAAACAAGCCATTATTGAGCTCCCAAAGGAGGGGAAAAAACCTGGGACCAAATGGATTTACAAGCAGATTCTATTAAATATTTGAAGAAAAATTAATTCTGATACCACAAACAGTGTTAGAGAAATATAGGAAAAGAAGGCTTTCAAGCCGTGCTATATGGTCAACTTGGCAAGATATATATATGGTCTTGATACCTAAACCAGAGAGAATCAAAACAGAGAAAGAAAACTATAGGCTAATGTCCTTAAAGAATATCAAAGCAAAACTTTTAAATAAAATATTAGCAGAGAGAATATAGCAACATAACACAAAATTATAGATTAATATCAATTAGATTTATAATAGAAATGCAAAGATTGGTTTAATATTTGGAAAACTGTAATTATAATTGGTCGCATTAATAAGATGAACCACACAAATCATATGATTGTATTAATAGATGCAGAAAAAAACTTTCAACAAAATACAATGCCCATTCTTCTTAAAAAAAAAAAACAACCCAACACTATAATGCAATAATAGGAACAAATGGATCTTTTCTTAATGATCTAAGTAGTAGCTATCTAAAAGCAAGATACAGACTTATATGTAATGATGATAATCTAAAGGTCTTTCCAGTAAGATCAGGGATAAAGCTATTATCCTCATTACTATTTGATACAGTATTTGAAATGCTAGTCAAAGAAAAAAAGAAACAAGAAAAGGAAATTGAGGGATTAAACGAGCAAAGAGGAAACAAAGTTATTGTTTTTGCAAATGATGTCATAGACTACTTACAGAAGTTTAGAGAGTAAATTAAAAAATAAATTGAAATATAAAACAAATTTAGCAAAGTTGAAGGATATAAAACAAATTCACATAAATCATCAGCATTTCCATAAAATATCAATAGCAAAATTCCAGCAGGTAGAAATAGAAAAAGAAATTCCACTTAAAGTAATTATAGAATATATAAAATACTTGGGACCCTACTTGCCAAGACATACAGAAAAATTATATTGATAAAATCACAAAATACTCTTTGTACAAATAAAGACCTAAATATTGGGGAAATGTTAATTATTCATGAGTTGAATGAACTAATAAAATAAAAATGACAATACAACCTAAATTAGCTTACTTTTTCAATGCCATACCAATTAAGTTACCAAAAGATTACTTTATAAAGCTATAAAAAATAACAAAATTCATCTGGGGGAGCAAATCAAGAATTTTAAGGGAAACACTGAAAAAAAAAATGGAAGAAAGGGATCCTACCAGTATTAGATCTTAAACCATACTACAAAACAATAATGATGAAAATATTTTGGTACTAGTTAAGAAACAGACTAATCAGTACAGATAAGAGACACAATAGATAGAAGCATGGGAGCACAGTAGCCCACTACTTGATAAATCCAAAGATCCCAGGTACCAGAGTAAAAATTATTAAATAAAACCTCTTGGGAAAACTGGAAATCAGAAACATCTCACATTACATGCCACAATAAGCTCCACGTGAGAAGAGTGTAGATTGAGACATATGCTTTTTTGGATATGGCTAATGAGAGAAATGGTTTTGCTTGACTGCACATATTTTTTTTTAACAAGGTTTTTGCTTTTCTTTCCTTTTTAATGGGAGGAGAGAAGGGAAGAAGAGAAGACAGATTTTTATTATTTTTAAAGACAAAGTAAAAGATTTGCTGTGCACAAGTTAAAAATAAATAGAAGGACTAGTTAACGTTTCTAGGCACTATTCAAAGTGAATGGGATAATAATGACAGAAGACAAAGAAGATGGCACTGTTCAACTCTTATTCTGTTTTCTATGCCAAAAAGAATACTTCTTGGACTAGAAGGAACAGAACAAAAATAGTGAATAACTCCCTAGTTGCTACTAAGGTAAGTGTGGAGATGGTAAGAGTACAGTATCTGGATGTTTTGGTTTTTTTTTAACAAATTGTCACCAGACTCAGATGAACATCCCACTATGCCAAAAGAGATGTCAGAAGATAGAAGTTTGTTGAGGTAGGGTCAGTGATCTTTGAAAGATCATGGACAACTGCTATTTTTATGCTCAAAGGCCAATGACAAAAAAAAAAGGTGCCATATACAGCAGGATATTTATAGCAGCACTTTTTTTTGTAGAAGTTAAAAAAAAACTGGAATTGGTACTGATTAAACAAGTTGTGGTACATAAATGCAGCTGAATACTGTTACACTATAGAAGAAACACCAAATATAAAAGAATATAGAGAAACACAGAAGATGCAAATGAACTGATGTAAAGGAAAGTGAGCCAGCCCAAGAAAACTATATATACATAATGACTACAAGACAAAAACACAAAAAAATGAACAAAAACAAAACACGACATGAAAACACAAAAAAAGCACTAATAAATACTGAAACTGAACACAAATTATAAGGACTAAGCTTAACCTCAAAGAAGAGATATGAAAACATGATAACCTCCCTTCTTTGGGTTGGGAGGGACTACAGATGTGGAACACTGAACAAAGTGGTGAACTTGACTGATGTTATTGGTTAGTTTTGCTGAACTGCTTTTTTCTCTTTTTATTCTTTATAGTAGGAGACAGGGATATACTGATGATTTTGTTTCTGAACGTGATACAGAAACAAAATATATCAAAAAGAAAAAAAATAAAATGAGATTGAACTCTTTTGGAAAATATTTTTAATTGTACTGGAAACACTCCTAGGAGTATACGTCCAGTACGATTACTACTTCCTACCTCTCATGGGAGCAGTCTGTGAGAGAAGAAACTGGAGAAAAGACTTGATCTAAATACAAAGGAGAAGGATTTTTATGAAGGTTATTTGGTGGGATTTGGACTTATTAAGAAGTCTGGAAATTGAATCTGGGGAAGAAGAAATTTGGAGTAGTTTTGAAGAACTTAAGGAAAAAAATTTTTTTAAAAAATTTTTAAAAAAAGCTTGAGCCAAAGGAAGAGAATGTCTTAATCTGAAAGGCTAAATCTAAAGGACAAAATGCAGGGTGTTCCTAAAGTCTGGACACATAGGCAAAAAATGCATATTTTCAAGAAATGAAACGAATGAAATTTTCAACCACATTTTATTTAATTGGAATATTAACAAATAACATCTTCAATACGATTTCCATCATTTGCAATGCAAAGGTTGATGTGCTTTGCAAGATTCACATGAACTCAATGCAATAACTCCACATTGCCATCAATTTTAGCACGTTCACTCTATGCATTCAATCAGGTTGCATCTGTGATTTTCATTTAGTACACCTTCTCCTTTAGCATACCCCAGGAAAAGAAGTTGCTGAGCAACACAAAGTCTTTGGTGAAACAGTTAATGAGATGTTAATGAGATTTCCTATGTGTCCAGACTTTAGGGACACCCTGTACCGTGAAGATGAAGAAGTCAAAGAGAAGGGAAAGATACTTGGCAAGACAAGTTAGAAAAAGTCAGTACAATAAATTGGTATAAAAAATAGATTAGTGAAAGAAGGGAAAGGAAGTTAGATGTGGCTGTCAGGATGTTAAGCAGGTATAAAGTTGTAAATGTCTTAAAGAGGCAATTAAGTGGTGAGTTGTAAACTAGTACCATAGTTGGAAAAGCAAGGCAACGGTTTTCAGTCAACTTCGGAAGGAGGAATCTTTTGAAGTGTCCCAGGGATCTTAGCCCTGTTTAGCTGTTTAACATTTTTATCAATGACTTAGATAAAAAGTTGATTGACATTCTCTTTACATTTACAAATGAAACAACATTGGGAGGAGTAACTAGCACACTACATGGGAGGCATTGTCAGGATTCAAAAAGATCTAGACAGGCTAGAACATTGGCTGTGTTGGTAAGCAAAATGGGCTCCTTAGCACTTAGTTCAACGAGTGCCCTTGAAGAGGTTGGCTTTTGTTTGCTTTGAGTAATTCAGTGTATTTCATTGAGTCTTACTAAGTGCTAAGCCCCAGGCCCAAACCCCTATTAGGTGTAAAACTTATGTGGGTGTGGATTGGCAACTAAAGTGGGGCCCAAGGTAGGGCTAACTCCAGGGAGGGCCTAGTTCACTTGTCTGGGAAAGCAGAGGCTCTTAGACCACGTGGGTTTAAGTCCACCTCTTTGTGACGATTTTAGGTCAGGTGGGTGAGTCGCATGTGTAACTCGCCCCTGACTCTGAAAAAGATATAAAACCAGGGGTTGCCCTCCTCTTCCTTGGAGCTCATTCCCGAAGCAGTGGTGGCGCACGTGACTCTGGGCCAGCCCCTGTTCTGAGCTCCCGGGCTGATCCTAGATGTTGGTAACTATGAATCTGTATTGGGTCTGTCTGTTGATGTTTGTACTTTGTTTGTAATTTGCTCTGAAGTTCAGGGTGCTGGCTTTTTCCCTTGAACTAAGTGAATGATATTTGTATGCTGAATTAAAGTAAGCTTGCCAACCCCTTAACCTTGCTTTCCTTAGTTAAGCAGATCAAAAGAACCTGTGCTGTTGGCAGCTTTCTGGGTGCTGGCTGTTGGTGGATCTTACATCCCCACAACAGCTGTTAGCCGGATTGTTGAAACATTGACTTACATCTCATAATATGAAATTGAATAGGGACAAATATGACTTACAATTGGCTTAAAAAGCCAGCATCACAAGTACAAGACGGAGGAAGCATTGTTAGAAAGCAGTTTTTCTCAAAAAGATATGAGGATTTTAGTGGACTTGCGAGTGCAATGTGAGTCAACCTTATGATTCAGCAACTCAAGAAGCTAATTCAATCTTGGGCTGCATTAAAAGTGGCATTCCAGGAATGCTTCCAGGAAAAGAAGTGATCATCTTGCTGTATTCTGCACCTGCTCAGATAACATCTGGGGTATTGTGTTCTATTCTGGGCCATTTTCAGAAGGACATTGGTAAACTGGAGAGTGTCCAGAAAAGGAAGAATACAAATAGGACGGTAAAGGACCCAGGGATTGCCATATGAGGACTGGTTAAAGGAACTAGGAAGTTTTGACTTGCTGAAGAAAAGATTCAGCAGCAATATGATGGCTGTCTTCAATTATGTAAAGGGCTGTCTTCTGAGGGAAGAGGCGTTAGAGTTATGTTAGCTACAGAGACAAGAACTCAGAGCAAAGCGGAAGTTGCAAAGAAGCAGATTTGGCTTGATGTGAGGAAAAAAATACCAATGAAAACTGTCCTAAAGTGTAATGAGTTTCTATGACAGACTGCTCAAGCCAGTCCCTTGCCAGTTTAGGGTCACTATTAGAACACAAGGAAACAAACATAAGTCATTCAACAGTTGACAAAAAGAGTTTAATTAAGTTATATCTTAGAAAGGATATAGCTCTTAGCTTGAGTAGAAGTGGCTTCTATGACCTACATACTAAAATATTTGTCAGCAGGACAGGGTATAGTTACTTACAGAGCCATAGGATAACTCCCCAAGTCTGAAAGGCCCTGACTCCATCTAGGAAGGCATGACGATGCTCATAAGTTATCAGGAAGTTGTGTCAACATGAGTGGAGACCAACTGAAAGCAATAGCAATGCAGCTTGAGCCTTATCTCACCACCACCACCCCCCTCCCCCTTGCCCCCGGTCAAGTCCTAGGGATAGCTTCCTTGCCTTTTAGGAAAAGAACTAGCTTGATCTACATGGCAAAGGATAAGGAACCCTATTGATCCTGTTAGAGCTGCCTTGAGGGGAATTAGGTTTCCTTTCATTGGAGTTCTTCAAGGAAAAGCTATATAGGCATGATAAATGGGTTGTTGTAGAAGGGATTCTTTTCTGAGTATGGATTACATGACTGCTAAGTTCCATTCAGATTCTTGAAATTTCTGATTCCAAAGTCAAAGATATAGTGAAAGGTCATTATAAATAGATAGATATAGATGTGTGTGTGTGCATGTATGTACACACACACATACATACATATATACTTTTGTGGTCATTACACATTAATGTGTGCACGTATATGCATTGTATCAATCAATACAAATGTGTATGTATATATGTATGTACATTCACACGTATGTATGTATATGCTTTTTTGGTAACAAAAAGCTGAAAACACCATATTGAAGCCTAAGAAGCATAGAGAGAGAGAGAGAGATGTAGAATTGAGAGAATAGAAAAACTTGTATAAACTAATGCAGAGCAGAGTAAGCAGAATCAAGACAACAATTTATACAATGACCTCAATAAAATCAAGGAAAATAAAGCTGAAAAAAATATCAGAAGTCCAAATAATACAATGACTGTTCTTGACTCTAGAGGAGTGATTATGATATATACTTCCCTTATCTTGGTAGAGAGCTATTGGACCACAGGTGTGAATTGAGGCATACCTTGTCACACACACTTATTGTCACATTGTAGCCAATGTCCTGGTATGTTTTGCTGTCCTATACTTCTGTTGCGAGGCAGGGTTCCATTAAGGGTAGGGGACAGAAGTGAGGTTATTAGGAAGCAATGACTATGTTTTTTAAAGTGTCAATAAAACATTTATAAAAATAATCAAAAACTAAATGTTGGGTTGGACTTGTAACATCTTTTCCAGCTCTAAAATCATGCAATCTTATGATCTTACCTTATTTCTCCACCTCTAATCTCTCCTCAAATCTATGCTTCATAGTACTGCCAGATTAATCTTCCTAATGCACAGATATGAGCATATTTCTCCACTACTTAAAACCTTAAATGGCTCTCTGCCAAATCCAGCAGAGTACTATACTGTTAGGCTAGTTCAATAAAACTTTAATTCAAAGTGTGGATTTTGAGCCAAGAAAGAAATCTACACCCACCACTCAGCTGATTAAAGCTCTGTATTGGCAAGGATACTCAAAAGAACATGGACACATTTTCCGTAGTCCCTTTTGGCCCACAGATTCCAAATGCAGTAGGATACGTTGTAATACAGTGTTTGCTTTGGATGGGAACTCTAGTGGTCTTCCATGAAGTGGCAGAAGGCTCAGTTGGGTGGCTGATGGATGTGGTGGTAATAGCTCTAGGCAGTATTTCAGCTCTCAAGGGCTTATAGCCTCAGGCAAGTCACAGCTTGTAGCTCATAAATCAAGGCAGTGTTACAGCTTAGCAGTCTAGATTCCTTTGTCTTGGATTCTTCTCTGGCCTTGATCCATTTTAGGAATTGGTTGTCCCAGGCTGTTATCTAGGTTAGCTAAGTATATACGTTTTTATAATTTCCGGTAGCATGAGTTAACAGAAGTTACAGTCCTAAAGTGATCAGTCTTTCCTTAACCCTTCAGATAAAGGTTAAGAATTGGAGAATTTGTGTGTGTGTGTGTGTGTATGTGTGCATGTGCATGCATGCCTCTCTCTCTTGCAATTTGTTTTTGGTTTTCTTCTGTACATCTATAAATGTTTTACTGATGCTCTTTTTTTCTTAAATTTATGGCTGACCAGTCAGCTGCAACTCCCTTTCCCTTGAAACAAATATGTATGATGTAGCAAAACAAATCAACACATACACCATTCTGAGAATGCATATCTTATTTGAAATCTGTATCCCATTACTGCTCTGTCAAGAGGTGGGAGGTATCTTTTATCATTTGTCTTTTAAAGTCATGTGTGTGTGTTTTTGCGTGTGTGTGTGTGTGCGTGTGTGTGTGTGTGTGCGTGTGTGTGTGTGTGTGCACCGCTATGATGAGAGTTCTGAGGTTTTTTGAAGTGGTTTTTCTTCATATTATTGTCATCATATAAATTGTTCTCCTGGTCCTGCTCACTTCGCTTTTCTGAGTATGGAGTATCGCTTTGCATCAGTATGTATTACTAGATCCAGAGATATTAGTGTTGCCATATACCCCAAACAAGTCAAGGACATAGGCAAAGAAACCATATTGACAATACTTAGAATAGTACTTTTTTCTGTTAGCAAAGAACCAGAAGCGAAATAGGGGTCTGCCAGTCAGAGAATAGCTGAACAAATTGTGATATACGAATGTGATGAAATATTAGTGTGCCATAAGAAGTGTCAAATATGATGGTTTCAGAGAAACATGGGAAAACTTCAAGAATTCTCAGATGAGGAAACACTTGCAATTAATCGATCAAGAAGTATTTATTTAGTACCTATTATATGTCAGGTACTGTGCTAGGCACTGTTAATATGAGTATGAAAGATGAAACAATGTCTACTCACAAGGACTTTATAATCCCATCACGGTATAAAGCATTCATAAGGTAAGCTATGTATTATATCAACCAAGATCTCCTTTTAGGAGGATCTTATTTGGATCCAATGTAGGGTGTAAACAGAAAAAAAGGAGCAATTTTAGGAAGTGACAGGGCAGATGATCCCAAATGGGGGGTGGGTATTCTTGAGAAAATTTGGAACTATACCCAAAATTCTATATAGTTGTACATATCCCTTTGACCCAGTAATATCACTATGGGATCTATATCTTAAAGAGAGCAAAAGAAAAAGGGAAAGAATCTATATGTACAAAAATATTTATAGAAGAGCTTTTTGTGGTGGCAAAGAATTTGAAATAGAGGGAATGCCCATCAATTGAAGAATGGCTGAATAAATTATGATATATGACTGTGTTAGAATACTATTGTGGTATAAGAAATGATGAGGGGCATGGTTTCAGAAAAACCTATGAAGATTTATATGAACTGATGCAAAGTGAAGTGAGCAGAACCAGGAAAATATTGTGCATAATAACAACAATATTATAATGATGATCAATTCTGAAAGACTCAGCTACTTGAATCTTTTCATTAGACCTCTTTTTGTTTTTTCTTTATCTGAGATCATGTGTTACCCCCTTTTACTTTAGTTGAAGCATAATAGATTCTGCTCCAGCCCCTTACCTTTACTCTGTGTGTGCATCTCTCTGCTTCATGTTTCTTATAAACAACATATCATAAGATTCTGATTTCTAATTCACTCTGCTTTCTGCTTCCATTTTGTGGATGAATTCAACCTGTTCACATGCACAATTAGGATAACGATTTTTCTTTCCATCTTACTTTTACCATTTATCATTTTCTATCTCTCTTTGCACCCTGTCCCTCCTCAAAAGTGTTTTGCTTCTGACCACCACCTCCCCCTGCCATCCTTTCTGTCATTTCTCTCCCTTCTCTTATCTCCTCCTTCCTGTAAGAGCAAGCAAAGTGGGACTTTTTACTGTTTTTTCTTTTGCAGTGCTTCTCAGCAATAAGGCAATCAAATACCTTTGATTGAAGCTTGCCTTTGTTTGTAGGAAGGCCCACACTCTTTTGTTAATTAGGTCATGAGAGATTTGAAGTCTTCTGCCCAGTAAAAGGGTATATATACTCAGAGGATAGCCTGAACTGAGAATCATGAACTCTCAGAACTGTGGGAGGAGATATTTTGCTTTGGGAGCTCACTCATTGCAAGAGTGTTTGTGTGATTTGGCCAGATGAGACTTTGGGTAGCCATTAAGGAGTCCCCCTGGCTTTGAAAACCCAGATGTTGGTGCTTCTCTCTCTGGTAACTATGTATGTATTGTCTTGGTTAGACAGTTAGAAACCCTATATGTTGATTTGTGTTCATTTTCTCTGTTGATAATTTCATTTTTTAATTATTTACTTAATATTTTAGTTTTCAGCATTGATTTCCACAAGATTTTGAGTTACAAATTTTCTCTCCATTTCTACACCGCCCCCCCACCCCACTCCAAGATGGCATATATTCTCATTGCCCCATTCCCCAGTCAGCCCTCCATTCTGTCACCCTACTCCCCTGCCCCATCCCTTTTTCCCTTACTTTCTTATAGGGCAAGATAGATTTCAATGCCCCATTGCCTGTATATCTTATTTCCCAGTTGCATGCAAAAAATCCTTTTTTTTTTGAACATCTGCTTTTAAAACTCTGAGTTCCAAATTCTCTCCCCTCTTCCCTCCCCACCCACCCTCCCTAAGAAGGCAAGCATTTCGACATAGGCCACACATGTATCATTATGTAAAACCTTCCCACAATACTCATGTTGTGAAAGACTAACTATATTTTGTTCCCTCCTATCCTGTCCTCCTTTATTCAATTTTCTCCCTTGACCCT
>CM053623.1:86056078-86101779 GCA_028646595.1 Phalanger gymnotis | reverse complement strand
GCAAGTCATTGACTTGTTTTTCATGGTTTTCTTGCATCACTCTCATTTCTCTTCCAAATTTTTCCTCTACTTCTCTAACTTTCTTTTCCAAATCCTTTTTGAGCTTTTCCATGGCCTGAGACCAATTCACATTTTTCTTGGAGGCTTTTGATGTAGGCTCTTTGACTTTGTTGACTTCTTCCGGCTGTATGTTTTGGTCTTCTTTGTCACCAAAAAAAAGATTCCAAAGTCTGAGTCTGAACCTGAGTCCCGTTTTCACTGCCTGGCCATGTTCCCAGCCAACTACTTGACCTTTGAGCTTTTTGTCAGGGTATGACTGCTTGTAGAGTGGAGAGTACTTTGTCCCAAACTTGAGGGGCTGCACTGTTGTTTTCAGAGCTATTTCTACACAGCAAGCTCTGCCACACCAGCACTCCTCTTCTCCCAGAGCTGCCAACCTGGACCACAACTCAGATCTAAGCAGGCTCTGCACTCCCGCTCAGATCAGCCACTTAATTCCTCCCACCAGGTGGGCCTGGGGCCAGAAGCAACTGCATTTCTAGCTCTGGAAGCAGCCTGAGAGCTTCATCACTTCTGTAGCCCCTGGGGCGGTGGCCAACTGCTAACTCCTTTCACTCAGTCCCCACAGTTTTTTCCCACTAACCTTCTCTGTTGTCTTTAGTGTTTGTGGGTTGAGAAGTCTGGTACCTGACACAGTTTAATGATTCAGAGCACTAGGGCCTCTTCTGCCCAGCTCCTGGTCTGGTTGGTCCACACCACCCACACTGGGCTCTGCTCTGCTCTGCTCCCAGCTCTGTGCGGGATAGACCTCACCCAGCAACCATTCAGGCTGTCCTGGGCTGGAGACCTGCTTCCCTCTGCTATTCTGTGGGTTCTGCAATTTTAGAATTTGTTCAGAGCCATTTTTTATTGTGTTTGGAGGGACCTGGGGGAGATCTTAAGCAAGTCCCTGCTTTTCAGCCACCATCTTGCCTGTTTATAATTTCTGCTTCTAATTTCTGTCTGGGTTTCCTCTGAAGTTCCGGGTGCTGACATTTTCCCCTGAATTAAGTGAATGATATATGTATGTTTAATTAAAATGCGATTGTAAACTCCTTAAAGTTGCTTTCCTTAGCAGTTAAGTGGCACATTGAGTAGAGCACTGGCCCTGGAGTCAGGAGGACCTGAGTTCAAATCCAGCCTCAGACACTTGACACACTTACTAGCTCTGTAGCCTTGGGCAAATCACTTAACCCCAATTTCCCTGCCTTTCCCCCTCAGAAAAAAGTAGATCAAAGATCCTCTGCTAGCATCCTTCCTGTGTGCCGGTGTTATTGGTCTTATACAGCCACAGTAGTGGCAAGTAGCACTGTTGTTACATTTCCCTGTAGGGTAGGTTAAATTTCTCTAACCAAATGAATGTGTATATTATTCCCTCTTTCAGTCAGTTCTGTTGGGAGTAAGGTTCAAGTGTTGCCTGCTACCACCCCATCTTCCCTTCCATTGTGAAAAGCTCTTTTGTGACTCCTTTATGTGAGCTAATTTACCACATTCTGCCTCTTCTTCCCCCTTCTCCCAATACATTCATCTTTCTCACCCTTTAATATTTTAATATTTTTATATTATCCCATCCTAGTCAACTCACACATGTGCCCTCTGTCTATGTATGCTCCTTCTAACTGCCCTAATAATGAGAAAGTTCATAGGAATTACAAGTATCATCTTCCTGTGTAGGAATGTAAAGTTTAATCTCCCTGAATCCCTTATGATTTCTCTCTCCTGTTTACCTTTTTATGCTTCTCTTGAGTCTTGCATTTGAAAGTCAAATTTTCTGTTCACCTCTGGTCTTTTCATCAGGAATGTTTGAAAGTCCTCTATTTCATTAAGTATTCTTTTTAGCCTTTGAAGGATTATATTTACTTTAATTGGGTAGATGATTCTTGGTTGTAATCCTAGTTTTCTTCTGTGCATTTTTGTACATCTTATACCATTTTTTGTGCTTCTTTTATCAAGCTGTTGACTCTTTTTTCATGATTGTCTTGCATTACTCTCATTTTTTCCCCAATTTTTCCTCTCCCTCTTTCATTTGATTTTTAAAATCCTTTTTGAGCTCTTCCAGGAATTTTTTTGGGGGGAGGGGGACCTGGACCAATTTTTCTCTGAGGCTTTGGATGTAGCTGTTTTGACGTTGTTGTTTTCTTCTGAGTTTGTGTTTTGATTTTCCCTTTCGTAACTTTCCATGATCAGGTTCTTTTTTGTTGTTATTGTTGTTTGCTCATTTTCCCAGCCTACTTCTTGACTTTTAGCCTTATGTTAAAATTGAGCTCTGCTCCTGAGGTGTGGGGGGCAGATATTCAAGTAAGCTTCAGGTTTTCTGTGCTACTGTTTTCAGAGCTAATTCTGGGGACCCATAAGTCTTCAATTCTTCCAAAGTGGTATAATTTAAAGAAAGGTGTGGTCACTGCTCTCCTGGCCTGTGCTCTTGTCAGTGAGTAACCACAGCTACTCTTTTCCACCCTGGAACTATGAACAAGGTGAATGATCTTCGCTAGGAGCTCTAGAGTGCTAGTACTCTTCATTGCCCTGGGACTGGGACTTAGATCCCTGTCTGGAAACACAACAAAGTCCTGCACCCAGTACCAGCAAAGTGTCCTCTGTAGTTTCCTTCTGACCAATAGTCCAGCCTCCTTACTGTCTCTGGGTTGAGAGGTCCAGAAGTTGCAGCTGCTGATCCAGGCCTACCCTGGCTTGCCTGGACTGTGCTCTACTTTCACCCCAGTGAGAGAGACCTTTCCTGTTGTTGTAGGCTAGAAAATTGTTTCACCCCCACCCTTTTGTTGGTTCTGTCACTTCAGAATTCATTTTGAGGTGTTATTTTAAAATTGTCTGGAGGCAAATTAGGGGGAGTTAAGGTGAGTCTCTGCCTTTACTCTGCCATCTTGGCTCTGCCCCAGCTACTATGATCAATACAATGATCCAAGACAATTCCAAAGGACTCATGGTGAAAAATGCCATCTACCAACAGAGAATGAACTTATAGACTCTGAATGTGGATTGAAACATATTGTTTTTCATTTTCTTTGTTTTTCTTGACTTTTTTCTTCAATAGAGCTAATACAGAAATATGTTTTACATAATTTCCTATGTGTAATGGGTATCATATTGCTTCCCTTTTCAATGGATTGGAAAAGGGCTAGAGGGAGGGAGAGAATTTGGAACTCAAAATTTTAAAAATAAATTTAAAAAATGAAGAACAGAGTTGGGAGAGGAAAGGGATGTTGAATTATGGATCAAAGATAACAAAGTGTGTTACAGAAACATGCCATAGGTAGGTCCCCTAAATTGCTAGAGGGTCACTTTTTTGCATAATAAACAAAGATCAATTTCTGAGCCATGTATTCAAGGCCCTCTGAAATCTGGCTCCAACCTAAATTTTCATTGTGATCTCAAACTGTTCTGGGACTATCCTGCCACTCTAGGTAACCACATAATTGGGCATGAGTTTAACTATCATCTCCATGCAGATGACTACCAAATCTCTATATTGAGCTCCAGTCCCTCCCCTGAGTTTCAGTCCTGTACCACCAATAGCCCATTGGACATTTCAAACTCAATGTCTGGAGACATCATGTCATTATTTCTTTCTAAACCCTTCCCTCTTCCCAATGTGCCTATTTCTGTTGAAGGAAATAACACCCTTTTAGTCTCCCAAGTATGTAACCTCAGTATTATTCTGATCTCCTCACTCTCCTTCATCGCACATATCCAGTCATTTGCAAAATCTTACTATTTCTACCTTTGCATCTCTCATCCAACTCCTTTTCTCCACTCACAGGTACCACTTTAGTCCAAGCCCTTATTGTCACTTGCTTCAATAACTGCGGCAGCCATCTAACTGATCTCCCTACCTCATGTCTCATCACTTTAGTCCATCCCATACACTGCTACCAACATAATTTTCTGTGAGCACTGCTCTAACCATGTGACTCCCCTACTCAACCAACTCCAGCAGCTTCCTACTGCACCTAGGATAAAATAAAAACTCCTATGTTCATTCTTTATTTGTTTTGTGAGGCAATAGGGGTTAAGTGACTTGCTCAGGGTCACACAACTAGTAAGTATTAAGTGTCTGAGGCTGGGTTTAAACTCAGGTCATCCTAACTCCATGGCTGGTGCTCTATCCACTGCACCACCTAGCTGCCCCTTATATTTAGTTTTTAAAGCTATATATAATCTGGTCCCAGTTTCTCTTTCCAGTACCATTGGATCCTCCTACATTCTGTTACAGCCAAATCAGCCTCTCTATTCTTCACAAATCTCTGTGCCTTTTCCTTATCTCCCAAATCTCTGCACCTTTTCACCAATTGTTCAGTATATCTTAACCCTTACCTTTGTGTCATAGATTACCTATCTTTTAAGATGTACCTCAAGCACTATGCTGTATGAATCCTTTCCTGATTCTTCTAACTACTAGTATCCTGCCTCCCAAATTAATTTGTTTATATTTATGCCGTAGATTTTTATATGAACTTGTCATCCCCTTTTTAAGCTCCTCATGAATAGAGATTGCTTCATCCTTCATGCTTATATTTCTTTGTAGCTCTATCCATTTTACCTAGCATAGTGCCTGGCACATAGTTAGGTACTTACTAAATCCTTGTTGATTGATTAATTGGGTCTTCCAGAAAGGTGGAGGTGAGAAATTACTCAATCACTTTTTGGAAGTGATTAGATTTTCTCATCAGAACCTCCTCACATCAACTCATTGCATTTGTAACCCCAGCACCAAGTACCTTGTTTTGTACATAGTAAAGGCTTAATGACTATTTGAATTGAGCTGAACTGAATTCACAGATCTCAAAGTCAGATGAAAAGTCAAAAGCCCTCTCTTCTAAGTAAATACCATCTAAATACCATCATTGAGCTTCAGTTTGGAGATTACCAGTGAAGGAGATCTCATTCTTTCCAGAGGCAGCCATCCAACTTTGAGATAGCTCTAATCATTCTGATGTTTTACTATAACTAGTTGTAATCTGCCTCTCTGTAGCTTCTAGTGTTCCTGGTTCTCTTCTCTAAGGCCAAGCGGAATGAATCCATTTACTTTTCCACATTACAGCACTTTACATACTAGAAAACAACTATTACTTTTCTCCTTCCCCTTCTACCTCCCCAGTCTTCTCTTCTTCAAGCTAAACATCTCAAGTACCTTCAAGTCGTGCTCATGTTGTATGGTCTCCAATCATCTTGCACTCCTGGCTCCTTTCCTCTTGATGTGTTTCAACTTGTCAATGTCCATCCTAAATGTGAGGACCCAGAACTGAACAGCATCTTCCAGATGCCATCTGATCAGGAAAGAGTACAACAGGACAATTGACTCTGTTGAATTAAATTGAATTGAAATCAGATATAATCACAGATATAAGAGAAGAAGGGAAAGTGTCAACTACAGGCTGGGCAGGCAGTCTGGAATCAGAAAATACATAAGGACTAGAGGCCAGCACAAGAAAGAGGCCAGCAACCCAGGACAAAAATCCAATAAACTGGAGTTGGGAAACAAGGGTTTTAGGTGACATTGGGTTTCAAAAGCCAGGCAAGTACTTTGAACAGCTCACTTAGAATATGAGCTAAAGAAGAATTTTGATCCCCAATCAGTAATGTTCCTATTCCCACAACATTTCCCATAAAAATCAATTTGTACTTCTCTTATAAAGTTATGTAGGCTAGTGTCAGGCCTGTAGCTAAGCCCTGGTTTGCAGAAGTGACTCCATATTGGGCCAACTGATCAACCTAGGCACCAAAAGTTTCCCCCATTAGTGTTTTAATTAGCTACATTTAAGCAATGAATGCAATTCACTGCTAACCATAATAAATTTAGCAAACATCATCTAATACAGGTATGCAAGGCTATCAAACTTTGTTAATTCCAATGCTCTTGTGGTCCATAACAGAAATTGGGAATGGCATAGTCCAGGTCATCCCCTGATTAGCTGCCCCTAAGTCTCCCTCCCACTGAGTCCCTATGAGGCTCTCAGCCAGGATATACATGCCACTGAATGCCCATGCTACCAATTATGTTTATCTAGGAGACTATAGAGCTGGGGAGCCACATGTTTACATGTCCATGAGTAATAAACTGATGTGATCCTCTGGATGCTTATGTTTCTTTGGGGTATATATGATTTCCTCACTTTTAGCTTTATTCCCCCATGATTCCCTTAATTCCAGATTTTCTTTATGTGAGAGATAGTAGAAAGTAAAGGAAGAAGCCCTAGTCTTGGTTTCCTAAGACCTAGGTCCAAGTCCAAGGTCCAAGTTCTGGCTTTGTGACCCAGACAAAGCCAGTTTACCCCACCCCATAGCCCAGTTTCCTCATCCATGATTAGGGATGATAGTTTCACTGCCACAAAGGTTGTTGAAAGAGAAGAGTTCTATAAACACATATGAGATAATGTTACTGTTCTCTATACATTATTACACATTTTAGGCTAGTCTAGGCAATCCAAGGGAATGAAAGCCTTGAAGTATAGCAATGTCAATGCGTGGTCAGACCTTTGACACAGAAATGTTGCTGTAATTCATCTCACCACATTGGGTAGATTCTGTTAATTTATGACAGACATCATGTAAAATAAACATTCAGAAAAGTGCAGCCAAATGAATTGGATAAATGTTTTGAAATCAACCAGACACAATCTAAGACTGTTCTTTTCAATGTTGGACCCAACACTAAATGTAGGGGGAGAACCCTTTGGGCTGCTTTACTAGGTACTTCCAATGATTTGGATACCAGGATGGGAGTGGGAGGATGGGGGAGCATTAGCATGAGCATACATTAGCAGCCCATTTTAATATCGAGAGAAGTTCACTCATGGAAAATGTTTGCTATTAATTTATTCACACTAGATTTCAAGATATCACATACAAATGAAGAACAATATGGCAAGTAAGAAAAGAATTTGGGACCTCATTGTTTGAGTTCATTCCTCCTGCTTGAAATAGCATGTCTCCTCTCAGTCTGCTGAGATCCTGGCCCATTTTAAAGCCCTACATCAAAGTCTACCTCTTAAAAAAAAAAAAGTCTTTCCAACTACCCAGACCAATAATCTCTACTCCTCTAAATTCTTGAAATACCTATTGTTTGTAGCCTTCATGCAACAAACATTTATTAAGATTCCTACTATGTACTAGGTACTGGGGATACAATGGATGTTACTTAACCTCTCTATGCCTCAGTTTCCTATCTGTAAAATGAGGTGTAGTGGCAATTTAGATTTGAAGATCTTTCCCACCCATTAATAGGCCATGTGACCTGCTTATGTCACAGGAAGCCTAAGTCACATGTAGTGGGAGGAGCTTTCTGACAGGAAAAGGAAGTTATGTCACAGGAAATGGTGAGAGAGAGAGAGAGAGAGCAGTTATGCCTTCTAATGACCAATGGGAAGACCCCAGCAGGGAACAGAGAGGTTTTGGGATAGAGAGGCTCCATGTTATGATATTGTGTATGGAATGTTTTACTGCTGTGACGGATTGAATAAATGGCTTATGAGATATGGTTCTCTGGTGTCTGAATAAATGGTTTACTTCTTCTACATTCTATGTGGAGTGGCTCGTATACTTTGTGATACAGAACTACATAGGCATTTTGATAATTATCATCTACATTGTTATTATTGCCTTACTGATACAGAAGGTTCAATAAGATTACCATGGAAGTCCCTTCTATATGAATCTATAACTCTCTGATGGAAGAAACACACAGTGCCTGCCTTCAAGGATCTTCTAGTCTAACACTACAACCACAAGCAGATAAACATGTTAGAATAAAATGAGCAGTTAGCATATATTTGGCACACACTAACTTCTATTGTGTTTTGAGGGAGAAGAGGATTGTGAACATATGGTATATATACATAAAAGCTTCAGGAAGGGAGAGAATATGTTTTAATCTTCATATCCAGTATGATATAATGTCTTGAACATAGTAGGTATTCAATATATGTTTGTCAGTTGATAGAATCATATTTTACCTTAGAGTTGTTGGTTTTACCTTCCATTAGAACTAGTTTTGCGGCTTTTCTTTATTTGTGTCAAACGTTTAACAGCCTGGGCCCTTTTCAAGATATGTATCCTTCATATGCCACCATTATCTTAACATTTATCTGAGGTAGTATTTGTTTATTTTATGTCACATGGCAAGGATGGGGAACATTTTCTCAAATAAGAGATAATAAATCTGTTACAGAATCAGGATCTGATTGTGTGATACCTGCTTCCAGCACATAATCAACCTGAACATTTTGAGTATATTTGTATTCCAGAAATAAATCATTTTATTATTAAGCTAGATTGATTTTTTTTCCCCTCTATTCATTCTTCATTTCCAATCACAGTATTTCTCCCTCTCTCCTAGTTCCAGCTATAATGGAAGCTTGTTTTTCAAAGGCAATTCAAAGTAAAACACAAAGGCCTCTGGTAGTTTGGTCAAGTATTATAATTTAGATATTATTTCAAGAGATTTAATAATGTCCAAAGTGGTGATCTCGAAGGATTAGAATGATTTATAAAAGGCATAATAATCCTTTTAAAAACAGAGAACCAAACTACATCAGAATTCAAGAGTAGAAACTAGAGAAGGGCGATCAGACAAAAGATTTTCGAGTCATTTACATACTGGAGAAGTAATGGACTAGAGTGTAAAGGATACTGAATTTGGAAGCAAAGGACCTAGATTCATGTCCCAGTTTTACCTCTTACTCTTTTGTGACCCTGAGTAAATCACTTAACCTCTTTGGGCCTCAGTTTCTTCATGTGTTAAATGAGGATGTTTTTACTAGATAACTTTTTCGTTCCCTTGTAGACCAAAATCTATTATCTTATAATTTGTTTGATATGACAGAAATTTAAGAGGACTCATGCTTCATTTTTCCTATTTTGTTGAGTCCGATCCCATAACTAGTCAAATAAAACTTCCCATACACATTTGTACTGTCCTCTCTCAGTCCAGAATGAAGATGGTCTTTGTGAAACCAGTGATAGAGAACCTGGTCACAAGAGCGGAGGTAAATGCTGAAAGGTTTTCACTTTTCAGGGCCAGTGTGGATAGAGAGCTTCTGCCCCCTCAGGAAAACCTGACAGCTCTTGAAATATAGATAGGAATTAATCATATTACCAGCCTGGGGAGATGTACACACAAAGTTATTCAAATCTATTTGTAACACATGGCAAAGAATGAGGTTTTCAGCTGCAAGGCAGAAGGAGAGGTAGAATGACAACAGATTATAAGCAGTTAAAAAGACTTTCAGAGATTATGAACATGGATTTGGAACACTTGTGGCTGATGTCAAGATCAAGAGATGACTGTCTCTGTGTGTTGCTGAGGTGGAGTAGAGGGGTCATGGAAAATGAATACACTGAGGAACTGGCAGACTAAGGTGTTTGAGAGAATATCACCATGTATGTTCAGGTCTCCTAGCAAGAGAACAGTAGCTAGAAATGGGAGAAAGACTGTAAGCCAGGCACTAAATTTATTGAGCAAAGAAGGAGAGTTTCCTGGAGGTTAGTTGATAACAGCTACCAGAATCTTGACTGGAGAACACTAATATTAAAGCATTGGAAGGTGAGCCAAAAAGAAGACAGAACAGGGACAGTTAAAGAAGAGGAAAGCGAGGAGAATGAATTGGAAGCTGAGGGAATAAACCCCCAGAAAGAAGAGATGGTCAGCAGTGCCAAAAGTTGCAGAAAAGCCAAACAAGATGACAGCTAAGAAAAGACCATTGGATTTGGCAATAAGGACTTTGCTGGTGACCTTTGAGAAAGCAATTTCAATCACATGGGGAGAACAAAAGCCAGATTGCAAAGAGAGAAAGGATTGAAATTCCAAAGCAAGTGCTCCTTCCACTGTTCTACTGCCTTTCCAAATCAAATGAATGGTTATGAAATACCCATAATCCTTCTGCTTCTGCTTCTGCTTCTTCTACTTCTTCTTCTTCTTCTTCTTCTTCTTCTTCTTCTTCTTCTTCTTCTGCTGCTGCTGCTGCTGCTGCTGCTGCTGCTGCTGCTGCTGCTGCTGCTGCTGCTGCTGCTTGTTCAGTCTTTTAGTCATATGCAACTCTTCCTGACCCTGTGGACTACAGTATGCCAGTTTCTTGGCAAGGATACTGAAGTGCTTTGACATTTCCTCCTCCAGTGGATTAAGGCAAACAGAGATTAAGTGACTTGCCTAGGGTCATTTAAATAAGTGTCTAAGGTCAGATTTGAGCTCACATCTTCCTGATTCCATGTCCAGCATTCTATCTACTGAGCCATCTAGCTGCCTCATCAAAAATCCTTCTAGGTATACAATATTATCAAATACTTTTAATCCTTCTACATAAGTCAATATATCTATCTCAAAATTATTGAACTAAGTCCATTTTTACTCAAATCCAAACACTTTCTTCTATAGTTAGAAATATACTTCCTTGCCCTTGTAACTTAGTCCCAGCTCATTCAAATGATCATTAATATTGACAAGATCACCTTAGTAATCAATCATAAACTAGATGCTCAGTGTGTCGATATACACTGGATTTTTTAAAATGACAGCCTTGTTAATACAGGCAGCAAAATGACATGCAGCCCATGAATATTAGTGTGTATTCACATATTAAGACATTTAAAATATGCCTCTTTAAACAGCGTCTGAAACTGATGGTGATTAAGTGCCCCAGGTAAGAACCTGATAGTGCAAACAACCAGTTCCTTGCCTTGCTTTTTTTCTTTTTTTTTTAAAAAAAAATTATTTTATATATTTAATATGAATGTATAAGTAGAGCCTATATCTGATTGCACACCATCCTGGGGAGGGGGGAGGAAAGGGAGTGGGAGAAAATTTAAGATTTAGAAGTGAATGTTAAAAACTAAAAATAAATTATTTTTTAAAATGGCATTTTAACTTTCATTGATACATACAGTCATTCAAATATGTCAACAAGGGTAGGAGAAAAGAAAATAAGAATAACCGAATATGTAAGATGGAACAGTCAGCAAAAGCAAGTGATTGTAAACAGATCTAGAAATCTCCACTCTTTAGTGTTAGTTGTAACCCCAAAGGAAGAGGACTACAGAAGCCACAGATTGGTGTATAAATCCCATATCTATAATCCCCAATGTGGCAATTGTTTGCCATTCATCCTTAGCTGCTATAGACTCCTCCCAAAGATAAGTCAAATCCTTCATATTTCTCTTATCCTTCACCTCCCTTTGCACAAAACTATCCCAGGAGAAGTGATGAGAACACTGCCAGTGCTTTGCTATCCAGTTCTCCTTTAGGGGATAAAAACCTTGCTTTTAAGAGCGGCTTTGGGTCAGTTCTACAATGGGCTAGTGTCCTACCTATTGCTATGGACGTTCGAGGTCAGGGATATCCACAGCGCCTTCCAGAGTGTGGAAAGCTCAGGCATAGAGCTAGCTCAGCTGTCCCTGGTATCCTTCAGTAAGCATCTCTAGTTTTGTTAGTCTCTTGTGTATGTCATTTATGGCACCTTGAAATATGAAGCCAATCACTAATCTATCAGGCTAACAGGATGATCTGTGACCCTTCTTTTCTTAATCCTCCTGTCCTTTCTTTAGGGCGTCATTATTCCTGACCACATAGCTGAAATAAATTCCTTTTCTGGTTCTGTTTTCTTCACCCTCTAACGCATCTGATGTCCTCCCATGTTTATTTGAATTCTTCGAATTCATTGTTTTTTCTGGAACAATAAATATTATTTCATTATATCCATATTCCATAACTTGCTCAATCATTCTTCAATTGATGGAGACCTAATTTGTTTCTAGTTTTTAGCTATTGAAAATAGAACTGCTAGGAATATTTTGGTACAGATCGACCCACTCCTTGTCTAAGCTCATTTTCACAAGAATGTGCACAAAGGGCCTCCTGAGGCGAGTGACAATGAAAATTCAAAAGCAAGTGGTTAAGCAGCTCTAAAAAAAAAATAATAATCAGGCTCCTGTCTTTGTCAGCCATGCTGGGGATGCCATCTGTGCTCAGAGATGGAAGATTATCCAAATCAATTTTTTTCCCTCATTTACAAAGTTCACCATATTTTTCAAGATATCTTTTTGAGCCTTGTTTGATTTGTTTGGTTTTTCATGATTCATATCACAAAGGGTTTTTTTTTTCACATATGGTACATATTTCAGTACTCTAGGGATCCATGGCTTCATCCATGTGGGCTCTCTCTGCATCAGTGTCAAGCATAACCCTTTAATAGAGAGGCTTCACTAGTTGCCATGAATAACCCAGAGAATCATCACCTGGGAGCTATCCTGCTAGTGATGAGCTTCTCCAAATTTAGCTAGGCTGAATGAATAAATGGGTGAAAAAGTATTTATTAAGTGCTTACTATGTGTGGGAAAAACTGTGCTAAATATTAGAGTTGTAAATACAGAAAATAACCAATTATCAAGTATTTATTAAGCACTTATAATGTGACAGGCACTATGATAACCACTGTGGATACAGAAAGAAAGAATGGAATAAGCTCTACTTGCAAAGACTTTGCCATCTAATGAGGAGACATAATATACACATACATACATATATATGCATATATATGTACACACATATATATGGACACATATATATCATACATATATGTCTATAATATAGAGCATATACATATATCATGTAGGTTTATATAAAGGGCAGTTACATAGAAGACGGTTTTGGAAGGAGGACATAGGGAGATAGGGAAAGGCTTCACATAGAAAATGGTGCCTGATCCTCATCTTAAAGGAAGAGAAAGATTCCTTGAGGCAGGGGTAACGGCAGAGTGTGTCCAAGGCATTGGGGACAGCCAATGTAAAGGTGCTGAGACAGAAGATGAAATATTTTGGGTGAGGAAAGGAGAGAAAGTCAATTTGACTGGATCACTGAATGTACCCTTTGACCTCAAGGAGCTAACATTCCAATGGGGAAGATAACACATATAAGGATGCGGTGGTTACATAGCGATGTTTGATCTAGGAAGTCATGTGGATGGTAAGTGGAGCCAGAAGGCAATTGACATGCCACCTTTCTAGTAATGGGATTATTAATTTGATTTTGTATTTGTATTTGTACACAGAGCTAGAGGAGGAAATTGGAGGAGATAGAGGCTGATCCTTAAATGGTAATATTATATGTAATATGTATTAAGTAGCCCAGTTCTCCACTCTGTGCTGCCATCAGTGATCCCCTTTCCAGCAGTGAAAAGAGCATTGACTGTGGAGTTGGGGGACCTGGGTCCAAATCTCGCTTCTGACATGTGTGACCTTATGTGAGTCACTTAGTCTCCTTGGGCCTCAGTTTGCTCATCTATAAAATAAAGGCATTGGATTAAATGGCATCTGAGATCCTTCCCCATTCTGTATCTATGACCTTCTGAGCCAAGATAAGTTGTATTTATGATTCAGATTTTGTCACGGCTTTTGTCATTGCTTTCTCCACAGTGAAATATACTGTGTGAGGTCATGGCTATCCACCTCAAAACCTCACAGAGTTGTGTGGAGGAGATGATGATTGAGGGACCTTGAAGAAACTCACAACAATGTTGTGTCTCAGAAGCCCTACCGTCCCATAGGGAAGGAGAGGCAGTAGCATAGCTATGTGATGGGATGCATATGCTGATTGAAAGCTTAGTTCTCTGGGTCTCTGACATATCTTATCCTTGTTGCTGGGCAGGTTCATAGGGAACGTGTAGAAGTGGGACCTTTGGGGTGGAGCCAAGATGACGGAATAAAAGCAGGAACTTGCTTGAGCTCTCCCCCAAACCCCTCCAAATACCTGTAAAAAATGACAATTAACAAATTCTAGAGCAGCAGAACCCACAAAATGACAGAGTGAAACAATCCAGCCCAAGACAACCTGGAAGGTTGACAAGAAAGATGTGTTACACCAGTCTGAGAGAAGAGCATAGCTTGGGCCTCACTGGCATAGACTGGGCCCTGGCAAACTTGGAGCAGGCCTCAGGGGACTGAATCACTGGCAGCTGTGCTGGTTTCCAGAATTCTCAACCCACAAATGCCAAAGACAGCTTAGAAAGTCAGTAGGAAATGTCTGTAGTACCTGGGTGAAAGAGGAGAGTGGTCTGGCCCCAGCCCCAAAGTGGCAGCAGCAGGGGCTGCTTCCAGAGCTCTTGGCCCACAGACAGTGAGGGGATCCAGCAGCTGATTAGAGGCAGACTGCAGCAATCTCTTTCCTGGTGCTGGGGCAGGCTTCTCTTGCTTTGATCTGAGTTGCAGTCCTGGGTGGTGGTCCTGGGGTGAGAAGAAGGACTGGCAGTCAAGAGCTTGTGGTGGTAGTAGAGAGGGAATCCTCCTCACAGATTCAAGGCAAAAAAGGGTGTTTGCAGTCACTTACAGACCAGAGCACAGACCAGGAGAGAAGTAAACACCTCTCCTTTGGTCATACAACCTTGGAAAAACTGAAAATTTACAGGCCCCTAGAAATACCTCTGAAAACAGCTGCACAAAACCCCTGAAGCTTGGGAAAGTACACTCTCCACACTGGAAGCAGAGTCCTACCTTAACAAAGAGCTAAAAAGTCAAGTAATTGTCTGGGTAAGTGAGCAAATAGTGGGGAAAGAAATCAAACTACAGAATCTTACTTTATCGACAAGGAAGATAAAAACATACAACCAGAAGAAGACAACAAAGTCAAAGCTCCTACATCCAAAGTCTCCAAGAAAAACATGAATTGGTCTCAGGCCATGGAAGAGCTCAAAATGGATTTTGAAAATCAAGTAAGAGAAGTACAAGAAAAATTGAGAAGAGAAATGAGAGTAATGCAAGAAAATCATGAAAAATGATCAACAGCTTGCTAACGAAGACCCAAAAAAATACTGAAGAAAATAACACCTTAAAAAATAGGCTAACCCAAATGGCAAAAGAGGTCCAAAAAGCCAATGAGGAGGATAATGCCTTAAAAAGCAGAATTGGACAAATGGAAAAGGAAGTCTAAAAGCTCACTGAAGAAAATGATTCCTTAAAAATTAGAATGGAGCAAATAGAAGCTAATGACTTTATGAGAAATCAAAAAATTATAAAATAAAACCAAAAGAATTGAAAAATAGAAGACAATGTGAAATATCTCATTGGAAAAACCACTGACCTAGAAAAAAATATTCAGGAGAGAGAATTTTAAAATTATTGGACTACCTGGAAAGCTATGATCAAAAAAGGAGCCTAGATAACATCGTTGAAGAAATTATCAAGGAAAATGGCCCTTATATTGTAGAACCAGAGGGCAAAATAGAAATTGAAAGAATTCATTGATCACCTCCTGAAAGAGGTCCCAAAAGGAAAACTTCCAGGAATATTGTAGCCAAATTCCAGAGTTCCCAGATCAAGGAGAAAATATTGCAAGCGGCCAGAAAGAAACAATTCAAATATTGTGGACACATAATCATGATAACACAAGATTTAGCAGCTTCTACATTAAGGGATTGGATCTGATACTCCAGAGGTCAAAGGAGCTAGGATTAAAACCAAGAACCACCTAACCAGCAAAACTAAGTATGATACTTCAGGGGGGGGAAATGAACATTCAATGAAATAGAGGACTTTCAAGCATTCTTGATGAAAAGACCAGAGCTGAATAGAAAATTTGACTTTCAAATACAAGAATCAAGAGAAGCATGAAAAAGTAAACAGAAAAGAGAAATCATAAGGGATGATATTTGTAACTCATGAGACCTTTCTCAGTATTGGGGTAGTTGGAGGGAATATGTATAGACAGAGGGCACAGGGCGAGTTCAATATGAAGGGATGATATCTAAAAAATAAAATGAAGGGGTGAGAGAGGAATGTACTGGGATAAGGAGAAAGGGAAAGGTAGAGTGGGGTAAATTATCTCACATAAAAGAGGCAAGAAAAAGCTTTTATGGTAGAGGGGAAGGGGCAGGGGAGGTGAAAGGAAATGAGTGAACCTTACTCTCATCAGATTTGGCTTAAGGAGGGAATAACATACACACTCAATTGAGTATGAAAATCTACCCTTCCCTACAGGAAAGTAGGGGGGAAGGGATTAAGATGGGGGGATAGTAGAAGGGAAGACAAATGGGAGGAGGGGGCAATCAGGAGCAAATAATTTTGAGGAGGGACTGAATCAAAGGAGAGATTAGAAAAAATGGGGGGGGGCAGGATAGGATGGAGGGAAATATGGTTAGTCTTTCACAACATGACTGTTATGGAAGTGTTTTGCATGACTATACATGTATAACCTATATTGAATTGCTTGCCTTTTCAATGATGGTGGGTGGGGAGGGAGGAAGGGAGAGAATTTGGAACTCAAAGTTTTAAAAACAAATGTTAAAAATTGTTTTTGACATGCAACTGGGAAATAAGATATACAGGCAATGGGGTATAGGAATCTATCTTGCCCTACAGGAAAATAGAAGGGAAGGGGATAAGAGAAGTGGCAGGGGTGATAGAAGGGAGGGCAGATGAGGGTAAGGGGTAATCAGAATGAACATCATCTTGGGGTGGGGGGAGGAGAGAGATGGGGAGAAAATTTGGAACTTAAAATCTTATGGAAGTGAATGTTGAAAACTAAAAATTAATTTTAAAAAAAGTGGGACCTTTGGGGGCAGTCAATCAGCCAGGAGCTCAGATTGCAACACTACCCCCTTAGCAAACACAAGGACATTATTATTTGGAAGGTTTAATAACTTTGCATATATGGATTGGATGAAGTTTGCTAAACTGGTTATGATCAGGAGAGGGTTGCATTCTTTACCTTAATGTGGCTGACCAAACAACTCTTGGATACACAGCAACCTCCAGGTTCATAAACAGGTCAGCCAGGAGTTAAACATGGAGTCACTCCTGTACCTTAGGGCCTAGAAATCAGTCACTCCTCACAAGATCCAAGGCTGTATTTGCAGCAGCACCATCAGCACACACCTTCTAGATTCCCTGCTCCCCTAACACTTACTGTTTTCACACCTAAACACCAGAAGCACTTAGTCTTCCTGATGCAACAAACATTGCCATTGCCTCAGTATTTTATACATTCATATCCACCTTTGGGTCACATGTTCCAGTAATGTGTGTGCTTTTTGATACCCTCAAAACATTCCCCACAGAATCAATCAATAATCATTTATGAAGCCCCTACTATGTGCCAGGCACTGAGGTAGGGATAGAAACAAAACAGCCCATGCCCTACAAGAACTTACACCTATTGGCTGAACAATAATCAATTGCTCGCCTCCCCAAGGGATGAGCAACAGCAGCAGCCACTCCGACAGGAAGGAGTGTTGTGGAAGTCATCTCTCCCTTGCAAGTGGTCACATTTGAACTTTTGTTCCCCCTAAACATTTGGATCTATTGACAGTAGCTCCTTTCAAAGGCTTCTCTTGCCCCTCTGCTCCCCATGACATGGGGCAACCCTTTCTTTCTCCAAATGCCCGAGACAGGTAACTTGCAAAGATACTAAAGAACTAAAAGTTGCTTCATTGTCTTCATTGCACCAATTAATTCACGTAGGAGAAGGCTCATCCCATCGATTTTTTGCTGATGTTGTTCAAGAAGTACTAACCTTCTCCTATAGGCACTATCCTCTCAGAGTGATAAATAGTAGGTAGATGCACTCGTTAGTGTGTGGTAAAGATTTAACAACTGGCTCTCTAGGGGAATTGCATATATAACATACTTTTAAATTTAATCTACATAATTGTTTTCTTAGGAATATTCAATCAACAAAACAATAAATCAAGCCCTGATTTGCAATGGTTGCCAATTTCTGAAGCATGAAATTTAATCTACATTAGGGGCAGTTCTCTTCATCATTTTCTTAAGTCTAGGCAATCAACAAAACAATAAATCAAGCCCAGATTTATAGTATTTGCTGATTTTTGAGGTGTAAATGTTCACATTGAAATTTTAACAATCAGTTCTGCCTCCAGAATACCCCTGGATGTGATTCAGATCCTCCAAAGGACTAAAGTGAAAACAAAAGCCTTCATCAAGAAGAAAACAATCCCTAGAGCCCACTGCCCATTGCTTATAGGAAAAATTTATGAGGGAGGAAGAGATTTGGTTGTGGAAGGAAAGAACTTCAACATAATGAGGTAAATAAAAATAGAAAGGCCTACCCTCCTATCTCTACCTCCCTCCCACCTCAAGGAAGAGGCTCAACTAGGTCTCTTTCACCAGAGGAAGGAGGATCTCAGATTTAAATGAGGATTGAAGGAAAGGCTCCCCCTTCCTCTCTCTCCTCATCCTAAGAAAATGGCTTCAACAAAGAGTGATCAAGAAAGGATGGGGGAACATAGGTGTCCTGAGTAACAGAACAGGCACTAACCAAAGGAAGGATCCCTAACTTAGTCTCACTTTCAGGGAAATAAGGAATCCGGGCCAAGGAAAGGCTCCCCTAGCATAAAGGAAAGGGTACAGATGCAAAAAAAAAAAAAATGGCCTTAATTTGATCTGAGATGTGGAAAAGGTAAAACCTGGAATTCAGCTTCTAAAGCTCAGAACCAAAAAGGAGTCAACAGAAATAAGTAAATGCACGTATGCATGAATGAATGGTATTTAAAGATGCCAGGGACAATCAAGAAGTGTACCTAGAAGATGCAAATAAATCAAAAAACAACTACAAGCAAGGTTTCTAGAAGTGTAAAAAATAATAGCATAAAAAACATGAAAGCTACAGAGAAGAGACTTAGAAAAAGACTCAACATCTCAATGTAGTGGAAAATTGATTATAATTTTATATTGTTTGTATTGTTGTAACTTTTCATTGTGATAACCTTTATGGGCATGCTTGTACTTCACCTGATCCCTTTGTTTAAACTTCATCCAAAGCTTGTACTTTGAATTTATCCTTAAATGTTTAGACTTAGCTACTGATCGACATCTCAAACAACCCTGTGCCTTATCTGGAAACTGCCTATATGTGGCAGTGGTATCTTTGTGCTGTGAAAATTGCCCATGTGCAGGGGTTGTGTCCTTGTGCCCTTGTCTGAACTGTATATAATGTAAAACTTACAGAAACTCAGGGGAGCAGGCCACATCTATGCTGGCTCTCCCTCTGTCAAATGACTTAATAAACTTTCTAAAACTTTTTAGATTCTGGGTTTGTTCTCAATCAACATTAACACATAATGTACAAAATTTTACACTAGTAAAAGATTCCTTGAAAATTACAGTGGAGCAAATAGAAGTTAATAACTTCAGGAGACAACAAGAATTATTAAAGTCAAAAGATTAAAAAAAGAAGAAAATGTAAAGTATATCATATCAAAACCAACTGATCTGGAAAACATCAAGGAATGATAAATTAGGACTTATTGGACTACCTGAAATTGATAACCAAAAAGTGAACCTGAATGTCATATTTCAAGAAATCATTCAGTAAAACTGCCCAGACGTATTAGAACAAGAGGAAAATGTGAAAATGGATTCTACCAGTCATTTCCTGAAAGAAACCCCAAAATGGAAATTCCCAGGAATGTCATTGATAAAACCAAGATCCTTAAGATCACATAAAAACTACTTCAGGCACCCAGAAAGAAAAAATTCAGATACCAAGGAATCACAATCGGGATCACACAAGATTTAGCAACTAGCACAATAAAGAAGCTAAGAACATGAAATGAGCTACTCCAAAAAGCAACTGAGCATAATCCTACAAGGGGGAAAAATTGAATCTTCAATGAAATAGAGGACTTTAATCATTCCTGATTGGAGAAAAAACAAACTGGAGCTGAAAATGAATTTTGAAACACAAATATGAAAGTGAAGAAAAAATGTTAAAGGTAAATATAGGTGAACAATTGGAAGAGACTTTATAATGATGAACTATTTCCATTCTAATGGGTGGGGGACGGGGGCAGGGATAACAGTAGAGTCCTTTCAGAGCCCTTTATAAGGGGTCATAGAACTAGTCAAATGAAACAAATGACCTATGTGTGGTTTTATTATGTTTTGATGATGTTGAAAAAAGAAAGAAAAGAGGTGGGAGGCAAGGGTATGCTACTGGGGGAGAGGGAATGAGAAGAAGGTTGGGGGAATTTATTTCACATAATTGGGGAGTACAAGTAGAAGTATATGGGATGAGTGGGCTTCACTCAATTTTCACTTTGACCTAAACATATTAGAAGAAGGAAGAATGCAAACATGCATCAAGAGTTTCTTGTAGGAATACATTCAATTCAATAGGGATACAGAAAGGAACAGGAAGTGGGGAAAGTTTGGTATGAAAGGGAAGATATGCTAAAGGATGGTGTAGTCATAAAAAATATAAATCCTGATTTTTGGAGAGGAAATAGTGAATAGGGAGAGAGGAAGGAAGGAAAGAAAAAAGGAAAGAAGGAAGTGTAAAAATATAATAAAGAGGGAATAGGGAGCAAAGAGAATTAAAAGTATGAAAGAACAGGTTAGAGGGAAATGCCCAAATAACTATTATAACCATGAATGTGAATGCTCTGAACTAACTACTGAACAGAAGAGGATAGCACAATGAATTTGAAAGCAGAATCCAACAATATGTTGTGTAACAGAAACACAATTTAGAGTTTTAGTGTTAAAATGAGGACTTCCAGTAAAATCTATTACGCATTAAAAGAACACAATAAAAGGAATAGCAATTATGTATACGCATTAAAAGAACACAATAAAAGGAATAGCAATTATGATTTTGTATAAGACAATAGCAAAAATAAATTAAATTTTAAAAGATAAGGAAAATGTAGTTTGCTAAAAGGTACCATAGAGAAGCAGTTCTCTTGCTGTGGTTTGAGGACCCACAAAGATTCTCAGAGGGTTCTTTGAATCTTTCAAGGGGATCGCAAGGTCAGAACTATCTTTATACTAATACTGTATTATGTGCTTATTAAGATACTTCTCCCCCAATTGCCTGCCTTCCCCACCCTGCAAAAAAAAATACAAAAAAAGATACTTCTCCCTTTCCCAGCTATGTATCTGAATAAAGCCATATTTTCTTCATATACTTCAAACAAAACAACATATCAAAACATTGAATGCTGAAGCTGACATGAAAATCTAGCTCTCTTCTGTTAATCAAAGAAATGTGGAAAATGACACTTTTGTCAATATTTTTTGTTGTGGAAAACACAGTCATTTTTCATAAAAATATGTTATTGTGTAGTGATGTATTGTTTTGAATGAATATATAAATATTTTTAAGTTATCTGTTTTAATTTCTAACATGATATAGAAATAACCCACATAAAAAAAGCTCTTTGGGGTATAAATATACTTAATATAAATATACTTAAGAGTATAAAGGGGTCCTGAGACCAAAAAGTTTAAGAAATAGTACCATGAATAATTAATTTTAATATTTAAAACATATGCACCAAATGGCATAGTATCTTAATACTTTAAGGAAAAGCTAATTGAATTATAAGAAGAAAAACACAGTAGAACTTTGCCAGTGGAGGACCTCAGTATATCCCTTTCAAACATAGATATATGCAATGAAAAAATAAACAACAAAAAAGTTAAGGACCTAAAGAGAATTTTTAAAAAGCTAGATATGGTAGATGTCTGACATTTATTAGCTAGAAATAGTAGTAATACATACACAAAATACATACATACATAACACATACATATGCATGTGTGTATTTCTCAGTTGTGTATGTCACTTTTACAAAAAAAAATCACCATTTAATGGGTCATTTAAAAACCTCACAAATGCTAAATTAGTACAAGTTTAAACATGCCTTTTATTGACCACAATAAAATTATGTAAAGAGTCACTGGAAAATGTATTAAAAATCAACTAGTAACTTAATTTAATCTTAAAGAACTTGTTGGTGAGACACCAAATCATAGAAATGATAGATAATTTCATTAAACAATCTTTTTTGTTGTTTGTTTAATTTTTTATTTTAAAGTAGGGAAAAATCAAACATACATACATTTAACCCAATTTTTTTTGCAAGTTCCTTAGCTTTTGTCATTTCCAGCTTGGTAATACAAGCCACTGATTTTGGACCCAGAACATTGCCACCCCAGTGACAATGGATCTCATCATATCTTTCATTGTAATTGGTTTTGATGGCTCCTACCAGCTCAGCCAAAGTTCCCTTAACTTCAGGGTGAACCTATGTAAAGGCAAGGCTTGTGCAGGTCTTCATGAGCTAAACAACCCAGTCTAGCTTTACCTTTGATAATATAGTAAGGAACCCCCATTTTTTCAGCACACAGCAGGTAGAAAGACCATTAGCTCAATGAGGTCCAACTACCAACTGTGCTTTTTCATTTTCTACCAGGGTAGTAACAGTGTTAACAAGAAATCATTAAATAATCTTGGAACAACATACCAAAATTTCTGGGATGGAAATAAAACAGTTCTTAGGGGGGAAAATTATGTTTTTATACTTTAATAAAAATGAGAAAGAATGAAGTAGACATATAATTTTTAAAAAAACTAGAAAATCAATAGATTTTTAAAAACCCAATTAATCACCAAAACCAAAATCCTGAAAAATCAAGGAAGAAATTTACAAAATTAAAAGCATTTTTAAAAAATCATTAGAGAATGACTGAACAAGTGGTAGTATATGAATGTAATAGAATACTATCGTGCTACAAGACATAATGAGCTGGCATACTTCAGAAAAACCTCAAAAGACTTCTATGAACTGATGCTGAATGAAATGAGCAGAACCAAGAAAACCCTGTATTCAGTAACAGCCACATTGTGCAATGACTAGCTTTGATAGACTTAGCTCTTTTCACCAATGCAAGGATATAAGACAACTCCAAAAGAGTCATAATGGAAAATGCTATCCACACCTAGAGAAAAACCTTGGAGTCTGAATGCAGATGGAAGCATACTATCTGTTCTCCTTTTCTTTTGTTGTTTTGTGTCTTCTTTCCTGTGGTTTCTTCCATTGGTTCTAATTGTTCTTTACATCATGACTAATGTGAAAATATGTTTAATATGAATGTAAAAAGAAATATTCCTGGAAAAACCTAAAAAAATTTTAATAAAATAAATCATTAAATAAAACTAGGAACTAGCTTTTTTTTTTAAGAATGAAATAAACTGTTAGCTACTTTTGTTTTTAAAAGAGGAAAGCCGAATCACTAATATCAAAAAGGAAAAAGGAAAATTCACAACAAATGAAGAAATAAAGATTATTATAAACTATTTTGTCCAACTATATGCCAATAAAATCAACAACTTAAATGAAATAGAAGAATCTTTTTAAAATATAAATTAACTAGATTAAAAGAATAAGAAGTGGATAATTTAAACAACCCAATCTCAGAGGAAATGATTAAGCAAACTATAAATGATGAACTTGCAGTGGAAAAAAAAAAAGATGGATTCTTAAGTAAATTCTAACAAACATTCAAAGAATAATAAATTGCAATATTACATAAACTGTAAAAATAGCAAAAGAAGGGATCCTTCTAAATTCTTTCTGTGGCACAAATTTTGTCTTCATCTCTAAACAAGGGAGAGTCAAAACAGAAGAAAACTATAAATCAATACCCTCAGTGAATACTGAAGCAAATTTAAAAAAAAAATGTTAGCAAAGAAGAGAAAACAACAAATCACAAAGAAGATGCACTATAACCAGATGGATTTACATGAGGAATGCAGGGTTAATTTAAGAAAGCTATAAACTTAACCATGTTAATAATAAAAAATAAAAATCACATTATCAAATCAATAGATATAGAAAAAGTTGTTAACAAAACATAACACTTGTTATAAAAAAAAAACACTGGAAAACATGGTCAATGAACATTTATTAAAGTGTTTGCTGTGGGCCAGACACTGTGCTAGGCATTAAGGATACAAAGAAAGGTAAAAGACAGTCTCTGCTTACAATCTAATGGGGAAGACAACATACAAACAACTATGTACAGTTAAGTTATATACAAGATAAATTGAAAATAATAAAGAGAAGGCAGTAGAATTGAGGGGTATCAAGAAAGATTTCCTGTTTTATGTAAGATTTTAGCTATGACATGGAGGAAGCTAGGAAGCAGAGACGAGAAGGAAGAGAACATTCCAGGTGTCTGGGACAGCCAGAGAATATGCCTAGAGTTTAGAGATAGAGTGTCAGTGCTGGGACAAATGGATCTTTCCTTGATTTGAAAAAAAAAATCTATATCTACATACATATGTATATATAAATATATATATATGTATGTGTGTGTGTGTGTGTGTGTGTGTGTGAGAGAGAGAGAGAGAGAGCATTATATGATAATGAGGATAAATTAGAATCCTTTACAAGAAAATTGGGGTGAAACTAGGATGTCCATTGTCACCACTTTTATTTGACACGGTAACTGAAATGCTGGCAATAACAATAAGACAAGTAAAGGAAATTGAAGGCATAAGTAAAGAAACAAAATTATCACTTTCTGCAGATAATATGATAGTATACTTAAAGAACTCTAGAGTCAACTAAAAATCAATTGTAACAATTAATAACTTCAGCAAAGTTACAATATGTAAAATAATAACACACGAAGCATCAGCATTTCTGTATACTACCAATAAAGCCCAAAATACAAAGACTAAAAAATTCCATTTAAAATAACTACAGGATGCATAAAATACTTTACATCTACCTTCCAAGTTATATACAAGAACTATATAATTGTAACTATGAACCACTGTTTGTAAAAACAGATCCAAATAATTGGAGAAATATTAATTTATCTTGGGCAGGCCAAGGCAATATAATAAAAATGACAAAACTACCTAAATTAATTTACTTATTTAGTGCCATATCAATCAAACTACCAAGGGCTTATTTTATTGAGCTAGGAAAAATAATAATGAAATTCATATGGAGGCACAAAAGGTCAGGAATCTCAAGGGAAATTAATTCTCAAGTGGGAAGAAAAGGGACCTAGCAGTAACAGAACTCAAATTATGCTGCAGAACAGTAATTCTCAAAACAATTTGGTATTGGTTAAAAAATAGATTAATCAGTGGAACCGATTAGGTATATAATATGCAGAAGCAAACAAACCTAGTAGCCTAGTGTTTGATAAACACAAAAGAGCCCAGGTACTTGGATAAGGATTCATTATGTGATAAAAAAAAAAAAAACTCCAAGGAAAATTGGATATCAGAATGGAATAAATTAGGTTTAGACCAATGCCTCATAACTTATCTGGAGATAAGCTCCAAATGGATATGTGAACTGGATATAAAAGGTCACCTCATAAACAAATTAGAGAAATAAGGAAAAAAATTATCTATCAGATTTCTAGATATGGGGAAGAGTTTATAACCAGGTAAGGGACAGAGAAGAACAGGAAGTTCTCCAGGGAAGAAACCCTGGTTCTTTATAGCCTTTTGGAAAAAAAAAAATGCTCCAAACTGCTAATTCTAGAAATCCAAATTAAAGCAATTCTATTCTACCTTAAGATTGGCAAAGAGGGGAAAAAAATAGAAGACAAATGTTGGAGGGATTATGGGAAAATGGGAAAGGGTCCAACCATTCTGGGAAGAAATGTGGAATTATGCAGAAAAAAATTACTATGTGATATGTGGTCCAGATATGCTACCACTAGGCCTTTGCCCCCAAAGAAATCAAAAAAAGACATAAAGTTCTGATATATTAAAAAAATACTTATAGCAACACTCTCTCATGGTGGCAAAAAATGGAAAACTAAGGGGATATCCAGCAATTGAGTCATAGCTGAACAAACTGTCATATGAGAAAGTAATAGAATATCATTTTGCTGTAAGAAGTAAGTAAAAAGACCATTTTAAAACATAGAAAGACTTGAGTCAATACAAAACAAAGTGAGCAGAACCAGAAGAATAATTTATACTGTGACAACAATTTTATAAAAAAAGGACAATTTTGAAGGATTAAAGGACAATGATCGACTAAATGATTAATCATGATTCCATAGAGCTACCCACCTTATGACAGAAAAATAATGGACTAATAATAGGCAGAGTAAGAAACTCATTTTTGAATGACCAATTATGAGAATATGTTTTACTTAACTGATATGTAAAACACAGGTTCTATATTCTTTCCTTCTTTCTTCCTTGTGGATAGGGAATATGGGAATGAAAAATGAATGCTTGATCATTCAAAAAAGAATTTTTAAAAATTAAGAAGTTAAAACCACTGCTCCAATCATTCCCCACTACTTAAACCCCTTCATTGCTATCTTCCTCCCTAGGAGTTTCTATTTCTTTCCATAAACAACTGCGTGGAAAATGGAATCATGATTCTAATTCAATGAATGTTAGCACTCTAAGCCTAGGCATGCCAGAAAATATATTTTCCCACCCCCCACCCCATCTGCCATGTCTGCTACATCTAGATTTTCCCTAGAGATAATGCCATCTATACCATAAGACCAAATGACATTGGCCCTCAAATCAGAAACGTGGGTCGATTCAGTACAGTCATACTCTGGGGAACTGATGCCTTTGGCTGATCTCTCATAGTTGCTTCCCTACTTTCTCCTGCTTCTCCACAGAATCCCCTAAATATGACACCACAAGCACCAGCAAAGTAGAGACCTCAGGATTCCGTACCAAAAGCACAGGTCATGGTGTGTCCATTCTTGTCAAGCTTTGGAAACCTGTGCATTTCCTAACATTCTAACATATCCCCTACAGAATTGACATCATACACATCCCTCCTTCATATCCCCCATAGAGGTTGGGGCTCAAGTAATAGCATAGGTTCCTTCTCTCTGTCCCAGCCTTGCAAGCTTTTACTCTCCTGGCCATCTATTGCCAGGCCTACATTCAGAGCCTTTCTAGCTCAGAAGATCTTCCAGAGGTTTTGTTGTTCTGGCATTGCCTTCAAGAATACTTTGGGCTTAGGCAATGTTAAGGTGTGACATTTATGCAAATACGTAATCCCAGAATACCTAGCTACCAAAGGTTAATTATGTCTGTTCTCTCAACTAGATAAATACCTTACCTTCTGTGTGTATAAGTCTGCTATTTACAAAGAGCTCTACATGTACTGTCATATGAACCCCCACAACAATCCTATAAGTTATTAAGGTCATGTGTTTATATCCCTAATTTGCAAATGAGGAAACTGAGGCTCAGAGAAGTTGTGACTTCTCTAAGAATGCAGCTAATAAAAGGAAGAGCTGGGGTGTTTGATCCTGAATCCTCTGCTATTTTGCAATGTACACTGACTCTCCAAATCAAATGAAAAATGGGCAGCTGGACTCAGATTTGGTGTTTTGTTACCTATTGGTTTGGCTGGACATTTTCACAAAGCTGTCAGGGGTTGGGATTTCTGGCCAATGATGCCATTTTTAATTTTCCTGGTGTGGGGCCTTTCATGTGTGTAGCAAACATTGAATAAGTGCCTGAAGAACTGAATTGGTGAATTTCTCCAAGATTTTTTCCTTCCTCGAAAAATTGCTTGATGAATTCCAAACAGATCTTTAGCACTTATTTCTTAATAGAACACAATCAGACAAAGTGTTCCCTTTCCAGAGTAATGTTGGGTGGGCCTTACAAAACTTGCTTTGCATTGCTTTTTCTTGGCTTTGCCCAAGGCATGATCCTAAGATTAATTTTTTGGCTATAAATCCTTACTGGCTTTTTTTTACGTTCCACCATTGAGGTGTTTCATAGAAAATAATGCATTTGTCAAGAGATGTCCATTCACAAAAATGTACACAAATTTTGAAAATTTGATGATTTGTCAACTCTTTCTTTGTGATGTTAAGGAGTAACAGGGTTCAACATCACATAAGAAGATCCCCATTTCTCAACAAATTAAACAAAAAGAATATGCATATAGGGAGATCATTTTATAACTATTTAAAAATTGTGGTATCCTCTAATTAAATGATATATACATTATATGTTGTGAAAAACAAAGTCTCACTTTGTCTAACAAAAGCCTATTTCAGTGCTTTATCTTGGTATAGTGTTGACCCTAGGATCTTTAAAGTCTTTGCCAGTAGAACACAAACTTTGACAGATTCTCTCACGCTGGAATTGCTTTGAATACATTCCTGGAAACAGACTAAGTTTACTTCCCAAAAACCTGCCTAACTACCTGTGGAGATATTCATCATTGTAGACTTATCACTTAATAATGAATTCTTTAGACTTGTCAATCTATGAAACAAAGAAAAATATGAAATTGCCCCTAAGTCTACGTGGCCCCCTTTTACTTTTGTAGTAAAAATAATAGAGTAGAAGAAAATGCTAAAAATCGTATAGTTTTTAAGCCATCTATAAATATTAACTATTAGTACTTTAGATGTGAGAACTTTGACCAATAAACAAGAGTCATGTTTTATCATCATTATTTCATAAGGAATTGATGGGGTGCTTGGGTTCTTGTGCTTAGATCCTAATTCTAACAGCCTCTGCTTGGGTGCCTGTGCCTGAACCCCAATTCCAAAACCATATCCAATTCTAAAATCACATCTCTCCCTAGCCTCCAAATACTGTCTCAGACAGTTTCTCTCTAGCTCAAGGGCAGCATGCTTTAGCAACACACTTATCTCTGCTCCTTTCACAGTAGGCAGCCCTGTGTACTGATAATTGGCTGTGCACTGGGTCATGACCATATTCACTACTTACTGACCTTACTGATATGTATCCTAGATGTAGTCAAATGTATACTGTCATATTTATTTTGTCTAACAAGACATTTGATGAGAGCCACTTAGATATTCCCAGTCAGCCCTGACTGATAGTTAACTTAGTGACATTTCACAGTCAAAACTGCACTTCCAGGTTGCTCACCCCCCATTGGGCTATTTCCCAGTGAACTCTGGGTAATACACCTGCACAGTAGATGCAAAAAGTGTATGTTCCTTTAAAAACTGACCATGCCTTAACCACTCCCTAATCCCACCCCAAAACACCTAATTGACATGTTTCACCCCTAAATCTCTTATAAAAGTTCTCCCTGCATCCCTCTAAGGTTGCAGGTTCCCTAAGAACTCTTGCCCTCTGTAAAGCATAATAAATCTTTGCCACCTTGACTTAAAGAATGCTTGAGATCATGAATTTATTCCAGATGGCCCCACCCCTCTCCAGTACTCAGGTCCTTGAAGGACACTCTCCCTCAACCAGGAGCTCCAGTCCTGGGAACTTTAATTTTGGGATTCTTGAATCCCTGGTTTTTTCCCCCTCAACAGAATCATAGTTGGTTAGAGTTCCTAAATCTTTCAAAGTCGTTTGTCTTTGTAAAAATTTTTTTATTGTATTGTTTTCCCAGTTCTACTTGCTTCACTCTACACCAGTTCATACAAGCCTTCTCAAGATTCTCTGAAATCATCCCCTTCGATAACATTTTACAACACAATTGTATTCTAGCACAATTATATGCCATAACTTGTTTAACCATTCCCCAGTTCAGGGGTGGGGAACCAGAGGCCTTGAGGCCACATGTGGCCCAACTAGTATTGACCCTGGCTGCCATGACTCTTAGCTTAGTAAGAAGACACAATTTTTTGTGACTGATACAGTATCTAGGATTCTTTTCATTTCTTTGTTGTGGTAATTGATTTATATTACTTAAACTTCCTTAGAAAATGGTAATAGTTTGTGTTGATGTCTATTCTTCAATCCAGTTCCCATTTTTTGGTGTGGACAGCTTGTTCAAATACCTCATGTTGGAGTTGCCTAAATCGTATGCTGTATAATCTCATTTTTATTATTTCTTCTAGATAGATATTGAGTTTCATCTTTGTTCTGACAAATCAATTATCAGACTGTTCATAGACAGCTAATTCAGAAATGACTCCCATATTGGTATCCAGTCATTTTAAGTGGGGCCCTTTGAATCCAAACTTCACAGAACAAATTCCCTTAATAAAAGGATTTGTTCTGTAAAACTTGGACTCTTCAAAAGGCCACACCCAAGGACCTAGAAAGCCACACATGGCCTCCAGGCCACAGGTTCCCCACCCCTACCCCAGTTGGTAGCCACACCCTCAAACTCTCATTCTTTGCTACTTGAAAAAGAGTTATTAGGGTGTACTGATATACACAGGGAATAGCAGGTAGGTTAGTTTGAGTGGAATGTAGAGTATGTGAGGGAAAGTAATGTAAAATCATTCAGGAAATATAAATAGAATGAATGAAAAAGGATTTAGAAAAATACTAGTAATATTAATTCAATTACTATTTGCAGAAGGCAAAGCAAAGGAGAGGGCTATGTTGTGAGATGGCAAATAATAAAATGACTGAGGTAAAACATTCATGGTTGAGTCTGAGATAAAGTGGGCTCCTACCAATTGGGACAGTATGACTTCAAGATAGGAGTTCCCAAAATGAATGTCTTAGTTTCTTCAGGGATATTGGAGCCATTTATGTGAAGGGCTTTAAATGATAAACAGAGGGCTTTTTATTTTGTCTTAGATGCAATAGGAAGTCACTGAATCTTCTTGAATGGGATAGAAATATGGTCAGGAATACCACCTTAGCAGCAATATTGAGGATATATTGGAGAGGGGAATGACTGGAGGCAGGGAGAATGAGAAGGAGATTATTTCAGTGGTCCAGGCAAAGGCCTGAATTCGAATGGTAGCCAAATAAACCAAAAGAAGAAGGTGGAGGCAAGAGATCAGTTTCTAGAAAAAGAATCTATTCTTCTTTTAAAAGATCAAAAGTAGGTTTATAAATGAACTTGAATCCTATAGAAAAATCCTACAAGGAAGAATGACAGCTTCAAGAGCTAATGGATAACATTTTGGACATGGCCAATGCAGGGATTTGTTTTCTTAAATGTGCTTATTTGTAGAAGGATTTTTTTTTCTTTATTTTCCAGTGGTAGAAAAGGTAGAGAAGGTAGTAGGGAGGGTAGAAAGTGCTTGATAATTCACAAAAATTAAATTTGGTTAAAAACAAAACAAAAAAAGAGTTAATGTATAACAATGGATATTCAATGTAAATTAGCATTTAGCAAGGAACTGGTCAATGAGCCCAATGTTTATGAGCATGTGTAGAATGCTTGACTAATACAATCACTACATGGACTTTGGAGTGTGCATAGACATTTTATAACTAATTCCAGTCCTCTAACCATGTGGTAAATAGAAGTTATTTTCATTGGCTGTGGAGCTGAAACTAGAGCGCATTCAAAAAGCACTAGTCAGCTAGAGCCTGAACTTGGGTCAGTCTTTTTCTGACTGGTTAGATTTCTGAGAAAGAGACAAATGTGTAAGGGGAGAGGCCTAGAGCCCTCTCCATCTGAGGTCAACATGTGGCCAGTAAACATGAGACTTTTCTTTCTTTCTTTGTATTTGTTATTTCCTGTTTTAGGTGAAGGAAATAACTATGACCTTATGAGCTTAAAAAGGTCAGGAGAGTGAGCCACCAGATTCCCAGAGCTAGAATCTATGCAGGAATTTGCCCAAAGCCAGATGGTGAGGAGCAAAATCCCCAACAATTTGCTTGATCTAGCTTAGCAGTTGTGGAAATGCAGACATCCACCTATCAACCGTGCTGCATTTGGAAATAGAAACTAGAGGAAACTGAGCCAGCTTTACCTAGGAACCAATTTGGTAGAGGGGAAAGTGTGCCCCTAGATACTGGGGTGGGGGAGGGGGAGTGATTGTCCTGATCTTACTATACCTTTCGAGTAAATATTTGCTCATAAAATTTAATCGATGGTAATTGGTTAAATGGAATTGGGATGATAATTATTAGCTGGTAATTACAGAGGGAACACACAAGAATGGGGCTCAAGCCAATAACATTAAAGAAGAAACACTCCCACCTCCCAGAGGCTTTCACTGGAACCCTGAAGGTTAGATGCAGCCTGCCTCACTTTGGAAGAGTAAGGCCACAGTATAGCTGCAAAGATTTATACATATTCTGGCTTTAAAGAGTACGAAACTGAAGAAGACAAATGTTCTAAAGAAAAATATCTAAATTTAAAAAAGCAAAATCATGGAGATTCTACTATTGTCCCAGCTCAACTCACTCTCAACTCTGGACTGCTCCTCTTACGCACATTCCCTCCTCCCTTACTTTTCAGCTCCACTTCCCCTGTTAAGTAAACTCCATGAGATTAAAGGCTAACTTGTTTGATTATATTTCTATTCCTGACCCTTAACAGAGTACCAGGAACCTAGTAAGCACTTAATAAATACTCTACCTACCTATCTACAAAGAAATCATTCTGGGAAATATAATATACAGTAGCTATTGCCCATGGGCCATCCAATACTCACCCCTTGGGGATTTAAGTTCATGATTTGGAGAGGGGGAATTTTCTGACCTTTGTATTCCATAAGGCTTGATCCTCCACTACAATGTGAAACTGGGGACCTCTGAAGTCAGTTAAGTAAAATCCAAGAGAAATACAAGGCACACAGTAAAGACTAATTACAAGGGACTCAATAAGGACAGACCGTTTATTTTTTATATGAGGAAATGTAAAACGGATGTATAAGATTATTAGTAACTGGATAGTTCGAAAGAAAGATTGGGGTAGACCTGATTCTAAAAAGTAAAACCTTTCAGGAAAAGATAAAAAGAGTAATTATTTTATAAAAATGAAGTGCAAGAGGAAGAACTGACACAGAGAAATTAGATGGGGGAGGAAGTTCTGGAACCCTACTGTCATCATCCAGAATGGGTTAAAGGGTTAAAGTATACATATGTTTAGAAGTGTATAAAATATTCTAAATTCAGAAATAAAAGGCTAAGGGGATAGAGAGTGGGGAGAGGATAAGGGAGGGATTTTTAGAGAGACCCCCTACTCACATCATATCTGGGTTAAAAAGAGAACAATATATACATTTAGAAGGGAATAAAAATCTAAATTTATAAAGAAATAAGAAGATGAGAGGATAGGATCATAAGACAAAAATTGTCTCCTTAGCACTTAGTTCAACAAGTACCCTTGAAGAGTTTGGCTTTTGTCATTGAATCTTGCTAAGTGCTAAGCCCCAGGCCCAAACCTCTATTAGGTGTAACATTAACATTATTATGTAATAGTAATTAAGGTGGGATATTTTGCTTTTCTTCTCTTAAGTGCCTTTAATGATTCTGGGGCAGATAAAGTGGGATCTTTTTGTCTTGGGGCATTTCTCACTACTGAGACAAGTAGGAGTCATTGATTTGTATATGGTGTGATCCTGGGGATGGAGAACCGTCCCAGACCCAGCCTGGGTGAGGTCAAAACCTTCAGGGCTCCAAAAACTGGATATAACTGTGGAGAGCTTGGCATTTGATTTTTGGGGCACACTCATGGAAAGAGTGTTGAGACTCTGGGCAAGCTGCAGACTGCCCCCCAGCTTTGAAACCCAGATGTTGGTACTGGTAACTATGAATTGTATTGGGTCTGTCTGTTTGTAATTTGTTTAAGGGCTCTTGAGAAGGGTATTGATGTTGAGACTCCGGGCAGCTGTAGCTAAGTAGCCCTCCAGCTTGTAAACCCGAATGCTGAGACTTTGTTGAACTCTGGTAACTATGTATTGGGATTTGAATCAGACAAGGTCTGTCTGTTGAAGTTTGTAATTTGCTTGTATTTTGTTCTGAAGTTCAGGGTGCTGGCTTTTTCCCCTGACCTCTGGATGATATTTGTGTGCCGAATTAAAGTAAGTTTGCCAACCCCTTCACCTTGCTTTCCTTATTAAGGCTCATCAAAAGAACCTGGGCTTTCTGGCTGTCCGGCAGCTTTCTGGGTGCTGGCTGTGGGTGGATCTGGACCCCCCACAGAAGCTGCTAGCCAGATTGTGGAAACAGGGCGGTGTAAAAGGGTGTCTAGATTAATGGGAATGGGATAAAGATGGAATAACATATATATGTATATATAGATATAGACATATACATAATATATATAACATATATATATAAACATATATAAATATACTTATTTATTTATTTATTTGGAAGGCTATCATCTTCCTGCATTCAAGTCTGACCTCAGACACTTATTAGCTGTGTGACCCTGGGCAAGTCACTTAACTCTGTTTGCCTCAGTTTCTTTATCTGTAAAATGAGCTGGAGAGGGATATATCCACTCCAGGATCTCTGCCAATAAAATTGTAAATGGAATCTAGGCATGAAATAATAAAGACCTGCACCACAGCGGTTGTATTATCAGAGGAGAGAAGGGAACATACATAAGAAATGTTGAATTTGAGACTGTGATAGAGTCTCATACAGGAGAAGGAAGTGTTTGAAAGTGTCAAAAGCTGCAGAGAGATCAAGAAATCTGAGAATTGAAAAAAAAATTATCAGATTTAGCAACTAAGATAGTACTAGTAAACTTTAAAGGAAACCTTTCAGTCAAATGGAGGGATTGGTAGCCAAATTGCAAGGAGTTGAGAAATGAGCAGGAATTGAGGGAGTAGAAGCAGAATGCAAAGAAGTCTTTTTAGGATTTTGGAAATGAAGAGGAGAGAGATAGGATGATAACATGAGGGAACAGAAGGGTCAAGTTAAGGTTTTTTTTAAAAGATGGAAGAGCCATGGGCCCGCTTGTAGAGAGCTGAGAAAGAAGGAGCTAGCATTTAAGGAAAGAATACAAGATGAAAGTGGGGGTGTTTTCAGGTATGAAGTAGGGATGAAGAGGGAGCTCATAGCAGATGGCCTCAATTCCTCAGTAAAGTAGGAGAAAATGTCCTCTCCTGGACTTTGAAGCATTCTTGATGAAAAGATCAAAGCTGAATAGAAAATTTGACTTTCAAATACAAAAATTCAAGGGAAGAATGAAAAAGTAAACAGGAAAGAGAAATCATAAGGGACTTATTAAAGTTCAACTGTTTACATTCCTGCATGGAAAGATATGAGACCTTTCTCAGTATTAGGGTAGTTGGAAGGAATATATATATATATATGTATATATATACATATATATATATATATACATATATATATAATATGTATATGTGCATGTGTATGTATATGTATATATGTATATATATGTGTATGTATGTATACACACATATAAATACATACACATACACACACACATAGAGAGCACAAGGTGAGTTGAATATGAAGGGATGATAACTAAAAAAATAAAATTAAGAGGTGAGAGAGAAATTTATTGGGAAAAGGAGAAAGGGAGAGATAGAATGGGGTAAATTATCTCACATAAAAGAGGCAAGAAAAAGCTTTTATAATGGAGAGGAGGAGAGGTGAGAGGGAACAAGGTGGCTTAAGGAGGGAATAACATACACACTCAGTTGGGTATCTTACCCTACAGGAAAGTAGGGGAGAAGGGGGGGGAATAGAAAGGAGGACAGATTGGGGGAGGAGGGAGTCAGAAGCAAACACTTTTGAAAAGGGACAAGGTCGAAGGAGAAAACTGAATAAATGGAGGACAGGATAGGATGGAGGGAAATATAATCAATCTTTCACAACATGACTGTTTTGTATAATGATACATGTTTTGTATAATGATACATATATAACCTATATTGAATTGCTTGCCTTCTCAAAGAAGGTGGGTGGGCAGGAAAGAAGGGAGAGAATTTAGAACTCAAAGTTCTAAAAATAAATGTTAAAAACTATTTTTACATGCAACTGGAAAATAAGATATACAGGCAGTGGGATATAGATATCTATCTTGCCCTACAAGAAAATGAGGGGAAAGGGGATGGGGGGGGGGAGTGAGGTGATAGAAGGGAGGGCAGACTGAGAAAAGGGGCAATCAGAATACATCTTGGGGTGGGGAGAGTTGATGAGAAAATTTGTAACTCAAAATCTTGTGGAAATGAATGTTGAAAACAAAAAGTAAATTAATCTTTTTTAAAAAGGAGGGAATAACATACACACTCAGTTGGATATGGAAATCTATCTTACCCTATAGGAAAGTAGAGGGGAAGGGGATAAGAGAGGGGGGGTGATAGAAGGTAGAGCAGACTGGAGGAAGGGGTAATCAAGAGGCATGCAATCTTGGTGTGGAGTGGGAGAGGAGAGATGGGGAGAAAATTTGGAACTCAAAATCTTGTGGAAACGAAAACTAAAAATAAATTAATTAATTTGAAAAAAAAAAAAAGAGAAAATGTCCTCTCCTGCAAAGCAGTGACTAGTGGTGTTGAGGCCATGAAGAAAGAAGAGATGATCTGAAACATGTGCTATGGAAATGAGATAGTTAACTTGGGAAGAATAAAAGGATTTTCCTCCAGTAATGTGGGCTCAGTTGAGATTAAATTTGAAGTAAAATGTATCAATACAATTGCATTACATCCTCCAACGATATTCAACAGTTTATGAGTATGAGTAGAGAAGGCATGCAATAGTAATCAGTAAAAGTTGAGTTTTAGCAAGAAATGAGAGGTGAGAAAAAAAGGGGAGAGGGGATTGAAGGAAGAGTACAGTATTTAGTTGAATTGGTTGACTATAGAGTAAAGGCAGGAAGGTGAGACCAGAATAGGGATAATGGTCTAAGAAAACAAGAAGAGATAGAGCCCAGTCCTGAAGTTCTTGAGAAAGAAGGGAGAGAGAGGCTCCTGGTTGTTAGTAGGTACAACAACTGAGATCAAGATAGGGTGAGGTAGACCAATTTAACCTCAAAAGATAAGTGAAAATGGCATAAGGAGGGCCTTAAGACAATTAAGAGTTTCCTCCTCCTTCTGGCCCAGCACCCAGAGGAGTGCTTAAGAGAAGTCTCACTGTACTGAGAAGGAATAGAGTCTTCCAGAGGAGTGCAAGAAGGTGGAAAGAGTGTGAGAGGAAGACATCTAGGATAAAAAGAAGTTTATTAATCACAGAATGGGAGTTTTTTCAGGGCACTATGGAAATAAAAGGACTGAGCAGGAGAAAGCCTTTTCTATAGTTACTTTCCATTTACTTTGTATATATCTTATTTGTACCTATTTACCTTTCTCCATTAGAATATAATCTCCTTGAGGTCAGGGACTGTTTTTGTCTTTCTTTGAATCTCAATGCTTAGTATAGAACCTTATAACTATTAGGGGTTTAATAAGTGCTTGTTGATTGATTGGTTAGTTGACTTCAGAGGAGAGAGTTAAAGAGAGTAAGAATGATGAGTGAGAAGGGAATGGTAATAGATGAAGAGATTTCCACCTGGGAATAAGGTGATTGAATCATAGGTGTGTAGCCAAGGAGATGGCAGTTTGTTAGCCACAGGATGGGGTGAGCATTGGTTGACTGGGGTTCTCATCCTCAAAGCTGGTAATAGAGAATGGTATCAGTTTGTTATCTCCCAAGCATCAGGGAAGAAGGTGCTGAGCCAGCAGGGAGATCAGTCTAGGTATCTGAGTTAGTAATAAGCTGGCAGCCTTGTCTCTAAAGGTGGTAATGATGTCACACATTTAGCCCCAGTTCTTTTGCCTCATACTAAGATAGCACACTGCCAGAAGATACCCTTGTATGTTGAATCACTTGGCTTGCTGTTAGGCCTCAGGTTTGAGGACCTGGTCCTGAATAAGGTCATCATGGCAGGAGGTCTTATGTCAGATTGCTTATAATATTCACAACTATGTATATTTTTCTTTAACCTGGACCTCCCTTTTATGAATAGTATGAGTTTTGCTTTGGCATTACTCTACCCTTACCTTTTTCTCCTCTTACTTATTTTTTCCTCTCCTCTCCCCGTACCCCCAATTTCTCTCAAATAACCTTCTGAAATAATTAGTGATTTAACCAATATAATACTCAGAGGATTCCCACATTTTGTTAGTGGAATCTGCCTTTGCCATTCACACAGATGTTGCTATGGAAACTTGGACCATAGAAGTCTTGTGGGACCCAAGGCAGGCATGTGTTTATTGGTTGGGCAGTTTATCCATCATTCCTCAAGTTCAAAGGGTTTTGTGTTTGACCTGAGAAAGACAGTTCAAAGTGCCTATGTAACCTAGGACATCAAGCTAGGAAATACTGGTGTTGCCACTGAATAGCAGGGTACCATGGAGCCTATCCATGGAGCCTATCCATGAAAACGTTGGGGCAGGTGCAAATGGATGGAGGCTTTCAGACCACAGCCTGCAGTGGAACTAGACCTGCATTTCTGACCAAGTAAACTGGAGAGAGTGGAAATAGTGGCACTTTCCTCCTCCCTTCCTTCCTCCAAAGAAAAGACAAGTTTATCTATTTGGTGGCCAATCACCTTATTATCTGTTTTCTGCTTTCTGTTTTTGATTGTTCTCCTGGATACTCTCCCCTCTCTAGTCTTTCTCCTGCTTCTCCAGCAACCTGACTGACCACTCCTTTCTCAGTCTCCTTTGTTGGGTTTTCATCTAGATCACTTCTGTTAGTAGCACTTGTCCCTTAAGTCTCTGTCACAAGCCCTCCTCTCTCCTCTTCCTTTACTAGTTGGCCTGGTAAAGTTATCAGCTTACATGGATTCAGTTATAATCTCTGTGTTAAAGATTCTCAGATCTATTTACCCAGCCCTAACTTCTCTCCTAAAGTCCAGAATTGTGACTCCAGCTGCCTCTTTGACTTATTGAATTGCAGGTCCCATAGACATCTCGAATTCAACATATCCAAAATGGAATTCATCATCCCCAAATTCTCCACTCTTCCCAACTGCCTTATTACTTTAATGGTCCCACCATTCTCCCAATTATACAGGCATGCAACCCAGTAAGTTCCTTTCTGCTCTTCTTTTTCTCTCACCCTCCCCTCCGCATTCAGTATGTTGCCAAACCTTGTCAATTTTATCTCTGTAATGTCTCTTCCGTAGGCCCCTTCTGTCCTCTGAAGTTGCACCCACCTTGGTGCAGGCCCTCGTTACCTCTTTCCTAAATGATTTCTGTAGCTTTCTGTTTCCTTCCCCTGCCTCTAGCTTCCCCCCTCCAGTCTATCCTCTGTTCAACTATCAAATTGATCTTTCTAAAAAACACATCTGACCATATAAGTTCCCTGCAACCTCATTTAATAAACTCCCTTTTACCCCCAGGATCAAATACAAAATCTTTTGTCTGGCTTTCAAAACCTTCATAACACAGCCCCTCCTTCCCTTTCCAGTCTTCTCATACCTCATTCTTTCTCCACATACTCAGTGATTCGGTTACACTGGCTTCTTTGCTGTTCCTCACACAAAGGACTCTATCTCCCAACTCCTGACTGTCTCGCACCCCTGGAAAGCTCTCTTCCTTCATCCCCATTGCCTCCATTTCTTGGCTTCCTTCAACTCTTCAATAAATTATCTCCAATTTATAATTCATGGATATACAAATATATGTGTATACATGCATACATTATATATAATATATGCAAATATATTATGTATAATATATACATATATGTATAATATATAATTACATATACACACACATATATAGATGTGTACATATAATTTGAACATTTGTTGTTCTTCAGTCATTTTTCAGTCATGCCTGACTCTTTGTGATCCCTTTGGGGTTTTCTTGGCAAACATACTGGAGTAGTTTGCCATTTCCTTCTCCAGCTCATTTTATAGGTGAAAAAGCTGAGACAAACAGGGGTTAGTGACTTGACCAGGGTCACACAGCTAGGAAGTATCTGAAGCCAGAGTTGAACTCATGAAGCTGTGTCTTCCTGACCCTAGGCCTGGCACTCTATATACTGCACCACCCAGCTGCCCAGTTTGAACATAATTATTTTCATATTGTTTTCCTCATGAGACTATGAGGTTCTTGAAAACAAAGATTGGTTTGGTTGGGGGTCTTTTTGCCTTTCTTTCTATACTTAGTGCTTAGCACAGTACCTGGCATATAGTAGATGCTTAGTAAATGTTTGCTAACTTGACTTGCTTCTGTAGCACTGAGAATTTTGATTATCCCATTTGGTTTTGTGCCTATGCAATTCAAAGGACTGTCATGAAAAAAAAATAGCAGCCAATAAACTTGAAGCGTTTATGCTGGTTATTTAATTTAAGGGAGTAGAACTTGGGGGTGGGGGAGATAATGCCAACATAACCCCATTGAAGGGCAAGAATCTATTTTTGCTATGCAAAGCTGTTCTGGGGGCAAAATTAAAGCTAGAAAGAAAATAGCACTCTTCTTTTCCTTAAGTCTTTTGATGTATATATCCCCTTGCAAAGGTACCCAAGACCAATGGAAAACCACTAGACTATTAGTCAAGAAAAGCAGCCCTGGGGTTGCTTCTCACACAGAAATTTGAAGACAAAGTCTAGCCTAGAAGTCCTCAAATTGTAATCCAACCTTGGGGGTCCCAGAGACCACTTCAGGGCGTCTGCAAAGTCAAAACTATTTTTATACTAATACTAAAATATTATTTGCCTATTAAAATACTCTTTCCTTTTCCAACTATATATCTTTGTGAAGTCAGATTTTCTTTATGTACTTCATTGCCCTTTGGAGCCCTTTCATTTGAGCATTGGGATAAAAAAATCATTTAAAGACAAAATAGAAAATGTGAAAATCTTTAAAAATGAAAAGGAAGAGGAAGATAATCTGACTGTGAGTATCATAAATGAAGCAAAAAGAGGAAAAAAGCAGGACATTGGCAAGGGAAGAATGGGCAGTCCCTAAGCGGCTATCCCATCTGAGACAGGGATAAGGAAGTCACATTTGCAAAAAAAACAAAACAAAACTTAAAGGTAAATATGAAAACATATAGGTAATATGAAAGGTAATATGAAAACATATAGGTAATATGAAAGGTGATATGAAAGGTAATATGAAAACATATAGGTAATATGAAAGGTAATATGAAAACATTAGGTAATATGAAAGGTAATATGAAAACATATAGAACATATAGAAAACATATAGAAACTGCTTTATTGTTCAAGTGTGAGGTTATAATAGGATTGTTGTTGTTGTTCAGTCACTTCAGACTTTTCACCCCATTCGGGATTTTCTCGGCAAATATCTCGAAGTGGTTTTGTTGTGATTTGGGGTGCTGGGAACCCCCAAATGCAAGGGTACAGGAGGTCTGCCTTGAAAGAATTCAACCACTCAAGCCTTCTTTCAGAGTAGCAAGGTTTGATTATAACACCAGTGAGGTGGGCAAGATTCCTAGCAAATTGCTGGTTTGGTAGGGATAAAACTGATACTTATACACAAAAAAAGACAATGAAAAGATCTGGATGGGATTAAGGAGTGATAAATAGCGTGGGGTAGGCCAGGTATAGGTGATGAAAGGAGTTAATTGGTCAGAGAACCAGAGTGAAAGGGAAGTTAAAAGGATTATTGAGTATCTAGTAGCCTGGGATGGGCCAAATGCCTCAGGCTAAATGCCAGGGCAAAAACATGGCCTTTTCCTTTAGAGATCCAGATACTATAACCCCATCAGCTTGCCATTTCCTTTTCCAACTTATTTTACACATGAGAAAACTGAGGCAAACAGGCTTAAGTGACTTGCCCAGGGTCACACAGTTGCAAGTGTTTGAGACCAGATTTGAACTCAGGAAGATGAGTCTTCCTGATTCAGGCCTAGCACTCTATCCACTGGGCTGCCTTGCTGTCCTAAAATAATGTAGGTTGTATTCCTTGCTGACAAAAATAATTAGAACCTTGAATATAAATGTGTTTTTTTAAGAGCCTTACCAACAAAATATTGTTTATAGGAAACACAAATTCAAATTGAGTGAATATGCTAAAATTTGTTATGATTGAGCATGCATGGGGTGTAAGACCCTCACCAATTATGAAAATAAATTAATTTTAATGAAGAGTCATCTCAAGGTAGGAACAGAAATAAAATTTTATTGAATTCTCGCGAGAAAAGGGCATCTTCTGCCGGAATAGGACTAGCAGGAGGAGGCAGGGCACAAGAAGCAAAGCACCAATAAATATACCCTAACATGAGAAAATCCCACCCACCCCATGTCCTTTCTCACCATTGACTGGAAGGCGGGCTTCAATCTGAATGTGAAAAGCAAAACAAAGAACTGGGAAATCAGGCACAGACAATCCAACCCCCACTTCCCCTGGTTAATGATTATTGCTGAAGTGGTGTTTATAAATCTAAAGAAAGAGAATAAGGTAAGGAGAGGGGGAGACCCTCTCCTTACTCTTACAGTAAAAGAAAAGTGGGTCACAGTGACCCTATCCTCATTTGGCAAATCTTTAGACCAGAACCAGAAGAAAGAATAGGAACTTCAGGGAAGAAAGGCATTCCTAAGGGCTGAGTAATCAAGTTCTCATAGACTCAAACTTATTCCATTTCCCCTTTCTCTGTATATTGATTCTCAAATATTTTAGATATAGATGTATGTATATATAGTATTCCTTGTGAAGTCTTCACACTTTATTCTCTCACTGTCTCACTCAAGCAGGTTCCAGAAAATTATGATTCGGAGTTAAAATTTGTTATAAATATTAAATGATAAAGCATTAAGAGCAATAAAAGAACACTATGCCAGTGCTACCATCTCAACTCCCCTCTTTGTGCCATGATTTCTAGATATTGAGGATCTAAAGCCATTGAACTCTCTTTTATCTGCAACACTACTATCCCAGGCCTAGTTCTTTCCAACCCTATTCCTATATTATCCACCCCTGAACTAAGGAATAAAAGTGTCTCTTAGAAAAGGGTGGGGGAAGAAGAGGCTAAAGATGTCTGTTCTGCCTCCCCTACAATCACATACAACTACAGCCTCTTGCCACATGTGGTCCCTTTTTCCACTTGGGGTACCATATCTGTATATATGCATGCTCTGTCCATAAAAATATAATCTTTGGTTGCTTATATTTTAAAAGATATTTTGGTATTTGGTGGCTAGATTTTTTTCTAAAAGCTGAGCAATTTACTTTTTGTTCAGAGCTGTTTCAGTATATTTTCCCTGGACCAGGCCATTGTGTTTCAACTGGAGCTACTTGATGAAACCTTTAAACCCAAAGCATCTGGCTTTCATTGAATGGCCAATAATAGCCCGCAGCCCTAGCCTCTTTGGCTCTTAGTTTAAGTTTTGATGGCTTGGAATAAGTGTAAATAGCAAGTATTTTCTGTCTTGGCTAGAAATTTTTGAGAGCCTTTCCTTCATAGATTGCCATTTTTTTGTGGTGATAAATTAGGCCATGTTTTGTCTCAATTCTTAGTCATTGAATAACAACTTTGATTTAGAAAGACCAAGGTCATCCGCTACATCCCAGGCTAGAGCCCGTCATCTTGACTTTTGTCTTGCCACTGGACTTCTAAGATTGTGGAAGAGAGAGTGAGGCTGACAACTTTCCACAACTCTGTCTCACTTGAATTCAATTCATCTGCAAGTCAATGCAGCATCCTGGGGATGTCACTGGTCCTCTTTGAAAACAAAGGACTAGCAGCAACAACAATCCCTCCTCAAACCATCTACCATCTTATGGAACAGAATATCTCTCTGTCTTCAAAGTACAAGGATCCCAAAGAAACAAACTTGGTCAGATTGCAGAGAGTTTAGAAAAGAATCAATCCTGAGGAAATGGAATTGGACTAGAGTCTCGCAGAGAGAAAGAGATAGGAGAGTAAGTTGGAAAGGAAAAAATCAAGCTTCTGGAAAGGAACAAAATAGTGTGGAAGAAAATTAAATCAGGAAAAATAAAATGTCTGCTCAAAAGTTTAGAGGAGGAATATCTCTTATTCTGAGGATAGAGAGAATGGGAGACATGTTGAGGTGGAGATGAGTCACCTTATTACTTCTAGTCTCAGTGTTTGGTTTGAAGGAATAGATTTGATTTGATAGGTATAGAACAGCATGGGAGAATAGGCAAAGCAGCTGTAGTCTTTGAAGGAATCACTTGATATATCTGTTTTCAAAACTCATATTTACGTGTTTTAAAAATTATACCTGCCTATAGCTTGTTTTTGTCATTCCAAACTCATTAGCAGAAAGTAATCTGTACACATTATCAGATTCCAGAGTTTCAGCCATAAAGACCAGATTTTGAAAATAGCTAAAAGCTTTACTTGTCACAGTACTCCAGTTAACTAGATATGATAATTTAACTGTCTCAAGAAAATAAAGCAAAATAGTGCAAAAAATCAAGGGGAAATTGGGCTTTACCCCAGAATCATTCACCCAGCCAACCTTAAAATTTAAAACTATGTTTTCAGTTTTCCACAACATTTCCTAGCTTATCTACAGGAAAAAGAGAAATTTGAGCAGGTCTTTGAAATGCAAATCAATTCAAATACACATCACTAAGTAATTACTGGAGAGGTAGTGCTGGGTGGGGGCATTAGTTATGTAAATCAATGGTGAGCTTTAAGTAAAGCTAGTTTTACAATTCACCAGATCATTAATGGGGGATTTAGCATAAATGTTGTAGTGGGATAGCAAAACAACAGTGGGGGGTTTTAAGACCAGCAATTGTATCTGGGAAGAGTACATAGAAAGGGGAGTGGATATGTTATATGTTCCTCAGGATGAGGAAAACTCCAACATGATTTGCCATTGGTCCCAAGGGATAGGAAACAGCCAGTTGGAGTAGCCTGTAATTATCTTGTTTTGAGATGCCAGAAGAGGGATCAAAATGACAGGAAGTTTAAGTATGATTCCCTTGATTGGAGCCAACATAAGCCAATGTGGACTTTTCCGTTGATAACTAAAGGTTTCAAACAGGTTTGAGGATAAAGGAAGAGATGAAGAAAATAACATCTTACAACAGAAGAAACAAAAATAAAGAGAGGGAAAAGTGAAAAAATATTATTTTAAAATAATGAATAAGTAATATGAATAAATACTGGAAAAGTTAGACAAAAGAAGGAAGAGTGCATAATCTGAAAACAAAACTCATATATCAGAAAGGAGGAGGAAAGGAAAGGTATAAACACTAAAAAGAACTACAGAGGTAAGCAAACAATAGGATTTTTAGTTCTATGGGTATGGGCAAATATGTATGTAGATAAGACTGGGGATAAAATTGCATCTATTGCTGGGAGTGCAGGGTTATACTAATGTCTCTGTGCAAAAGACCCTGGGGATTGTATTAAATGAAGTAATGTCAATCATTCATTTGTTTGATAGAATAAATAATATGGTTAAAATATGAGGTAGTAGAAATCAAATTAAATAAATAAAATCTCACCATGAACTACTCATGAAATTAAATATAAAGAAAATTTATTATAGCACAAATTGTTTTTAAAAAGGGGGAAAAAAAAGACCTCATTAAGAGCCAATAATATATTGCCTACATGAAAGACTCAAGAAAGAAAGAAGTTTGTGCTCTACAAAAACAGTTTTTAAAAAACCTAAAGCCCGTGGACTTATTTGTTTCAGTATTTTTGCGATTGCATTTCAATACATTTGGTTTCCTTTAAAATTCTATGTACTTTATTTTATGAACTGAAAAACATTGTTCTAAGAAGAGTTCCATAGGCATTATCAGACTACTAAAGGGATCTGTGACCCCAAAAAAGGTTAAAAATCTCTATGCTAGGGGATAGTAATATGTACACAGATAAATAAATTCAAAATATATACAAAAAATATGGTGGAGGAGGGGTTGCTAATGACAACTTGAAAAAAGCAAGAAAGGACTCTTTTAAGAAATAGCACTCAAACTGAGCCTTGATAGGATCTAAGGGCTCTCAGAAACAGAAAGAGAAAAAGACATGTAAAAAAATAAGGATGTAAAAGAGATGGCTTAAATATCTTTATTCGTGAATGATACAATGATTTACATAGAAAACCCAAGAGAATCAACAAAAATATTAATTAAAAAATTAACTTATGTAAAAAAAAAAATAACAAGATAGAATAGTAAGCCCACAAAAAACATTAGCATCGCTTCTACACTAAGAGACCGAAGGGCTTGGAATTCGATATTCCGGAGGTCAATGGAGCTAGGATTAAAACCAAGAATCACCTACCCAGCAAAACTGAGTATCATGCTCCAAGGCAAAATACGGATTTTCAATAAAATAG
>CM053623.1:86036350-86055578 GCA_028646595.1 Phalanger gymnotis | reverse complement strand
GGAGGGCAGACTGGGGAACAGGGCAACCAGAGTGTACGCCATCTTGGAGTGAGTGGGGGGGAGGTAATGGGGAGAAAATTTGTAATTCAAACGCCTGTGAAAATCAATGCTGAAAACCAAACATGCCAAAAATAAATTAAAAAAATAAATAAATAAAAATGTAAATTGTTAAAAAAAAAAACATTAGCATCACTACATCTTGTCATAAAGATAAGAAAAAAAGTGGTAGAAAGAAATCCATTTAAAATCATCACAAAATGTACTATCTGGAGAGTAACCATACAAGTCAACTTTAAAACAAATTTTACAAGAATAAAAGAAATAAATAATAAACAAATGAATTAATAGATAGATGATAGATAAACAAATATTGACAAATGTTCATTATTATGGTTGGGCTGAGTTTTACAATAAAGATGACAATAGTTCTAAGACTAATAGTAATAGTTAGAGTGATATTGCTGGAGAGGGCAATACCATCCTCCCAGTCCTTCAGGCTCACAATCTAGGTATAATCCTCTACCCCTCTCTGTCTCTCACTCACCATATCCAATCTGTTGCCAACACTAGTAGATTTCACCTTTGCAACACCTTTAAATATTCCCCCTTCTCTCCTCTGACATTGCTACCCATATAGAACAGATCCTTATCACCTCACACCTGGACTATTAGAACAGCCTGCTGATGGGTCTGCCCTCCTCAAGTCTCTCCCTATTCCAATTTATTCTTCATTCAGCTACCAAAGCAATTTTCCTAAAGGTCAGATCATGTCATTTCTTTACTCAATAAACCCCAGTGGCTCCTTATCACCTCCAGGAACAAATTATAAAATCCTCTGTTTGACATTCAAAGTCTTTCATAGCCTAGGCCCCTCCTACCTTTACAGTTTTCTTATACCATATTCCCTGCCACATATTCTTCCACCTAATGACATTGGCCTCCTGGCTGTTCCATGAGCAAGATATTCCATCTCTCAGCTCCAGGCACTCTCTTTGGCTGTCTCCTATGGCTAGAATGATCTCTCTCCTCCTCTTTACCTACTGACCCTCCTGGTTTCCTTTAAGTCTCAACTAAATTCCCATCTTTTACACTAAGCCTCTCACAACCCCACTTCATTCTAGTAACTTCTCTCAATTATTTCCTATTTATGTGTATGTAACTTGTTTGTTCATATTTGTTTGCCTGTTGTCTTCCTCATTAGACTGTGAGTTCCTTGAAGATCATCTTTTGCATCTTTTTGAATCCCCAGTGCTTAGTACAGTGGCTGTCAGTAGATATTTAAGAAATGTTTGTTGACTGACTAATCCATAAATTCATACTAAACCATGAGAAAAATTATTATTTCTCTCGTATATTAATACTCAGTCATTGAACTAGGACCAGAATTTTTTTTCAGAAACCTGTAGGTTGTTCAGTCTCTGAAGGGCATTTTTGAAGGGTGAGATTGCCCAAATCCCCAGGATATATGTCTTTCATCCTGGGTGGGGGACTCCACCCAACTAGAGAACTTTAGAAAGAATTTAATCTAAGGTGAATTCTGGCCCATTGTGTTCTACTCAGCCAGGTCTGAGAGAGGAGAATCCCCTTTTGTCTAGATTGCCCTAGCGGGGGATAGTCTGGATAAGTCTCTTTGTCTAAGACTGAGTGATCAGAGTCATATCCCCCAGCTCCTCACTAGAATAATTCCACCTCTCATTATAATATTCATTCTTCTCATTAATTGTTAACCAACCAGAATTGATTGCTACCCTCAGGAATACCCACTCTTCCAAGGACATACAAGCATTCCATGAAGGGCTTTGGCATTCGAGAGTATAGCTGACCCCTTTTACTAATTATTGCCACCATGATTAATAAAATTACTAATTACCCAAAATCTATATCTCTTAAACTTTTTATACATCACAATCAACAAGAATGCTAATGACATACTTTATAGAATTGGATAAAATAATGACAAAATTCATACAGAATAAGAAAAGATAAAGCTCAAAGCTAAAACAAGATAATATCAAAGTGTGAAAACATTAAAAATATCCTTTTTATTTCTACTGAAGCATGAATAAATATTTCTCTAGTCTAGAGCCCTTTCAGCTTTTCCTTAGGAAAGGGTAGGAAAGATAAAGAACAAAAGCTAAGAAAAGGGCAATTGTATTAAGTAATAACCAAATTTAGCACACAAAAATATCTTTTTTTCTGGTTGAGATGCTGTCCTTCCCCATTCCTGGAAGGAATGAGATTTATGATCCATCTAAGGGTAGTGCCCCTTTTCCCATTCTAAAGGGATTAGGGTATTGATCACAGGAAATAGGGTCCTTTGTACCCTTTGCTGTAGTCAAAAGAGGAAGTTGAGAAAGCTTAGAAAAAAGATTGTATGGTTATTGTTTTATTAGACAAGGCATTCTTAACCTTTTTTTGTGTCATGGACTTTAATAACCTGGTAAAGCCTATGGACTCTTTTTCAGAATATTGTTTTTAAATGCATAAATAACATCTGAATACAAAAGAAATTAACTATTTTGAAATGCTGTTATCAACATTATTTATTTTAATAGTCTATATTTATGTTATTTATTTGATAATATTTATTAATATTATTTATAAACAAATTCATGGATCCTGGGTTAAGAAGCCTTGTATTAGATGAAATACAATGTTAATCTAAAACCATAATTCAAGACACTGTGAACTTTTATTAGTTCAAGCTTCATATAAAAATTATCTCAAATTGTATTGTAACAGAAAGATGTCTGAGGGCATAGGGAGACTATTCTCGCTTACGAAATTTCTCTCTCTAGTCTAGAAACATTTGGTTTAGAATAATGTTAAATTACCTTTTAAAACTTCTGGTAGACTTTGTGTGACTAAAACAAAAAAAAAATATAGTATTAGTATTTTTATTTCACAAAGGGAAATTACAAAAAAAGAAACATAGAATGAAGAACTTAGACTTTACAAATGTTAAATCGCTTCATTAAGTGCAAGTTATTATTATTTACAATCTCATTTTTGTTTCATTCTGTTTGTTCATTTTTCTTATATAAATATATTTATCATCAGGAATTAAATCGTATATATAACTATATTATATATAATGCATGATGCAATTTATATGTGTATCTACACACACACACACACACACACACACATACTACACATACACACATACACACACATACACATAGCATTTGATGCTTTGAAAGAGTTGCCTTAAATTTTACAGTTCCTAGGTTTGAAAATCAAAAGCTGGTCCAATAGAAGTTGATCATTAACTCCTAAGGGCTAAGCCAGCAATTCTGCCAGCAACCTTCACATGAACTATGGTTCCAGTTAGTCAACAGTTAACAAATATTTCTTAAGGAACCATCCTAATACTTGAGGATACAAACACAAGCAAAAAGAAAAGTAGTCCTTGCCTTAAATGACTTTACATTCTATTGAAGTAAGATAATACATAAAAGGGGAGCTGAAAAGGGAGTGGGCCAAGATAGTCAGTTAGTCAATAAGTATTTATTAAGCATTTCTATGTTCTAGGCAGGGGTAGCTAGGTGGTACGGTGAATAGAGTATCAGGCCTGGAGTCAGGAAGACGTGAGTTCAAATGTGGCCTCAGACATTTACTAGCTTTGTGACTCTGGGCAAGTCCCTTAACCCCTATTTGCCTCAGTTTCTCATCTGTAAAATGGGGACACATTGGAGCAAATCCCTCCAAGAAAACCCAACAGACAAGTCTGTGGAGTCCCAAAGAGTCAGACACGACTGAACAACTGAATAAAAAATATTCAAGGCACTGTGTTAAGCTCTGGGGATACAAAGAAAGGCAAAAGACAGTTTCTGCCCTGAAGGTGACCAAAATTTAATGGAGCAGACAACATGCAAATGGATATATCCAAACAAGCTATGAGGAATTCCTCAAGAGAAGGAAAAGAAAGGGAATTCTCATTTTTATAGCGCCTACTATGCCCCAGGCACCATGCTAAGTGCTTTTTACATATATTATCTCCTTTGATCCTCACTGGCAAGGTAGGTGCTATTATCATTCCCATTTTACAATTGTGGAAACTGAGGCAAACAGAAGTTATGACTTGCCCATGACCACACGCTATCTGAGACTGGATTTGAACTCAGATTTTTCTGACTCTAAGTCTGGAGCTCTCATTATGTCACTAGCTATCTGTACCCAGAGGTCCTAAGACCCTCCCAAAGAGTTATTCCTACTACCATGGCCCATTTGACTGGCAGTCAAATAAATTGATGCAAGGCTAGAAGATAAAAAGTTTAATTAGCATCAACTGATGGGCAGTGGATGGCAAGGGGCAGAACAAAAAGAAAGATACACATATATAGGGTTTTGAAAAGTTTCAGGGATATATTACAGGTGGCCAAAGGAGCCTATCAGATATAATTATTCAGCCACTTTCCAATTTGGGGAAGTTGAGTAGTAGGAAAAAGGTGTCAAGTGATTTGGAGGAAAATGTGTTAACTTTGGAGTTATAACATATTAACCTTCGGGTCTCAGGAATTGCCAAAGATCAGGTTTACTCCAGTGGGATGTTTTCTCTGTAGTTAATCTTATCAGATATCCTGGTAGGAAATTTATAAGACAGTGGAGACCTCCTTCAAGATAGAAATCAGTAAGACTCATCCTGACCTTGCCAGCTGGAAGTTCTCTGCTCATAGATAACCCCATGGCCCTGTTTCTTTGGCCTCTAAAGGTTACTTTTTTTTTCTGGGGAGATGTTTCATCAAAACTAACTGGATATAGATCTCCATTTCTTCTATATAAAATAAACAGAAAAAGGGCATTACAATTGAGAGGGATGAGGAGAGGCTTTTTATAGAAGATGGGATTTTATCTGGGATTTGAAGGAAGCAGGGAAATGAGACAGTGAACAGGAATGAAGAGAAAGAGGATTCCAGGCATGGAGAACAGTCAGAGAAAGTGCCCAGAGAAGGAGCAACTTATTTAAGGAACAGTGAGAAGGCCAATGTCACTGGACTGAAGAGAACATAGTGGGGTATAAATGTAAGAAGAGTGGGAAGGTAGGGGGGAAATTTTGTCTTTGCAAAACTGAATCTATAGCAGTTATCGGAAATATGAAAAAAAATTCTTCTTCACTGATTCTCATCCCTATAATTCTAGTTGACCAGTTTGTTGAGTTTATTCTAATTCAGGCATGCAGAAATGTGAACTGCATTAGGCAGAGTAATATTCCTATAGAACTTCTAACTTAAGTCATTCTCATTTTTGAAGCTACTTTCCTTCTCTCTTCTTCGTGTGAATTTATGTGCCTTGCCCAAGTTTAGAGGCTTAAGTGGCTCCAGTTACTGATGCAAGCAAGACACCACCGCTGTCTTATCTGTACCTTGAAAGAACAGGGTTCCATTGTGAAAGCCCATTAGTCTCTCCATAATACCAAGGGTAGCTTGAGGGAGTTTCTCCTTAAAGTCACCCACCATCTCAGTTTGTCTTTAAGGACATATCTAAGCCAGAACTAGTCTGAGAACTCACCTTACTTAGGAGAGGGAGAGGGAAGCAGGGTAGTTAATAATTAAAATAACTTCATAGATCATTAACAACTATTTATTACCTTTGGTTTACAGTTTGGGGTAAAAATGCATTATAGAACAAGATTTAAAGAAATATGCCTAAGTACAGATTATCATCTTCTCTTTCTAAACTTCAATTGTTTTTAGCCATTATGTAAAATAATTCTGGGTTCATTTCTCAGGCAGAAGTATACTTTGCCCTGACCTTTCACATATGGTTAGAGACTTTCAATGCTGTACTAGTTTGGACATCCTCATACAAGCTTTTCTCTCAGATCTGCTTCTTTAGGTTTAGCAGACCTGCTTTAAGTACTTGACAGTTGTAGGTTAAAATCAAAAGCCCTCCTTGTTCTGTCAGAGGCAAGACATAAGGCTCCCACCACAAACTCTAATCATCTATTTAATGTCTGCAAGAGGAATTTGACCTTTCATTTTACCATTCTGCCCACTTTAGCTCTAAATTGACATTTCAATCTTCCTAACTTGTGGTCATCTTTGCCAAAAAGAAAAACCATACCCAAAATACAGTTATGTTGTGAAAAGGATCATAATATCCTAAGTCCCTTCAATGGAAAGGGGTCTTCAAGACTTTCTAATCTAATCCCCATTTTATAAGAAAATTAACATGCATAGCTGTAAAGAAACTTGGCAAAAGTCAAACAACTAATATGCTTCATTTCACTATGACCCCATCATTTCCCAATATGGCAAAAAAAGTGGTCTTGACATTCACTCTTGTCTCCCCACCCACTACCCCCGACTAATTTGCTGACTTTGGTGTTAGTCATTTTGTAAAGCTGGTCTACTAAGTAGACTAATCAGTCAGGTTACCCATGTGATGTGCCCCGCCCCCCCAAACCCTTGTAAAGAGCCCATTCTTTGTTTTTCTCCTGAACATTTAAGATGTTATTTGAACAGGGCTGAACGGTTTTTAATAGGCATATTCAATGGTTTCCTCAGAGTTCATAAAGGATTAAATAAAAATAATCTAGGAAGTATATACTTGAAGCAAGAGGATACAGGGCATCTTAAAAGTATTTGGCAAGAAGATAAATGATTGAAAGTAAAGCATGGCGTTTTATTACATACCTACATCATCACACGGCCACAGAACTTGTTGCTTTCCTATGTGGAAAAATTAAGACATAAAAGAACCTGCTAGCAGATGAACAATACCAGGAAGACTAAACAAAGCCAAATTTCATGGCTATGACATGTCGATCAAAACTTTAAGGGAATTTGCCAGCCGTAGTTTTCTATGCCAAGTTGGCCTGATACTCCCAGTATGGCACAGCATATAAATGACTAACATCAGTTAAAGATTAGTGAGTGAAATACCTGATTCATAGGATCATATTTTTTTAAAAGTTCACAGACTCCAAATTAAGAAGCCCCACTCTAAAGTGTCTTTGAATAAAGTTAATTAATAACTAATAATTGTTTATGCATCATTTTGATGAGTTCAAACTTTATTTAAAAAGATGAAATAATTTAGTGAAAAAAAATTCTCTAATATTTCTGTTTTTCTTTGGAATTCAATATTTAGACAAATAAGTTTTTGTATTTTTAATTTAAAAATTTCAAATTTGTGGAATATTCTTTTCTAACAATCTTCAAGACTACAATAGGTGGGAATGATTTGAGCATTCAGGCAATGAAGTCAAATTGATAGAAGAGATAATCTCTTGAGATCCATTATTATTGACTTAAAAATCAGTATTTTACTTTCGGAAGGGACCTCAGTTATCATCTAGTAGTCTCTCTCTTCTTACAGATAAGCCAACTGAAGTGAAGGGACTCTTAAAAGGTTACTAAGGTTATGAGTGGAAGAGTGTCGATTCAAGCCCAGATGTTCTCATTCTAAACTCCCTATGACCTTCTCATTTATCTTCTACAGCTTATTCTGGGAAACCATTAGTACCTATACTTCATTACTTAAATCTTTTTTTAAAAAATAATTTGGCTCTATAGGATTATTGTTAAAGGATCTCAAAACTTCTCAGTGTGGTTTTCTGTGTGGAGCAGGTTAGGGTAAGGAGGAAGAGTCGAAGTGCTTGTTGGACATGATATAAGCAAAACAGTGGATAGAGTTCCAGGCCTGGGGACAAGAAGACTTGAATTTAACCCCCACCTCAGACACTTCTTGCTGTGTAACCCTGGGCAAGTTACTTAACCCTGTTTGCCTCAGTTTCCTCATCTGTAAAATGAGCTGGAGAAGGAAATGGAAAAGCACTCTAGTATCTTTGCCAAGAAAATCCCCAAAAGGGGTCAAAAAGAGCCAGACACAACTGAAAAATGAATAAACAACAATAAAACAAACAACCAGATGATTGATTGAATTTTTCACTTTTCAACCAATTTGTGGTATACCATGGCACAATTATAGGTAAAACTACCAGCTTCCATAGTGCTACTGATCCACCAAAAGAGGAAGGTTACCAGTACAGTGATGAAATTTCTAGACATTTTATATAAGGGAGCACAATGGTGAAGCTGTATCTGTGGGCATCAAATTCAAAAGATGCTTTTATTTCTTTTGGAATGGCAGTTGTGACAAATGAAAAACCCAAGAGAGAGAGCTTCTGGACAGTTAATAATCAATTTATTAATTAATTAGGTTAGCTAATAATCAATAAATTGATGGTCAGTGGTCTTTCTTGGTAACCAAAGACAAAAACATGGAGAGCCTGAAAGCCTTGAATATTTTTTCAAAAGGAAATACCCCTGACAGGTGGAAATCAACTCTGATTGGTAGACATTGCCTGAGCAGGTGGGCTAGAAGTCTTCAGCTCCTCCTGCTGAGAATTTGGCTTGATCTTGAGGCTGAGCCATCCCCAAGGCCCTAGATAGGGGAATCAATCTCTGCCCAGACTATTCTGATTAGTTTTCTCCTTCATGAGCTGGATCACCCTAAACTCCAGTGGAGGAGTGGAAGGACAAGGGCTCCTGTCCTTGAGGCAAAAATTTGCCTAGATTAGATTATATTTACACTCTAAACAGAAGTAAGTTTCCTAGCTGGGTGGGGTCCAGCCCAAGATCAAGGAGCACATTCCCCAAGGGTTAGGGACATCTCATCAATCAGTCACATCCTTCAGAGACTGACTGATTGACCTATAGAGGCTGGACCCTAAATGGGAAAATAAAAAAGAAAAAGTCTTCACCCTAATTTAATAACTGATTGTTAATATAACAACAAAATAATCATTTCTCTCACAGTTAATTTTAAATGTGGCCGCCAACAGGAAGGCAGGAAGTAAGTTAAATTGATAAGAAAGCCAGAGGAACTAGACTGAGACCTTGGACCTCACCAAGCATCTTCATATCTTATTATCTCACCACTTTATCGCGCCCTATTTGGTTCCTAGTTACAAAATTGAATTCTGTAAATAAGCCTTTAATTTTTATAACTATCTGAGGGGCAGGTCAAAACCCAGAAAGGCTAAATGCTCTGATAAAAATGGCAGAGTAGTTCCAAGATTATAACACATTCCTCAAGATTGCCAAATATAAGATAGCATTTCAAAAGAATTCCAGTGAATGCAAAGAGTGACCAGGGTGATAATCCAAGGGCAAGTGAAGTGGGATTTTTCACTGTTTTTTCTTTTGGAGTGCTTCTCATCACTAAGGCAATCGAGTACCTTTGAGTGAGTCTTGCCTTTGTTTGTAGGAAGGCCCACACCCTTTTGCTAATTAGGTGTTGAGAGGTGTGCAGCTCTCTGGCCATGAAGAAGTGTATATGTACTCTGAGGTTAACATTTTATTTGGGGCTCACTTACTGGAAGAGTGTCCTGTGATTCGACCAAAAGAGATTCTGGGTAGCCATTGGAGCCCCCCAGCTTTGAAAAACCCAGATGTCTGGTAATTATGTATGTAGTATCTTAGACAGACAGAAATTCCATCTGCTGATTTGTGCTATTTTGCTCTGTTTATATAATTTCTGTTTGTGTTTTCTCTGAAGTTCAGGGTGCTGACTTTTTCCCCTGAAATTAAATGAATGATATATGTATGTTTAATTAAAATGAGATTGTAAACCCCTTAAAGTGGCTTTTCTTAGAAAAGCAGATCAAAGAACCTGTGCTAGCAGCCCTCCTGTGTGCTGGCGTTATAGTCCTTCCACAGCCACAGTAGCAGCAAGTAGCATTGTTGTTACACAGCAATAAAGAATTCATAAAACAGCTAACTTAATTAAGCTAGCTGCTTGAAACAACAATTTGGCTAGCAGCGACTGTTGAGGTGTAAGACCCAACACGACCAGCAACAAGAGCTGTCAGCACAAGTTCTCTTGATCTGCTTTACTAAGGAAAGTAACTTGAAGGGGTTAACAATCTCAGTTTAATCAAGCATACATGAACTTATATCGTTCACTTAGTTCAGGGGGAAAAGATTAGCCCTCTGAACTTCAAGGCAAATACAAACAGAAATTACAAACATCAACAGACAGACTTTGTCTGATCAAATCACAATACATAGTTACCACAGAAGAACCAACTGGTCTGGGTTAGCAAAGCCGAGGGGCAGTTACAGCTTGCCCAAAGTCTCAACACTCCTTCCATGAGTGAGCCCCGATAAAAGTTTATTAGAACCCCAAATGGGGCAAGCCTACGTGCATGTTGCTTAAACACAAACCCATGTTAGGAACTTACAGTGCCCAGACCAGGGCAGGGCAGTGATTGGACTTTGATCTAGCTCAGACCATTTGGGGAGTAAATACGAACAAATAATCATAATGGACTAATAAACTATGAAAACTGTTTACATTCTAATATGAAGGATACCTGTGTCCCCTGTGAACCTTATTATCAAGTCATAGAAGAAGCCTAATTAGACAAAAGGCTTGAAAGTGATTCTATTCTAGCTGTGTGACCTTGGGCAAGTCACTTACCCCCAATTGCCCTGCCTTTCCCCCTGCAAAAAAAAAAAAAAAATGGTTCTGTTATATCTTGATAATCTTAAATGAAGAATGGAAAAGGAATATACTGGGAAGAGAAGAAGAACAGAGAGGAAAGTTAAGGGAAATTATATAATCAGGGTATGAAATAGAAGTATGTACAAATAAGAAAGAAAGGGTAAGGGGAGCAACTGACACTTGAACTTCATTCTCGTTTAAACTGGTCAAAGAAAGGAAGAATACATTTACACGCTAGGGTACAGAAATTCATTTCACTAAACATGGAAATGAGAGGGAAAGATGAGAATAGAGAAAAATAAGAGGGAGGGTAGGTTATGAGAGGTATTAGTCCTAAGCTAAACAAACTTTAAATAAGGAAGTACAAAAATATTTATAGCAGCTCTTTTTGCGGTAGCAAAGAATTGGAAAATGAGAGGATGCTCATTAATTGGGAAATAGATGAGCCCATTATGATATATAAATATAATGAAATACTATTCTGTTGTAAGAAATGATGAAGGAGTTGGTTTCAAGTGAAACCTTAGAAGTTTGTATGAAATAATGCAGAGTGAAGTGAGCAGAACCAGGAATACAATTTATACAATGACAAATAATTTTTAAAGAGTTAGGAACTCTGATCAGCATATTCACCAACCAAAATTCCAGGGTACTCAGGATGAAACATGTAACCTACCTCCTAATAGAGAGGCGAAAGGTTCAGAATGCAGAATAAGACATAATTTTTTTGACATGGCCGATGTGGAAATTTGTTATGCTTGACTGTACAGATTTGTTACTTAGACATAGATTTGTCAATTGGGGGAAGTCAGTATAGGAGGAAGAAAAAGTCAGCTTTTTGGTGATTGAAGAAAATAAAAATAATAAAAACAAAAAACTCTACACAATGTATGAAATATTTGAGATTCTAACCATTAAGTCATGAACAACAACTATATAAATGTAATTGTAAAACACATTACAGAAATAAAGACCAACCTTAGTATTTGATTGGTCTGTGCCATATAATAAAAATGGCAATACTGTCTTAGTTAATTTACTTATTCAATGTCATAACAAGTAAAATAGCAAAAGATTATATTATAGAGCTAGAAAAAAATAATTATGAAATTAATCTGGAAGAAAAAGTTTTAAAATATCAAGGAAAGTCATGAAAAAAAGGTCCAAAGAGACCCTAGCAGTACCAGGTTTCAGATTATACTACAAAGTCATAATCATCAAAATGATTTGGTGCATTCTAAAAAATAGAGAAGGAAAGATTAACTGTACAACTTACAGAAGCAGACAAACATACTAGCATAGTATTTGATAAACTTAGGTACCCCAGGGGTACCCCAGTACCTGGGGTAATGACTATTTGACAAAAAAAGTGCTGGAAAAAATGAAAAGCAGTCTAGCAAAAATTCAGTTTAGATCAATGTCACACACCAGACAAGGTGTGTGGTAAGTTCCAGGTAAGCTCCAAATAGGCATATGGCTTAGATATAAAAGGTTACATCATTAAAAATTAGAAAAATGAGGAAGGAAATAGTGATCTACTATGGATAAGGGAAGAGTTCAGTACCAAATGAAAGAGGTGATCACAGGAGATGAGATAGATATTTTTGATGAGCATTAAAAATTTTCATACAAATAAAATTAATGTAGTTAGAATGCAAAGGAAACAACTGCGGGGGGTAGTGAATCACTGCAGTAAATTTCTCTGAAAAAAAAAAATCAGGAACTTCTTCAAATCTGAAAGAGGAGAGGATTCTGGGTCAGAGTACGTCAGAAAATTCCAAGCTTTCCAGATTTCCCCAACAAACAAGACAAAATAGTGCCTCTGGGCGAACATAGAGCAGGTGAAAGTAAACAAGAGTTGGGGCAGAATGATGATCCACCTGAGACAATCAGAGAAGATCCAAAGAAAAATCCCAGGAATGAGATTTGTTCCCTGTAGTGAGTCAACACCTCTGGGCTAGTTCTGCTGAAATAGCAAGTGGCAAGCCCTAGGGTTAGCTGGGTTGAGAGGCAGCCTTGGCCCCATCCACAGGAACTTTTACCCTGGGTAGTAGGAGGAATTGGGCCTCTGAGCCGGGGAAGATTGAGGGAACCTCTGCTGATAAGGGACACTAGGCCCAACTGAGTTGCTGGGATATGGCCAAGGGTGAAAAGGAATCAGCACATGCCAGCGAGTGCAAAAGCAGTGGGGCAGGGATGCTGCTGGCTGTGGACACTTGTAGGAGGACAGAGTTCTTGGTTTCAGTTCCAGGTCAGAGGGAAGAATTGAAGGAGGATCTGAGGCTGGAGGTACTACCTCCATACCCCAGGACTAGAAGTGATTACAATAATAAGCTGTCATAAATTTAAAAAAAAATAATGAGCAGGCAAAGGAGAAAGAAAGAACTCAATTATAGAACGCATATATGGGAATAGAGAAGAATGAGGTTCATCTTCAGAGGATACTAAAGCAAAAAAAGCCTCTCCTACCCCAAAGAGTAATGTCAAATGGTCAAAATGGTCAAATGAATTGCCCAAAAACAACTCATAGAAGAACTTTAAAAAGATATTAAAAAATAAATGAGAGAGATCAAGGAAAATTGTTTTAAAAACAATAAAAACAATCCAAGAAAAACAAGAAGATTATGAAAAAAAAGTTAATCAACTGGAAAAGAAGATCCAGAATCTTTTTTTTTTTGATCCAGAATCTTAAGGAAGAAAATGGCTCCTTGAAAATTAGGACCGGGCAAGGGAAAGCCAGTAAAGTTATAAGAGACCAAGAAATAATAAAACAAAATATAAAGAATGAAAAAATAGAAGAGAATGTGAAATATCTCATAAGAAAAACAACAGATCTGGAGAGCACATCAAGAAGATAAACTTAAGAAAAGTGAGATTACATGAAAGCTATGACCAAAAAAAGAATCTTAATATAATAATGAAAGAAATAAAGAAAGAAAATTGTCCTGAAGTGTTAGAACAAGAGGGGAAAGTAGAAATAGGAAAAAAAAAATCTGCTGATCACCACCTGGAAGAGATCCCACAAGGAAAACTTTTAGGAATATTATAGTCAAATTCCAAAAGCCCCAGCTCAAGGAGAAAATATTATGAGCAACAAGAAAAAAACAATCCAGATATGGCAGGACCACAATAAGAATCACATAGAACCTAGCAGTGGCGACACTAAAAGATTGCAAGTCTTGGAACACAATATATCAAAGAGCAGAAGAGTTGGGGTTGCAGCTTAAAATATCATAGCCAGCAAAATTAAGCAAAGTCCTGAATGAAAAGAAAAAAAGGAAATTCAACGAATTGCCATACTTTCAAGATTTTGTTGCAAAAAAGCCTGAACTCAATTGGAAATCTGACATACAAGATCCAAGAGAAATATAAGGTATACATCAAAGACTAATTACAAGAGACTCAATAAGGACAGACTGTTTACTTTTTATATAAGGAAATGTAAAACATATGTCTAAGATTGTTATTAGTAATTGGGTAGTTTGAAAAAAAGATTGGAGTAGACTTGAGTATAATATATGATGGAGTATGACTCCAAAAAAGTAAGCATTTAGAAAAGGTAAAAAGAGTAATTATCTTATATAAATGAGGTATGAGAGAAAGAACTGACACAGAGAAATTAGATGGGGGAGGAAAGCTGGTAGTTTCGGAACTCTACTCTCATCATCAGAAATGAGTTAAAGAGGGAACAATACATATTCTATGTTCATACCTAGAAAGGTGTAAAAGTCTTCTAAATTCATAAAGAAATAAAAGGCTGAGGGGATAAGGAGAGGATAAGAGAGGGATTTTTAGAGGAAACCCCACTCACGTTAGATTTGAGTTAAAGAGAGAACATATACATTTAGAAGGGAATAAAAGTCTTCCAAATTTATGAAGAAACAAAAAGATAAAGGAATAGGATGGGGGCAGAGCTATAGAAGGGTGTTTAGATTAATGGGTATGGTAGAATAAAAGGCAGGGGTAGGTTAAGGAATAAAAGGGCAAGGTAGTGGGTCAAAGTAAAGGAGAAGAGTCAGTAAGGATGAGAAATAAGAGCTATACACAAACATAAAATAAAGATCAGGTAGAATTTATTAAGAAAAAAAAGCAGGAGTAGTAATCATGATCTCAAATGAAGTTAAAGCTAAAATAGATTTAATCAATAGAGAAAACAGGGAAACTACACTATATGTCAGTCATATCAACCAATATTGTTTTAGCCTATTTAAAATAACTAGACAGTATAAGGTTGGAATATTGCTGTGTTGGAGGAAATGATGAGTTGGTAGACTTAGAAAAATATGGAAAGACTTTGACTTATGAAGGAAGATGTTTTCCACCCCCAGAGAAACATAGAACAAATAAGGATAGTATGGCTTTACATAGACATATATGAATGTTTATATCTATATATAAGTATGATTATAGATATCTAAGTATATGTATGTGTAACTGTATATATGTGTATGTATATATGTTTGTATATATATGTGTATGTATGTATGTGTATAAACATACATGCCTGCATGCATAGATATATATGTGTGTGTGTGTGTGAGTGTGTGTGTGTGTATACATATATATCTGTGTTAATTGTAGCCTTCTTGGGAGAGGGGGAGAAGAAAGGGGAAAAAAGAACACAGTAAAAAGTACATAACAGAGAACAAAATAGAACTTACAAGCAAAGAAAAGATGGACAGCTCTGAACACAATGTGTAGTGCTTATTATATAGGCTTTGTTGAAATGGAAATTTATTACTGTATATTTTGAATCCTCTCTTAAGTTCTGCTGTGTATATTGCAGTGCCTTTTTTTCTTTTCTTATCTTGTATTTGTTTTAGTATTTAAGTTTTTAAAAGAAATTTGTAAGAGTAAGAGTCATTCCCAGTAGATAAATGATCAACAAAGGCACAAAGAGGCAATTCTCAAAGGAATAAATCCAAGTTATTGACAGTCATCTGATACCAAATCACTACTAGTTAGAAAAATACAAATGAAAAGAAATATGAGGTTCTTCTACCTCTCCCAATCAGTAGGTCAAAATTATAAAAAGGAAAATGACAATTATTGGAGGAGCTGTAGAAAAACAGACATACCAATACATTATTGGTGGAGCTATGAATTGGTCTAGCCATTCTGGAAAATAATTTGGAACTAACCCCCTCCCAAAATCCCTAAACTGTGTATACCCTTTGACCCAATCATTATACTACTTGGCCTATACTCCTAAAGAGATTAAAAAAAAAAAGGAAAAAAGACCCATATGTGCTGTTCTTGGAGCAATATCTTGATCCCCAGCCAAATAGAAATTAGGCTAGTTCTTCTGTAAAAGGTACCGAAACCATCCCTGAGACTTGATTGACTCAAAGGACTGACTCTTGGCTCAGGCTATTAACATCATTTCCTGGTTTCCTGGGTATAAAAATAGCCAAGGGAAGCTCTAGGAGCTTTCTTTGATGGTTGGCTAGCAGAATACAATGGGTAACTGTGGTGGGGAAACTTCATCCAACTGAATCAATTTGGAGTATCCTCAAAATACTCTCCATTTGTGGCTAAGTAAATCTCCTTTTGTTAACTGCTGAATGTCTAAATTTATTCTGGTGTTGAAATTAAACTACCAGGCAACTGGTCTAAATTAAGCCAACTCCAGAACATGGACAAAAATATTTACAGCAATTCTTTTTGTAGTGGCAATACTGGAGAAGTAAGGGGAGGAAAGCATGCCTATCAATCAAAGGGCTGAATAAATTGTGATATGTAAATATAATAGAATATTGTTGTTCCATAAGGAATGTTGAAAGAGATAGTTTCAGACAAATATTGGAAGACCTGTATGAAATGATACGGAGTGAACTGAGCAGAACCTGAAGAAAAATTTATAGAAGATGATAATGGGCAGTTTAAACAAGGAAGATCCAGTCCTTAACACATGTGTGTAGTTGCCCTTTCTCCCAGGTTATTCTGAACATTTGCATTATTCCCTGTCTGGATTCAATCCAATAGGTCATGACTTGGTGGACCTATTTCTGGCCATGAATGATTGAGGAGCTGATATTATGATGATGAAATGTCTTCTTATAGGCTAAAGAGCCAGAACTTAGGTTACATACAAAAGGTTTGAGTATAAGATCTTTCATTTACTTTCCAGGCAGCTTTTGAGTGGGAAGGATTTCTGTGAGCTACTAGGTGAGTTTTTCCTATCCTGATACTATGTGATCGTGAACACAAGGCATCTCTGCTTTTTTTTTTTTTTTTGGTCTCTTTTGTATTTATTCTTTCCTAATCATAGATGAATAAATATAGAATATGTGTCCTTCTGCACTCTTGAGTCCTTCACCTCTCTTTCAGGAGGTAAGTAGTATGTTTCATCATTAATGCTCTGGAATCCTAGATGGACATTACACTTATCAGAGTTCCTAATTCTTTCAAAGTTGTTTGTCTTTACAATGTTGTTATCATTGCTGTCCTGGTTCTGTTCACTTAACTCTGCATCAGTTTATGTAAGTCTTCCCAGGTTTCTCTAAAATAATCCCCTTCATCATTTCTTATAGTATGATAGCATTCCATCACATTTTGCATACCATAACTTTTTCAGCCACTCCCTATTTGATGAGAATCCCCTCCTTGGATTCTCAATAAAGCTCTCTTCAATAAAGCCACCTCAATAAAGCTCTAAATATCTTTGTATATCCTTAGAGTTTGTTTTGCTTAGGACTATTTCCTTTCTTAATCTACCTTCCCTCTAATTTCCCTTTCCCAGTCTCTCCTATTTCCCTATTAAGTATATTTCTCTACTCAACTGTGTGTATGTGTATGTGTATGTGTACATATACGTGTAGTCTTTCCTCCTTTGATCAGTTCAGATGAAAGTGAGGTTCAAATGTCAGCCACTAATTCCACCCTTCCTTCTTGTTTGTAGAGATATTTATTTGAGCACTCTGATTATGTGAGATAATTCTCACTAACCTTTCTCTCTGTCTCCAGTGTATTCCTCTTCCCCTTTCTTTCCATTCTTTTATAATCATCAAGACATAACAGAACCACTCCCAGGCCTTGTCTAATTAGACTCTTTCTATGACCCTTGGTGAGGATAGGCTTCAGAAGGGACATATGTATTATCTCCCCACATTAGAATGTAAGCAATTTATCCTTGTTTAGTCTCTAAATGATTGTTCATTCATGTTTACCTTTTTATGTTTCTTTTAACTCCAGTGTTTGAACTTCAAAGTTTCTTTGCAGCTCTGGTCTTTTCATCAGAAATACTTAGAAGTCCTTTATTTTATTAAAGTTCCATTTTTTCCCCTGTAGGATTATATTCTGTTTTTCTGGGTAAGTTATTCTTGGCTGTAAGCCTATATCCTTTGCTTTCTGGAATATCATATAACATGCTCGCCACTCCTTTAAATGGGTAGCTGCTAAATCATTTGAGATCCTGACTGTGGATCCTCAGTATTTTAATTCTTTCTTTTTGACTGCTTACAGCATTTTTTCTGAAACCTGTAAACACTGGATTTTGAATATAATGTTTGTGAGAGTTTTCATTTCAGAGTTTCTTTCAGGAGGTGATCAGTATTTTTTTTTCTATTTCCACTTTTTCTCTCTAGTTCTAGGAAATATGGGCAATTTTCTTTTAAGATTTCTTGGGATATGATATCTAGGTTCTTTTTTTTGTTCATAGCTTTCAGACAACCCAATGATTATTAAATATTTTTGCTCCTCGATCTGTTTTTCAGGTCAGGTTTTTTGCACTATGAGATACCTAATTATTTTTTCCTATTTTTGTCTTTTAACTTTAATATTTCTTGGTATCTCATGGAGATACTGGCTTATTTTTTGTTGTTCAATAGTTCAGTCATGTCTGATTCTTCATGCTCCCATGGGTCATAACATGCCAAGCCTGTCTATCTTCCACCATCTCCCCAAATCTGTCCAAACTCACGTTCTTGCTTCCACGAAACTATCTATCCATTTCTTCCTCTGCCATCCCCTTCCCCCTTTTGCCTTCAATCTTTCCCAACATCAGGGTCTTTTCCAATGAGTCCTGTCTTTCATTATATGGCCAAAGTATTTAAGCCTCAGCTTTAATATTTGACCTTCCAGTGAATACTCTGAATCAATTTCTTTAAGCATTGGCTGATTCTATCTCCTTGCTATCCAAGGACTCATAAAGGTTTTCTCCAGCACCACAATTCAAAAATGTTGATTCTGCAGTGCTCGACTTTCCTTATAATCCATCTCTCATAATCATACATTGCTAATGGGAAACCATAGATTTGACTATACAGACCTTTTTTAGCAAGGTGATGTCTTTGCTTTTTTAAGTATACTGTCCAGATTTGCCATAGCTTTCCTTCCAAGGAGCAAACTTTTTTTTAAATTTTACTGTCTGCAGTAATTGTCACTGTCTGCAAAGATCTTTGAGCCCAAGAATATAAAATCCAACACTGTTTCCATTTCTTATCATTCTTCTTAATTTCTTCCGCTTCTGTTAAATCCCTACAATTTTTGTCTTTTATCATAACCATTTTTTGCATGAAATGTTCCCTTGATATCTCTAATTTTCTTGAAGAGATCTAGTCTTTCCCATTCTATTGTTTTCTTCTATTTCTTTGCATTTGCATTTGCTCATTTGAGAAAACCTTATCTTTCTTCAGTATATTTTTCAGTATTTTTTTGGCTCTCCTTTAGCAAGTCATTGACTTGTTTTTCATGGTTTTCTCACATCCTTCTCATTTCTCTTCCCAATTTTTCCTCTACTTCTCTAGCTTGCTTTTCCAAATCCTTTTTGAGC
>CM053623.1:86005228-86035850 GCA_028646595.1 Phalanger gymnotis | reverse complement strand
CCACTAACCTTCTCTGTTGTCTTTGCTGTTTGTGGGTTGAGAGGTCTGGTAAATGCCACAGCTCACTAATTCAGGGCGCTAGGGCACACTCCGCCCAGCTCCTGGTCTCGTTGGTCTACGCCACCCACGCTGGACTCTGCTCCTCTTAGCTCCACTCCCCTCAGCTCCCAGCTCCGTGTGGGATAGACCTTACCCAGAGACCATCCAGGTTGTCCTGGGCTGGAGCCCTGCTTCCCTCTGCCACTTTGTGGGTTCTGCAGTTCTCGAATTGGTTCAGAGCCATTTTCCTAGGTTTTTGGAGGGACTTGGTGGGGAGCTCACGCTAGTCCCTGCTTTCCAGCCGCCATCTTGGCTCCGCCCCTGAAAACCTTATCTTTCTTTGCTGTTCTTTGGAATTCTGTATTCAGTTGACTATATCTTTCCCTTTCTCCTTTCCACTTTGCTTCCCTTCTTTCCTCAGGTATTTATAAAGCACATCAGATAGCCACTTTGCTTTCTTGCTCTTCATTTATTTTGGGATATTTTTTGTTGCTGCCTCCCGTATAATATTGCAAACCTCTGTCCCATAGTTCTTCAGGCATTCTATCTACCAGATCTAATCCCTTAAATGCATTCATCACTTCCACTTCTTATTCATCAGTGATGTTATTTACATCATACCTAGATTGTTTAATGGGTTTCCCTACTTCATTCAATTTAAGTCTGAATTTTGCAATAAGAATCCCATGATCTGAGCCACAGTCCGCTCCAAGTCTTGTTTTAACTGACTTTATAAAGCTCTTCCACTTTCAGCTGTAAAGTATATAATCAGTCAGATTTCAGTATTGATCATCTAGTGATGTCCATGTGTAGAGTCACTTTTGGGTTGTTAAAGAGTGCTTGCTATGACCAGCAAACTGTCTCAACAAAACTCTATTAGTCTCTACCTGCTTCATTTTGTGGGTCACAGAACTAGTACAGACTTCTTATTTGATCCTTTCTAATTTTGAGGGAGTTTGTTGCTTAGGCAAGGTTTTATTGCTCTTGTTCCAACCTAGTAATTCCTTTTCCAATTCTTTCTTCCATAGCTCTTATTTCTTTTCCAATTGTTTTCCTCTATCAGTCTCATTTCACTTATAAAAACATAATAAACTATTTTTTAACTCTTCATATTTTCCAGGAATTCTAGTTGAATTTGTGCTCATGCTATGTTTTTCTCTCAGGCTTTGTTTGTAGATGTTTTAGAGTTATTCTTCTTCTTCTGGGTTTATTTCTTGAATATCCCTGTCACCATAATCATTATTTATGGTAGAATTCTTTTTTTTTTCTTTTTGCTCATTCTCCCAGTCTACTTTCTGATTTTGGGTTTGATGTTGGGGCTGTGCAATGCACACTTCTGGAGAGAAGGTCTGAGTTGGTGCTGTTGCTGCTTTCTTGGGCATTTAAATGTTATTCTAGAATCTCAAAGACAGCTTAGGCTAGAGATGTACAAGTGTCAGTGCTCCTAAAGTGGTATGATACAGGTAAAAATCAGATTGCCTCTATTCTGCTCCCCAGATCTAAGCTCTGCAAGTTTCTGTCCTGGGTTTGGGTCAGAGCAACAGTAAACTGCTGCTGGACTTAACCTTCTTGGCCAGGTGGAAAACTAAGAGTAACAGAACTGTAGTTTCTCCTTGTCTGGGATTCCTTCCCTAGTTATTCTTCTACAAACTTCAGACTGAGATAGAAGCTGTAACTGAGACCCTGCTCCTTGGGGTCCAAGCCGAACTACTTTTGCTTGCTTTTGAATTTGCTCCTTGCTTGGAACACAGCCCCCTCCTCCCCACCACCCAGATGCAAGTTCCTTCCTCAGTTCTCCGTGGTTCTGTGACCTACAACTAGGTAGTGCACAACAAAACTGCTGGTTGGTACATGTTCCCACAATCTGCAAGAGGTTGAGAGGCTCTGGTGTGAGTTCTAGACCAACTGTTGGCCTCAAAGACAGCCTTTCCCTGCGCTGGAGTGTTTTTTATGTGATATAGTCTTGCCAACTCCCTAATGTCCATAGACCTGTCTGCCTAGGCTGACATGGGCTGGAAAAGTGAGTCACTGTGACATTTTATTGGATTTCCTGATCAGAGCTTGGTTTAGTGCATTTTCTAGATCTGTCTGGGGGAGTTTTGGTGGGTGATGGGAGAAGAGATCAGCTATACATCTTCCTGCTATTCTGCCATCTTGACTCTGCCTCTGTGGATATTTTGAATGTGACTTCTCTTTATATCTCTTTCACATTCAGTTTTCTTGATGCCATTCAGAAAAACTGATGATTTGGATGCGTTTATTATATAGCCTGATACTTTGCTGAAGTTATTTCCATTGTTTTTTAAGTCGACTCTCTAGGACAAGGGTGAGGAACTTCAGCCTTCAGGCCACACGTGGCCCTCTAGGTCCTCAAGTGTGGCCCTTTGATTGAATCTAAAGTTCACAGAACAAATCCCCTTAATAAAAGGATTTGTTTGGCAAAACTTGAAGTCAGTCAAAAAGCTGCACCTAAGGACCTAGAAGACCACATGTGGCCTCAAAACCACAGGTTCCCCACCCCTGCCCTAGGTTTCTCTAAGTAGACTGTTATATCACCTGAAAAAAGTAATAATTTTGTTTCTTCTTTGTTCATACTAATTTTCTCATTTTATTTTTCTTGTCTTCTTGTAATAACAAACATTTTGTAATGAGAAAGTGTTTTTTCTGTATGATCTTTCGATGCTTCTTAAACTGAATGACTCTTTGATGGCTCTTAAGTTCTATCTTACCACTTGAGACCCAAGCTATAACCTTGACTTGTGACATGGTTTTAATTTGCCATGAAAATTTATTAGCTGACTTGCTGGAATCCCCCTTGCTTTGGCTTCCCTTGACCATGTGCTCTATGACTGTATCACTCTTGGCATACAGCCAACACTGCCAAGGCAGCCCAAAGCTAGAACATTGAATGGCCTTTCGCCCACCCTGCAGCTGGAAATAAAGCTATAGTTGCTCAGATGTTCAGAGGAAAATGACTTCTCCCCACTTTGAAGTCAGAGAGGAATGCTCCCTCCTCACTTTGAAGTGAGGAAGGAAGCACTATTCACATTCAGAAAGTTGGGAAGGGGAACACCTTAGGGAGAGAAAAGAGTTTCCCTCTAATTCAAGACCTGCTAATCAGAGCTGTGACTAGGTTTTTTGGCCACCATACCTCTGCAGATAGAAAAGGACAAACAATCCGGCTGCTATCTTTCCTCCCTCCTGTAAAGAGTGAGAGCTAGGTCACTGAACTACATGCTTTATTGATAAGGTCCTACATAATTCTCCTACCCCCTTCTTCCTTCTTGAACCATTTTTCTAAATGAAGACTATTCCACTAGGCAACTGCTCCAATATCTTGAAGAGCATACTGTGATTCAAGACATAAACACAGGGCTGGTGGTCTCAACCCTGTGCCTTAGCAAAAGGAAATTCCTTTTCCATCTTAGACCAATGAGTACTATCTCTAGACAAAATCTTAGACTAGCACCTCTGGCAACTACACCTTCATGAACAAGACTCCTTGCTCTAATGAAGGAAGACCCAGAGCTGAGGCCTGTGCCACATACCTCATCAACAAATAATCCCTCCTTCTCATTCTCAAGGTGAGCCTAGTGCCATTCAGGCAGTGCAAATGGCCATATGAATAGTACAGCCACTTATGAAACATGTTTCTAGAAGTAAATAATAGTGGAGATGATGGCCATTCTTCCTTTATACCTGATCTTAGTGGAAATGCCTCTGGTTTAACTTTATTACGTATAATAATGGCTTTTGAATTTAAATAGCTATTATTTACCATATTAAAGAAAAATCTATTTCTGTGCTCTTTGGCATTGTAAACAAATGAATGTTGTATCTTGTAAAAACCTTTCTACATCTATTGATATAATCATATGAATTTTATTATTTTGTTATTCATATTATCTATTCAATTTATATTTTCCTAAAATCAAACCAATTAATATCTTTGACACAAATCTAAACTGGCCACAGTGTCTTCTTGCTAGGTTGCTGGAGCCTCTTCACTAATAATTTACATTAATATTCATAGGAATAATGGTCTATATTTTCTTTGATTTATCTCTCCTTGGTTTGGGCGTCAAGATCATATTTGTATAATAGGAGTAAATTATTAGTAGTTCTTTTCCTATTTTTATTAACGACTTATTTAACACTGAAATTAGTTGTTCTTTAAATATTAGCTGAAATTGACTTGTAAATCCATCTGGGACCAAGTTTTTCCTCTTGGGGAATTCCTCCCATTCCTCCTTCCTTGAAGGCCTCAGCGATATGTATCCAAAGTAATTGTCTAAGTAGCCTTCCTTATTTTATATTCTTCCTTTAGATTATATTTCAACTAAACTGAACTACTTTCTGTTCCCCATGCCTTTGCTTAGAGAATTCATTCCTGATTTGTTCAATTTCTTATTCTGAGATTGGGTTTTTGAATTCTCTTTCTTTTTCCCTTAATCTGAGCATTGTTTATATTATTGTCACTTTACTGGAATATAACTGCACAAAATAGTTTCTAATAATTTTCTTTGCTCTTATGAATAGTTCTTTTTTAATTTTAAATATTGGCACTTCATTTTTACTTTTTATTTTTGAAAATTGGACTAGTTAATTGTCAAGTGCTGTCTTTTAATGGAAATCTCAGAGCCAATCAGACCCCACTCAATCTTTGAGGGTCTCAATACTTTTTAAGAGGCTTTGGCTTCATTATCGTAATACATAACTTCAAACTCATCATTTGAAGAATATCCTAAGTCAGATAGATATACATTTTCAGAGTTGATAGGGACAATATTCTCACTCCCATCCTCACCTTTATTCTCTGAGTCTTTAAGGTTATTCTAAACACTTAATCCCTGGAGATGATATAAGAGAACGTTAGACTGGGACTCTGAGAAAACCCATATTTCTTAGGATTCATGTTATTTGTTTAATTCAATTGTAAAACTGTGGTAGGAGAAGCACCTGCTTTGCTTAGACTAGGGTGGTTTCCTTTTAAGGAAAGATGGGGTACTGAGGTCTTGGTTTATCAAAGGGGCTAAGAATACACAAAAGCCCAGCCTATAGGAATCAGTTTCCCAGAGATGTTAGAGGAATTTCTGTTGCCAAGCAGGGATTAAGGATAATTTACCTGATCAAATACTACTGATTGCTATGGTAAAAATGCAAAGGAAGAGGAAAGTAGTGTTTTATTTGAATTGAATTAAGATATGTATCCTTTTGCAAGTCATTAAGCAAGGAACTAGAAATGCAATCAGAGTTAATACCCATTCCCTGTTCTCAAAGAACTTATGAACTAATGAGAAGGGAGGCAGAGAGGGATTGTGCACAGAGAGGTACAGAGGGCAAGTACTCAAATAACTATGATATAACAGAGAAAGTGAAAAAAGATTAAAAGGGAGATCCAATGGGGGAAAATGAGTAAGAGAAATTAAAAAAGGAAACCTGAGAGGAATAGAATATAAGAATTAGGAAGGGCTTTTGGACCTTGAAAAAATTTCTTTCAACAGGTAAAACAGGAATTATTTAGAAAGGGAGGTGGGGAGAAGGCAAGGGGCTAGGGAGGGGAGGGGGTATCCATTCCATGGTACTACTATCCCAATTCTCACTTGGTCTAACAAGTTGGATCCCCAGGGCATGACTACTACTATTTCTCAGGGCTAACATAGGCATGAGCAAAGGCATGGGGAACAGAAAGTAGTTCAGTTTAGTTGAAACATAGTCTAAAGGAAGAATATAAAATAAAGAAGGCTAATTAGACAATTACTTTGGATACATATCGCTGAGGCCTTCAAACACCACACATTTCTCTAAAGCTTTCTCCAAGCCAGTGGAAATCACCCAAGCAGGATTAGTGGCTGTTCAATGACAGAACTAATGACAGCTGAAGGAGAGGGTTACAATTCATCAGATATGCTGCAGCTTATCCGAAATCAGTTTTTCCTCCTTAGGGTGAGGAGAGAGAGGCAAAAAACTCAGTTATTGCTCAGTTAATGGGAGCTGCTTCCTTGTTTGACTCAGAAGCAGGAGGGGGAATTCTTTTAGGGGGCTCTTGGGCTAACTACTCAACAACTTTCCATATCAATAGCAAACTCCCCCTACCCCCCCTCATCCCCTCACCCCCAATCTAATGACCATGGCTTCAGTCACAGCAGCAGAGCTTTGCATGGCCTCTTGGGAGCAAAATGTCAGGGGCCCCATATTCCCAAGATGGAGGGAAGACTCACTATCCATGAACTTTTCATTTCCAACTCTTCATCTTCTAGCTTCTTTCTCCCAGAAATCTTTGCAAAACCCTCCCAGAATTCCCAATTACAAAATGTCACTAATTGGTAGACTTCTGGGACAGCAGCTGCTTGGGCCTCTCTTATCTCCATGGCAACCTAGGGTTACACATACAATCTAGTCAATTTCACTGCTTCTATAAAAACAGACTGCCATAAAATAATAAACATGAATATTATCTATTCACTGATTACTAAAATTTGCATACATATTTATATTATGAACCTAAGCAATTTTATAGATAATAATGAACATTAAATTCTATTTAAATCACTGCAGACTCTCTTTTAATCTTTTTTAGTCTATATACATGTGGCTTTATATAGTTGTATTGAGGGTGTACATGTTAAATAGCATATTTTTCTATAAAAATTAATATTCAAATAATTTTTTTTTCTGTTCTCTATTGTGAATTCCCTCAAAGAAGCAACTCTCTAATCAAATGAGATAATGAATGTAAAGAGATTTGTGAATATTAAGATACTATATAAATTTTAGCTATTTTAATCTAAGAATAAATTACAAAGCAGGAGCCAATCTGCATTGGTAGAGGGAGTTTCCTCAAAAAGCATTCCTAATTGCTAATAATCATAGATCAAGTAAAAAAAAAAGGTGAATTGAATCTTTTTTTTTCATTGTGCTTTCTATCTGTAGATTACTAATGTGTTGCAATATTTTTATGAATTTATCTTCTGTCTCAGACTTGAAGAACTCGTTATCATAACTAGCAATTTGGGGGATTGATTTTCATGGTTTATTTGCATAAAAAGTGTGGGTAGTTAGTCTTTGATCCTCAGCTCCAGTCTTGAAATATTCCTATGCTATCATCCTGTTATCCCTTTATGAAATAGGAAACACCTTTCTCTGATTAAATCAGAAGGACATAACCATTGGCTAGGCTGAAAATTAGCCATGTGTCTGAAGGCCTTGAAATAGCTAAACCTGAAGTCAGTCACTGAAGTGAAAGAATTCAAATCGGTCCAGGCCAGAAGCAGTATTGTAGAGATGAGTAGTGGAGGAATGGGTTTTGTGTATGTGTGTGTTGTGTGTCTCTGTGTGTGTGTCTCTCTTTCTGTATCTGTGTGACTGTGTGTGTCTGGGTATAAGGGAATTTTTCTCTTTCCCCTCACTGCCACCATTATCCGTGGTGCTCTGAATCAGAGCTATTTGATTTATAGAAGATATCACATCCAGAAAGGAGCAGAGACACACATGGACGCAGAAAGGCAGTATCCTAGCAGCTTCAAGGAACAAAGCACTAGCTATGGATTCAGGAGAGAACTAGCCTTAGCAATTGACATTTGAGCTACAGAGCAGAATGGACCCTGAAAGCTCAGCTAAGTAACACATCTAGAGAGAAATGTGCCTTGAAGGACAACATGAGGAAAGAAAGAATCTATAGTTCTAGAGATGAGTAGCCTTGCCATGTTTGTTCTCTATGCATACAACATACTACTGCTGTATTCTAAATCTGTGTCCACTCTTCCCAAGGACACTGTATATTTTGGGGAGAGTATATCCCAGATTGGGTGGAAGGGGTGAATATTTTTTACTTATTGTTCTTACTATACTATCTTAGAAAATGTCTTTGCTATAAGACCGTGTCTCTTAGGTTACTATTGAGGGGGAAGTAACTGGTAGGGGCTCAGCTATAACAGTTAGAGTCCCTTTTCCCCAGATTTCACCCTAGAACCTGGAAGTAGTAGCTACCCTCTGAAAACCCTACCCATAAAAAATAATGTAAATTATAAAAATAGACCAGAAAGAGACACTACATAAATAGAAACCTTAAATAAACAAATTTTTATCAACTACTACTTAATTTAACTATAACATTCTCTTAGACCTAAACAGAAAATTTATCTTCATGTTTCTTTTAAAATCAAAAGCCCTGGGATAAATTCACTGTTCTTAACCCTTTGGCTTTACTATAATAGGACTTTAGGCAGTTCAGAATTAAAATGTCAGTTCTAGCTTGCTTTTTTGTTTTCTTAATATTAGTCTTTAAATGCTCTAAGGGAAACTTGATCTGGGACCTGGTCTGCCAGTTCCTGGAAAGGCCTCAGGATCTTTAAGACCTTTGAATAGCATTCCCTCAATTTTTCCTTCACATTCCATAAAACGGAATTTTTGTTCTACATAATTGTTTTGCTCCAAATTGCTTTTTAAAATGTACCTTAATCCTTTCTTTGTTCTTTGCCCCAGATCAAAGTAGAAAGAAAGCAATGATGAATGTAGCTACATCCTATATAGGGGAATAACGTGTAATTAACCTTTTCTAATCAAGAAGTTTTCCAAGCAACCATCCTATTATAGCTCTCATTTTCCTTTTGAGAGAAGGAATATTTTCAGATCACATAATCAGATAGTATTCACTGAACCTGCATTACATGGACTACTCCCAAGGTATAATGTGTCTGACTGTGAAATGGTTAAATATGATGGCTGCAGATTGAAAAAATGCCCAGAACTCCAGGCACCACCTACCCCCGATTATTACTAGAGTCATAGAGTGAGGCACTCAGCACAGTAACCAGACTGAGTCTCCTCTTGCATGAGGACATGAATAGAAAACTGATTTCATTGCTCAGCCACACCTGAGAATTCTTTCTGGATCAGCTCCTTATTCACTCTCTGTGTACCATCCCTATAACTGCATAACTGTGAAGGCTGGTCTCATAACTGGCAATGTTTGTATTACCCACTTTTTGTAAATAAGCTTGAAAACATGTTATTAGGCTAAATTGTCTTTGCTAACCTGCTCCACCCTTAAAGACTATGAAGCTACTACTCTTCTCTCCAAGTCTTTGAAGTCATTTAGTTATCATTATTATTATTATTATTGCAAATAATAATGATTGATATAATCTTCAGATACATAATAATAGAATAACTAAAGGCCTTAGTAGTCTTTAGAAGTATTAGAATTCCTCAAAAGACCCAGCCCAATCTGAAGAAACCAAGCAACCAATAAAGGTACCAGCTGGAGGGCCTTTAAAAAAAAAAAAACTGAAGCCCATCCACCTTCATGAAGTGGTGTTTGGAGCATTTTGCGGAGTGCCTATGCCTGCTCTGCAGGGGTATGTTTTAGGAATAAGCAGTCTATCTGGGTGCAAAACACTATAAAACCCTTCACTCTCAGAGTCTTACCCTTGTGGGAAGCGCAACTCTTAGGCAACTAGATGGTGTAATGGATAAAGCATGGAGCCTCGGATCAGGGCCACTACTAAGTGTGTGATACTGGGCAAGTCGCTTTACTTGTGTCTGCCTTAATTTCTTCAATTGTAAAATAGGGATCATAATAGTACCTACCTCACAGGGCTGTTGTAAGAATCAAACAAGGTAATATTTGTAAAGTTTTTAACACGGTGTCTGGCATAAGTAGGTGCTCCATAAATGCTTGCTCCCTACTTCCTCCCTCCCTAATGGCTACACTCAAACAAGGAGCTTCACAGGATAACACACAGCCCATGGCTTGAATGTTATCAAATAAGATACCACATCTAAAAGAGCTTTGAAAACTGTAAAATGTTAAAACTGCAAATATGACATCATCACCATCATCATTACTGGCACCCTTGAAGAACAATATGTGGTGCCATTTGGCCCCTGAAATGTCTTACCCTGACCATTATATGGGAAAAATTATTGCTCTCACACCCCTAACTTACTGTATTTCCCCATGTATAAGACACACCTTAATTTGGGGGCCCAAAATTTAAAAAAATATATATTACATAAAGTTATTGAACTCAAAGTTTATTCATCATAAAATTCATACAATAATACCATGAAATTCAAGGACCTTCTGGTCATAGCTTTCAGGCATCTTTTGGGCAAGTCTGGTGCTTGTACGCATGCTTAGTCCATTCCATTTCATGAATCTGAAGCACCAATTGTGTCCTCCTTTGAAATCAGTAACTTCTTTTTCATCAGCAGTTCTTTTTGCCTCATGCTGAACCATCTTTGTGGACACAGGAATTCCAATTGCCCTTTTCTCCTCAATCCATATCTTCAATTCCCTCTCTAAATCAGGCCATTTTGCTGACTTGCCTCTCATGGCCTTCTTCTGCCGTGGCATTTTCAGTAGGGTTTCTCCTTCCCACAGCCAGTCTCAGATAGTTTTCTCAGTTGGAGGAGGACCAAACTTATGTTCAGCAGCACGATTTCTATTCACTTTTGCAAACTGGATCACTTTTAACTTGAATTCAGCACTGTACAAAAATCTTTTCTGAGACATTTCTGGGCAGAATGCAGCAAAACATAACCTAATATACCAATAACAAATGCAAACAATGAGCACAAAGACAACGAGTGAAAAAGTGGGAAATGTAAGTAAAAAAATCTACAACCACTGTATAAGATGCACCCAGTTTTTAGACCCCAAATTTTTTGGAAAAGGGTGCATATATACATGGGGAAATATGGTAGTATTAATCTCCACATTATGTATAGTAAAGGCAAAATTCTGTTCAGGCTATGATCAACTTTTGGGTCTCCATCAGTTTCACAGAAGCTGTGTTTGCTAAGGCTAGAGAAGATCTCCACAAGATACCAGACTATGCCGATCAAAGGTAAAGAAATCAGTTGGAACCTTCTGTGCCCAAGGTTGTCCCTATGCACTACAGCTACGGCACCCTCCAGAATCCCAATCTTGGACACATTGAGTTGACAAGAAGACCTCCCTTCAAAGACACCCAAATGTATTTCAGGAAGAGATAAACAATAGAACTGCAGGCATGAAGTTCTGCTGTAAGATGTAAAGGCAGTTCTTAAGGACGTGATAGTAGAAGATATTTGGCAATAACACCTCGTTTTTGTAAAGCCCTTTAAGGTGTGTGGAGCAGGCTGTATAATTATCATTAGCTCCATTTTATAGTTGAAGAAAGGAACACTCTGAGATGCTAAGTGTCCATTATCACACAGCTAGTAAGACTCTAAGAACTTGAATCCTGGTCTCCCAACTCAAGTTCGGTTACCTAGCTGGTACACTATGCTGTCATAGATGTAGTGATGCAATGGGACACATTCTTGCCAACTTTTTTCCTTTCCATTGAAGGCAATCTGGCTAGCCTTCAAAATCTAACAGTAGCAATACATTGCTGGTGATCTGATCTTGACTTTGTGTTAATCTCTTTAGCTTAGCGCTGTTGCTAAAACAAGTCATTGTTGCAGGGAAACAATTTTTTTTTTGAATGACAACTCATTCAAAATTGATGGGAAGCAGGAAAAAACCAAAGGTGTAAGCTTGAGTTAGAAAAATTGCTTAAGGAGGCAACAGAGAATAAATGTCACCAAAATCAGGGAAGCAAGTCATTTGAGGTAGAACAGGAAGATGCTGTGAAAGAAACAAATATCAGAGTCTCTATGCATTGTGTTTTAGTGTTCTATTAGAGGTACATATTTATTAATATTTCAAGCAATGGCAAGGAACATTAACAATAAACAAGGATTCCCCATAATCAGCCAAAAACTATGACTTAAAGGAAATCTAGGGGTTTATATACCCGAGGAAGGGAGTTCTAGATATTTCTAAACAATTATCTTGACATATCTTATGTTAAAGTTAAAAACCAAGAACAAAATGTTTGTCTAGCAGAAAGGAAAAATAATTCAAAGATCTATCTGTTTTGTCATCATGTCAGTAACATATAACATCAGGGACTACAGGATAAGATCAAGATATTTCCATTAGAGAGATCTAAACTACTGTAAATTATTAGAACAGGAGGCCTTTGTATCTGTAATATTACTAAAATATTCTGGTATGTTATAATCACTTGGCAAGTAAGTAATCAATCTTGATTCTAACATTAATGGCTTATGTCAGAGGCCTCGTTTATTCAGCTATGCTGTTAATATCTTTTAATTACCTATAAGTTTGAGACTTTAATAATCTGTTTCTCCAACCACTCTCTTTGACCAATAGCCATAATAAGGACATCAGCCTCTCTCCTCTACTCACTGTTTTCCCCTTCTCACATCTGGGTTGCTGTTCTTAAGACAGCACTTCTGTTGTGGCTGACAAGTTGATTGTCTTAATAAGGAGAGGAGGAGACCTGGCACAGACACATGGCTTCAGGAGGATCTGGCGCTGTGGTAGTTTCCTTTGTGTCTCTATGTTTATATTCTCCTACAATGTATACATATCTTTGGGAAAATCTTATGTAGTCTTATTGATAAGGGTACAGTCTCTGGGAACCCCCTAGAACTCTCCTTGAATCTTCCCACTAGATCTGGCCTTTGCCCAAGGCCATAAGCCTTTCATTATCTAGGTCCAAATCTCTACCTGGCCTAGCCCCCTATTGTCCAGCTGCTTCCTATCCTTGATCACATCAAAATCCCATTCTCTTGTTTCCTGGAGTCTTGACCTCTAGTCACCCCAGTCCCATCAAGATCCTCCTTAGACTCCTCTTCAAGACCTTCCCTAAATCCCTCCTCTAGTCCTCCCAGACTACTTGACAGCCCCTCAATCCCTCCCCCAATCTTTCTGTGTATAAGATCCATCTTGCCTCCATGCTCACTGGATTGAATCTGGACCTTTTGTGAAAACAAGCATCACGAAGGGTGAGATTTCTTAAGACAACCCAATATGGCAAATCTTTAATAAACTTTGTCTTTTTCCTTGGCTGAGAAGGCTTGAGTTGAATTCATTCGGCAGGACCTGGCCTGTTGGTGTTTAGGGTCTTGAGCACCCCTAAAAACCTGTGGTTCCCTACCATCATCATTTTTCTTTAACCTCACCTTTCATTATGGGCTGGGACAATTTACTTTTTGTCCAAAGCTGCTTCAGTATACTTTCTCTGGATCACCCCATTGTGTTTCAAATGGAGCTACTTAACTCTACTTTAAACCCAAATCACTCTGGCTTTCGTTGAATGGCTAATAATAGCCCCCAGCCCAAACCTCTGGTGCTCATGGTTTAAGTTTAGATGGCTTAGAATGAGTGTAAGTAGCAATTATTTTCTGTTCTGGCTAAAAACTTGAGGGTCTTCCTCTCCCAGATTGCTATTTTTGTGATGGTAAATTAGGCCATCTTTTGTCTCAATTCTTGCCTAGCCTTTAGTCATTGAATGGGCTTTTCCTGCAACAAACTGAGGCTTCAGAAACGACCTTGATTTAGAAAGGCCAAGGTCATCCGCTGCATCCCTGTCCATCACTTTGACACCATTGACTTTTCTCATGCCACTGGACTTTTATGACTCTGGAGGAGAGATTGAGGCTGGCTTTTTTCTGCTCTGCCTCATTTAAATCCAGTTCACACCAAGTCAAGACATCACCCTTATGATGTCACTGGTCCTCTTTGAGAGTGAAAGACAAATTATGACAACAACAATACTTTTCTACCTTTCAGAAAACCTTGAAAACCTGACTTCTCCAAATGCTTGTTATTATCTGGTTGACATCTTTAACATCCCATTACCCAAGCACACTTATGATGAAGTTGGACTGTAACAAGTGCAAGAAAAGTAGAATGACTGAAAACTGATCATCTATTTCAGGAGAATGAGACATTGTAGGAGGAGGACAAGGAAACTCAGAGGATTAAGGGGAAATGTGGGGTCAGGACACCCTCTATACTTCAATAGGATTAAATCATATGATTTTGTTCTTGCACTTAAACATTAATTCTTAAGTTACACATGTCTCTAGCTTTCCTGAAGACTTACAGCCCAGAAGTGATCATTAATTTGCAGAGTTTCTTCTCTTGTCTGTGATGGCCCTAAACTTCAGGTACACCGAGAGTGTCTCCAACTAAGAGAATCATTTTCTTTGTAACAAAAAAAGATAGGGGACTATATCCTTGTATCACAGGACTTAAAGTTGGAGAGGTCTTATAAATTATCTGGTTCAATCCTTTTTTTATTGACAGGGAAACTAAGCAGAGGCAGGGAACCTACAGCCTGAAGGCCACATCTAGGTCCTCAGATGTGACCTTTTGACTGAGTCCAAGTTTTACAGAACAAGTCCTTTCATTAAGAGGATTTGTTCGGCAAAGTTTGGATTCTGTTAAAGGGCTGCACTTGAGAACCTAGAGGGCAAGCCACATGTGGCCTGGAGGCCTCAGTCCCTGGACTAGAGAGATAATAATGACTTTGCCAAGGTCACGTAGCTAATAAGTAGCACTGTCAGAATCTGAACTCAAGTCCACTAATCTCACATCTATTGCTCTTTCAACTACATTCTTCCATACATGTGTGTGCCATTAACTTATGGTTTTTGAAAAGTAGGTACAGGTTGCCTCTGTTCTATAATATTTGCATTGCAAAGGATAAAACGACATGAAATTATACCTTGGGGAACATAGAAGTTGGTCCAAGAATGTGAGGCTAATGAATGGAAAAACAATAATCTTCACGACATACAGAAAAATGAGAACTGTTTGGTTTATGTAACCCTAGACACTGTCCAAGATTTTATCAACAGCTCCTGGGGAACTGACCTCTTGAAATAGTTCATCATGACCTTTCTGGATGACAACTTAATATTTGCCACCTAAATTATATTTGTATTTATCATGGACAAGAACTTGAGAAATAATGGCTGGAAGATCAAGATTAAATTTTTTTTTAAATCCTAATGAAATAAGAACTGTGTGAATGTATTAATAATCTTTGTTAATTTGTATGAAATCTACCAGTAAGATCATCAAGGAAATAAAGGACTTAAGACCTCACAAATGGGCTTACTAGGAGGATAGAGAGACCTCCAACAGCAGCAACAAAACATCTGAGTAAAAACTATTGCACCCAGTGACGAAAATTAATGTTGGGTTGTATTATTTATTACTATTATTACAATGTAAATCCACCTGTTTCCTCAGACCCCTAATCTCTGACGATCAGGCAGTTTTTGAAGGGTGAAACTGAGTAAAGTAATCTACTCCAGCCCCCAAGGTATATGCCTAGGCAGGAGTCCTTACTTTTGTTTATCCTGTAAACAAAAGCCAACTAGGAGCTAGGTCCTCCCCCAGGGACATGTCCTTTAGTCCTTGCTACTCCTCTCATTAAGATTTGGGGTGACCTGGTCTAGAAATGGGAGACCAAGCCAGTAAAAGCTTATGTTTTTCTGACCAAGTCTGCTAAAGGTGGGCTGGGTTTTATAAACCAGTTAACATTCCATTCCTTAAGTGCAGGAGAGAGAGGCAGGTCAGCCACATTTGAAACCTATTTTCCCTAGTTTCCCTAGTATATTGATCAGCCCAACTCTTCCTTCTCTCAACAACAAATAATGGAGAGGAACCTGGGATTCTTGGCCCACCCCCTCACTAAAATATTCACCAATCAGGATTTCTGGGGGAAGTACCAAGGATGTCCTTTCAGGCCAATCAGAGGGAAGACACACCAAGGTATAAAAGGCATAACGGGCCTTCACTTTGAGTCTTTGGCACAAATGGAGGCATGTCATTGACCTGTCCTTTATTAATAGATCACATATCCTATTAGTAAATGATATTATATTCAGAGAAATGGCCTCATTTCATTTATTTGTTAAATTTCACTTTCTACACCAGAATTATCAATTTAATTCAACAAATACTTATTAATTCCCTACTGCGTACAAAGTACTCCATTAGGTACAAAATGTTGTTGTGTTTGTCTTTCCTTCTCAAAGATGACCATGACATCAGAGAAATGGTGACATGACTTGGAGATGGTTTTGATTTGAATGGGGGAGGGCTGTGCAAGGTCACCAGCCTCACTTTCTTTTCCAGAGCCATCCGGGTCCAGCAGCCTGATACATTCTACCGTCTGGGGGAGAGGGGATGTACACAAAGCAATATGGTATAAAGAAAAGTGAAGAGGGAGAGAATACTAAAAAGAGGAGAAGGAGGAGGAAAAACACAAAAGAGATGATACTCAATCTGAGAATTTCCGGAAGACAAAGATTCCTCAGGATAGGAATGAATAGGATTATATTCCAGACAAAGACTTGTATGACCATGTGGAGGTTGACGACAGAGCATTGACTTTCAGAAATCCTGATAGGGCAGTTTGGCTAGAATAGAAGGCATGAAGGAGAGTAGGGCAAAATAAAGAAAGGTGGTAAATCATCAGCATTTCTATATATTACTAATAAAGCCCAACAGCAAGAGATAGAAAGAGAAATTCATTTAAAGTTACTATAGCCATCATAAAATTTGAATCTATCTGCCAAAACAAGCTCAGGAATTATACGAACACAATTATAAAACACTTTTCACATAAATAAAGTCATCTAAATAATTGGAAAAATATCAGTGGTTCATGGGTAGGCCAAGCTAATATAATAAAAATGACAATTCTACCTAAATTAATTTACTTATTGAGTGCCTTACCAATTAAATTGCCAAAAAAATTATTTTCTAGAGATAGAAATAATAATAACAAAATTCATCTGGAAAAACAAAAGATCCAGAATACCAAGGGAATTAATGAAAAGAAACGTAAGAGAAGGTGACCTAGTCGAAGCAGATCTTAAATTGTATTATAAAGCAGCAGTCATCACAACTACTTGGTACTGGCTATGAAATAGAGTGGTGGATCAGTGGTGGAATAGGTTAGGTACACAAAACACAATAGTCAATGTAAGAAAAGATAGTATGGTATCTGGTTTTGCTCCCACAGAAGCTATCCATAGAGCTGAGTTAAAGTTTACCTACCAAGCAATGGCCACCCTGGGATCAGGGAAGCTAGAGAAGCTAAACTGGTTGAATCAGTCCAAGCTTACCATGACAGTTCAAGGGTTAGATCCTGGTCAAGTGTCCAGGTCTACTAATCTGCATAATTTACATATGTTAAAGAGGGAAGATAGGGTAGTAAAGAATGCAGACTAATCCTAACTTAGACAAGGAAGATAGAAATAAGTAACTTCACTTTTGCTTCTGTATCCTTATTATCCTACCTATATAAACTGTATAGCCTAAGAAAACTGTGTAAAAAGTAAAGAATATAAACTAACCATAACTCAAACTGGAGCAGAGGAGCTGGTTACCCCCACCCCTGCTGCTGTATTAGTGTGAGTGTTCCTAGTGAGCACAGCACCCATTCTCTCCAGGAGTGTAATAAATGCTTTCTTCTGCCTACTCTGGTCTTGAGTTCTTTGGGTGAGAATGGGCAAATCACATGGATCTTCCTAAGGTTATGCTACCAGGAAAGCAATGAGCTGTGGAAGCATGTCTCAGGCTAACCCTGAGCCTGCCTTTGGGAGTCCTGTGATCCCCACTGTGGTGTTAAGGGGGTTACTACTTGGGATTTCCCTGGGGAAGTCTGTGGTCTGCACGGCCTTCTTAAGGGGCTGTCACTTGGGTCTTCTTGTGATCTTACTGCTATTCTAAGGGGCCGTCACTTGGGTCTTCCTTAGGGTCTAACCCCCAGGAAGCCCTGTGACCCCCACAGATAAAGGGGGGCTACCACTTGGTCTTCCTCTGGGAGTCTTATGGTCTGCACAGCCTTCCTTAGGGGTTATCATGTGGTTCTCCCTCAGGGCTTTGGCCCTGCCTAGGAAGTCCGGTGATCCCCAAAACCACATTTCTCACTCTCTGATAAATCCAAGGACTCAAGCTTCTAGAATAAAAACTCACTATTTAACAAAAACTACTGGGAAAACTGGAAAATACTATGGCGGAAACTAGGCATTGACCAACATCTTATACCTTACACTAAGATAAAGTCAAAATAGGTACATAATTTAAACATAAAAGCTGATACTATAAGCAAACTAGGAGAGCAAGGAATAGTTTGCCTGTCAGATCTATGGAGAAGGGAAGAATTTATTTTTGGGGGGGAGCAGGGGAAGGCAGGGCAATTGGGCTTAAGTGACTTGCCCAAGGTCATACAGCTTGTAAGTGTGTCGTCTGAGCCCAGATTTGAAGAAGGGAAGAATTTATGACCAAACAAGAGATGGAGAGCATTATGAAATGCAAAATGGATGATTTCAATTACATTACATTGAAAAGTTTTACACAAACATAGCTGATGCAACTAAGATTAGAAGGGTAGCAGAAAGTTGGAGAACAATTTTTACAGCTAGTTTCTCTGATAAAGGCCTCATTTCTAAAATATATAGAGAACTGAGTCAAATTTATAAGACTACAAGCCATTCCCCAATTGATAAATGGTCAAAGGATATGAACGAGTAGCTTTCAGATGAAGAAACTAAAGCTATCTATAGTCATATGAAAAAATGCTCTAAATCATTATTGATTAGAGAAATACAAATCAGAACAATTCTGAGGTACCACATCACACCTATCAGATTGACTAACATGACAAAACAAGAAAATGATAAATGTTGGAGAAGATGTGGGAAAATTGGAACACTAATGCCTTATTGGTGGAGTTGTGAAATGATTTAACCATTCTGGAGAGCGATTTGGAATTATGCCAGAAGGGATATAAACTGTGCATACTCTTTGACCCAGGATTACCACTTCTAGGGCTGTATCCTGAAGAGATCTTAAAATGGGGAAAGGACACACATGTACATAAATATTTATACCAGCTCTTTTTGTGATGGCCAATAATTGGAAATTGAGCCAATGCCCATCAACTGGGAAGCGGCTGAACAACTTGTGGTATATGATTGTGATGGAATATTATTGTGCTATAAGAAATGATGAGGAGGTGAACTTCAGAAAAATCTGGAAAGACTCATAAACTGATGCTGAGTGAAATGAGCAGAACCAAGAGTACATTGTACACAGTAACAGCAACATTGGGCAATGACAAACTTTCATAGACCTGGCTCTTCTCAGCAATGTAGGGATCTAAGACAACTCCAAAAGACTCATGGCGGAAAATGCTATCCCCATCCAGAGACAGAATTATGGAGTCTGAATGCAGATTGAAGCAATACTATTTAATCTCTTTTTGTTGTTGTTTTGTTTTGTTTTTTCTTTCTTGTGGTTCCTCCCATTGGTTCTAATTTTTTTTTAACAACATGACTAATGTGAAAATATGTTTAATATGAATGTATATAAAGAGCCTATATCGGATTGCATGCCATCTTTGGGAGAGGGGAGGGGAAGGAGGGAGGAAGAGAAAATTTAAAACTCAAAAGCTTATGGAAGTTTATGTTAAAAACTAAAAGTAAAGAAATTTTTTTAAAGGGTAGGAGACAGATTATGGAGAGTCTACACTACCAAGATAAGTTCATATTTTGTACTATAGACAGTGGAAAGCCACTGAAAGTTTTTTAACAATAGAATGATATAGTCAGACTTGTACTGTAGTAGTATTATTTTGCCAACTGTATAGAGTATATATTTGAGAGAGGAGAGACTGGAGGCAGGGAGGTCAATTTTTAAAGTTATTAAAATAATACAGATTAGTGGTGATAAAGACCTGAACTAAATTGGTGGCCCTGTGAATATAAAGAAGGGGATAGATTCAAGAGAGGTTGTAGAGGGAGAATCAATCATTCATGGAAACTTGAGAGAAATAGACACAAAATGAGGAGGGAAAATGAATAATCAGTGGAGGCAAGCACCTTGAAGAGATAAGAGGGTTAAGGTTAGGGCACAAAGAAATAGCTTGGCATTGGCAAGCAGAGTCACCTCTTGATGGGCTCAAGGTACAGAATAAGACATATGTTTTTGGACACAACTAATGTGTGGACTGTGCGTCCTGGTTTTTGTTTTCATTTTAATGGAAAGAAAAGGCAGGGCCAGAGGTGGGCATGGGGTGGGGGGGGGGAGGGAGGTAGACTAGCAATAGCAATGCTAAAAAGAAAAAAGAAAAAGGAAAGAAAAATAGAAGTTTATCAAAGTATGTTTTAAATGCATAAAAGAGAACAGAAAGAAATTCAGAAGAACATACAATCACAACAGCTTTGATACTAATGTATGGAAGTTTTATCTTTTTTTTTAAGCAGCTATTTACAAAGAGATTTGCTGTTTCATATACAATCCTTTATGTTCTTTGTATATAGAAATGCTCATGTTTGTTGAGTTCAGATTTTTTTAAATGATCTTTTAAAAAGAAAGGCCATTTCTTTTTAGAGACAGAAAGAGGAAAGGATACATAAAGAAATAGAGGGATTTTTATGGAAATAAATGTTGAAAGCTAAAAATAAATTAATTAATTTTTTAAAAAAAGATATAGAGGGATTCCGAGTTAGGAAGTGGGAAAGAAGAGGGAATATCCTCTTCTTTCTCAACAGTTATATAGGTCCACCTGAGTTTGTCTAGAGGTAGTTCACAGTGAAACATCTCTAACATTTCCTTCCTCCACTCTTCTCTAAGAGAGATCTTGATTCCTGCCATGAGGGAAACCAAGAGGTTAGGGCCAGAGGCAGGACACTCTGCTTTCCTCAGAGAGAGGGTGTACTGTGACAGAATTATATCTATATGTTGCTTTGAATATACTTAGTGTAGGGGAGGTAAGTTTTCAGGTTCAAGCTAAGCTCCTGATTGCTATTCCTTGATGAAAATAGCAGGCCCCAAACCTTATATCCAAGACTTTGATGTGTGTGTTTATTTATTTATTCTTCCTGGGGGAAGAAGGTTAAGCCTTGGATGCATACCCTGATAGTCATGTGCTTTTTTCTTTTTTTTTTTTTATTATTTGCTTTTAAATGGACCTAGAATGCTGGCTTTTTGGAAAAATTAGTACAGCCAGCTTATCAGAGTCAACAATTCAGCAAGCATTTATTAAGCACATATAATTCTGTCACAGTACACCCTCTCTCTGGGGTTAACAATCTTACTTTAATCCAACATATACATATAAACTCACTTAGTTCAGGAGGAAAAGCCAGCAACCTGAACTTCAGTGCAAATGCAAACAAGTTACAAACGTACACAATATAAACAGCCCAGAGCACAATTCTTAGTTACCAAGAAACCATCAACGTCTGGGTTGACAAGCCGGGGAGCTCTTAACAACAGCTGGCTGAGAGTTATGTGCCATTCCTCCAGTGGCTCAGAGCCCCAAGCAAACAACACTGTTCTCTCTTCTTATACAGTCTTTAAACATCATCAAACATTATCTGAGGGATTAGAACTTAGGTGCCTACTATTGGCTCTGGTTTTAGCAACTCCCCTTATGACCTTGAGGGCTTCATGCCCACATAGGCTTAGCACCTAGTAATTGCTGGGTTTGGGCCTGGGACTTTGCACCTAGTAAGGCTCAGTCAAAGATAATTAATTTAGCATTCTGAAACAGTAAAAAAAAAGTCCCAACTTAATATTACAGAAGGTAGGAAAGGGCCAGTTTACAAACAACAATGGCCAGATCTGTGCTTTCAGAACGTCACTTTGATAGTTAAGTGCAGAATAGACCGGACTGGGAAGAGACTAGAGACAGGGAGACCAATCAGAATATCTTCATGGATAGTAGGTACACAAGAGAAAGCATGCCTGCTGCCCTAGAAACCCCAAGCAAGAACCCTGTTTAACACCATTGAAGGAAGGTCCACATCTCTCTCAGGGTTTTTCTGAGTATCTTTCCTCTGAATATGCTTTCCTCTGCTTGTTCTAGAGAGAGAGATAAGTTAAACACTCCATTTGGATTGCCCTGGCAGTGACAAGAATCTATGGGATAGGGACTCTCTGGAGAAATTTTAGTGGACCCTATATAGAGTTTTGTCTGACTCCCAGCTAGATGGTCCTACGAGCTGATTGAAATCATGGAAGAGTATTCACCTAGGACCATTTGGCTTCTCACTTCAAGGGGGGCAAATTCCAGTCAACCTAAGATTACTAATCCCTGAGGAAAAAGGCCCCATGCATTTTCTTTCTAAAACAGGAAACTTGCTTTCTATTCTTTTGTAAATTAGTCTGTGATTAAACTCTGTGTGTGGTGGGGGATGGTGAGGCATTTAGAATACAGGGATTCCTTATTGGGAAAAAAAGAGAGTAATACCTTAGTCCCTCCTGAACCTAGTGCCCATTTTGTTATAGCACTTGGTACCCAGTAAAGCTCAGAAAAGAGGCCTTGCAGAGTGTACATATACCTATCAGACTAATAGTTAAGGTCAGAACTGAAAAAATCATTGAACAGATTAATCTCGGTAGTGTCTTTTCACATAGGCCTGAGAGACACTTTTTGTAAACAGAGACTTCAAAGCTGTATTTTGCTTTTTTGAGTCAATTTTTTCCTTAAAATCAATAAGCAATAAACACAGCACGACTTTATATTCTTTACACTTCTCAAGCAATTATATGAACATAACGATATGGTTGACTGTTAAAAAAGATACCTAAGAAAGCCTGCTTATTCCCTCGTCATATTTTCGTGAAGTATTACCTCTCAGGCTACATAAACCACTTTTGTAAATATTTTATAGAGTTTAGAAAGCAGACAAATGATCTGTAGTTGCTAATATCTCCTCAGCAGCCTTTTCGGTTTTTTATTTGTTTATTTTTTATGGAGTGAAAAGAGGGCATGGAAATGCCTTCTTTTCTAGTTTTTGGAACTTTCTTCCTTTTTGAGATATCTTCAGAATCCATCCCTGAATGCTTTTAAAATTGCGTCATCTCCAGCAAATATTTCTTCCATATACAATCAGTCAGATTAAGACTTAAAATACAAGCACATTTGCAAAACACTATAGAGGAAGAGAATGTTTCACAAATCACCAAAATAATCTGAAGCCATATTCCTTTTCCATCCTTATCTCCTATTAATCATTTTATGGGAGGACACATTTCTTTGGGAAGTACATCCCAAGTACAAGCCTATGTGGCGCTCAGGAGCTAATGATGCTACCACCATATGAACTCTGACTGGATGATAGTGTGAATGAACAGTCAAAAGAGATCATGGGAAAGGAATTGAAGTTTGGGATGTGAAGGAGAATAGATGTATAGCCAGGAGGCTTCTCTTAGATTCAGCTAAGTTCTATGTCTACAAATAGGATTCCCCTCAATCATATACCCTTTGGAACAGTAAGGCAGCAGGTAGCACTCCTTAGATATTTTGGGTTCTTGTCTTTTCTTCCTCTCTTAGAATGGCAACTTCATGAAAGCAAGGCCTTTGTTGAATTTCTTTTTTGTACTCTCAGCACTTTACATAGTGCTTTTATCATACTTTGGTACTGAAATGAATATAGGATCTTATCAATATAGATATTCTCTACCTGTGCAAATTGAAATTCTTTAGATATTCCATAAAAGACTAATAAATACTTGTTGCATTTAATCTACTCAAAGTAGTAGAGACCTTCCTCCTTAAGTTTCCTCCTTTCTTTCTAATTTTGGCTTCATTGGTTTTATTTCTGCAAAAACTTATTGCTTTAATGTAATCAAAATTATCCAGTTTGCCTCCTCTGATCCTCTCTATCATTTAATTTGTTTTATCTCCATAGATCTGACAGGTAAATATTTTTTTCTGTGCTTCCCTAATTTGTTTATGATGCCACCCTTTATGTTTAAATCATGTACCCACTTTGAGTTTATCTTGGTATACAGTGTGAAATATTGGTCTCTGCCTAGTTTCTGCCAAAGTGATTTCTAGTTTTTCTAGTTCTTATCCCAGTGGATGGGATCTTTGGGTTTATCAAACTCTAGATTCTGTGCTCACTTTCTTCTGTATATTATGTACCTATTCTATTCCATTGATCAACCACTCTTTCTTATCCAATGATAGGTTGCTTTGATGATAACTACTTTGTAACGTAGTTTGAAATCTGGTACTACTAGGCCCACTTCCTTAATTTTTTTAAAAAATTAATTCCCTAGAGGAACAGAACTTCCAGATAAATTTGTTATTTTTTCTACCTCTAGAAAGTAATTCTTTGGTTGTTTGATTGGCATGGCATTAAACAGATAAATTAATTTGGGTAGTATTGTCATTTTTATTATTTTGGCTTAATGTCTCCCCAATGGTTTAGATCTGTCTTTTTTGTGTGAAGAATATTTTATAATTGTGTTCCTATATTCCTATGTGGGTCTTGGCAGGTAGACTCCCAAGTATTTTGTACTGACTGCAGTTATTTTAAAGAGAATTTCTCTTTTTATCTCTTCCTGCTAGATTTTGTTGGTAATGTAGAGAGAAGCTGATGATTTGTATGGGTTTATTTCATATCCTGCAATTTTGCTTGTTATTAATTATATTGACTAGTTTTTTTAGTTGCTTCTCTAAAGTTCATTAAGTATATTATCAAATCATCTGAAAAAAAGTGATCTTTTCTTTCCTTATTGTCTAGTCTTATTACTTCAAGTTCTTTTTCTTGTCTTATTGCTATGGCTAGCATTTCTGCTACAGCATTGAATAATAATAGTAACAATGGACATCCTCATTTGACCCTTGATCTTATAGGAAAGCCTTCTGGTTTATTCCCGTTACAGATAAAATCCAATCTTGATTTTAGATACTTATTATTTTCAGAAAAGCTCCATTTGAGGCTGTAGGAAAACCAGAAAAATACTAATATACTGTTGGTGGAGCTATAAACTAGTCCAACCACTCTGGAAGACAAGTTGTAAATATCCTCAAAGGGCTATACAATTGTGCATACCCTTTGACACCCAGAAGTACCACTATTAGGCCTACCCCAAAGATATCAAAGTAAAAGGAAAATTACTTATATGCGCAAAAACATTTATAGCAGCACTTTTTATGGTAGCAAAGAATTGGAAAATGAGCAGATGCCTGTCAATTAGGGTTATGGTACATGATTGTGATGGAATCCTATTGTGCTTTAAGAAATGATGAGGGAGATGGTTTCAGAAATACTTGGGAAGACCTACATGAACTGATGCAAAGTGAAGTAAAAAGAACCAGAAGAACATTCTACATAGTAATAGCAATATTGTAAAGATAATCAACTGTGAAAGACTAGGTAACTCTGATCAATAAAATGACCCAAGACAATTCTAAAAGTTTCATGATGAAAAATGCTATCTCCCTCTAGATAAAGAACTGATGGTCTCAGAGTGAATAGTTACAAATATTTTTGTTTCCTTGCTTTTTCCTTTTGGCTTTTTGGCTAATAGATGTTTTCCATGACTTCTTACAAATAATAGGTGTCGTATTTCTTGCCTTACCAATATGTAGCAGAGGGGACAGAGGGAGGGAGAGAACTTGGAACTGAAAATAATAATAAAATAAAAAATGTAAAAGGTAAAAAACAAAAATTTTTTATTACAAGAAAAAAGTGCCCGTTAATAAACTAATAAAAGTATTCCTATGCTTTTTGGTGTTTTAGAAAGTAAAGTATGTTGTTTTTGTCAAAAGATTTTTCTGCATCTATAGATATAATCATATAAGTTTTACTCTTTCTTATTGATATGGTCAAGCATGACTATAGTTCTCCTAACATTGAACCAGCCCAGCATTCCTGGTATAAATCCAACCTAGTTATATGACTTTTGTGACAAATTACTACAATCTCCTTTTATTTAAAATTTTTACATTAATATCCATTAGGGAAATTGGTCTATTGTTTTCTTTCTCTGTTTTTGCTCTCCCTAGTTTAATTATCAAAACCATATTTGTGTCAGAAGGAATTTGGCAGGACTCCTTCTTTATCTGCTTTTTCAGAAAGTTTACACAGTATTAGAATTCTTTGTTCTTTAAATGTTTGGTATAATTTGCTTACAAATCTATCTGGTCCTATGTTTTTGTTTTTGTTTTTCCTTAGGGTGTTCTTTTATGGCTGCTCAATTTCTTTTTCTAAGTTATTTGAATATCCTGTTTCCATTTCTGTTCCTCTGAAAAACTTATATTTTTGTAAATATTCATCTATTTCATTTAGACTGTTTTATGGGCATAAAAGTGGGCAAAATAGCTCCTAAAATTGTTTTAATTTTGTCTTTATTGGTTGTATGTTCATTCTTTTCATTTTTGATCCTGGTATTTGGTTTTCTTCCCTTTTTTAAGCAAATAAGTCAATAATTTATCTATTTTCATTGTTTTGTTGTTTTTCTCCGTGGAATTAGCTGCTAGTTTTTCTTTCTGTTGGATAGTTATTTTACTTTCGATTTTATTCATTTTTCTTTTGATTTTTAGTATTTTTATTTTAGTGTTTGGGGGATCTTTCATTTCTTTTCTAGGGTTTTCTTTAGTTGCATGCCTAATTCATGATCTGTTCTTTCTCTTATTTATTGACATAGGCATTTAGAGATATAAATTTTCTCCTAAGTACTGCTTTGGCTACATCCCACTAATGTCGGTATGTTGTCTCATTGTTATTATTATTTTTAATGAAATGTTTTATTGCTTTATGATCTGTTCTTTGATCTACTCATTCTTTAAGATTAGATTATTTATTTTTCAATTAATTTTAATCTATGCTTCAAAGGCCCTTTATTGAATGTAATTTTTATTGCAATATGGTCCCAAAAAGATACATTTAATAGTTCTGCTTTTCTTCATTTTTTGTGAGGTTTTTATGTCTTAATACAGGGCCAATTTTTGTGAAGGTGCCATATATTACAGAGAAATAGGCATACTCCTTCCTATTCCCATTCAATATTTTCCAGAGATTTATCACATACGTTCCCAAAATGGGCAATACCACCCTCTGGGGGGCACTGGAACAATCCAGGGGGGTGGTAGTAGCCTCAGGTGCAATTGGGGGGCATTGAATAAAAATAAGAGGGTGATGGAAGCTTAAGGAAAGAAGAGAAGAGAATTTTGAAAAACTGTACATGTTTCATCTGTTATGTAACAGAGTTAAAGTCATAGTGATTACATTATTTTCCAAATAAATACATAAAATACAAGTTATAAGCCATTAGGGTCAAGTCCGCCAACAGGTCTTAATAAGTAAGTGTGCATTGTCAGGAAGTCCAGCATGCATCGGCAGGAATATGTGTGTGTAATGACTTGTTTACAATATGATACTATACAGTTACATTACACAACACTGTATCATCAAAATTTCAATGCAGGAAAGAAACCACAAATTTATGATGAATTATTAAATTTCAGATGTGTCATTTAAAAAACATATTTTATATTTTTAAGTGATGCAAAATTTTTTTAAATGTTAAAGGTTAAAGAAAATAGATTTCCAGCAGGTGCTGAGTAATTTTTTTTAAAGGGGAGGGGTAGGCCAAGTTAGTTGGGGAAACTCTGGTCTTTCATTTGTAATTTTTCTAAAATTTCCATTCATCTCTTTAACTTCTTTCATGTCTCTTTTATGATTAAATTTATCTAAGTCTGAGAGAAGTATATTGAGTACCCAACTGGTATAGTTCTATTCTCTATTTCCTCCTATAACTTATTTAACTTTTCCTTCAAGAGTTAGGATGCAGTATCTATATTAATTCATTGTCTATGGTACTATTTATCAAAACATCATTTCCCCAAATGTCTCCCTTAATTGGGTCATTTTTGCTTTTGCTTTGTCCAAAATCATGATTGCTACCCCTTCCTTTTTCACTTCAGCTTAAGCATAATAGATTCTGTGCTAGCATCTTATTATAATTCTAGATGAGTCTTTCTCTTTTAAGTATGTCTCTTGCAAACAATACATTGTTAGTTTCTGGTCCCTAATCCATTCCATCTTCTTCCATTTTATGGATGAGTTCATCCTATTAACATTCACAGTTATGACTGCTAACTATATATCTCCCTTCATCCTATGCTCTTCTATTTATCTTTCTCTTTTTAACACTGTTCTCTCTTCAAAAGTCTTTTTTGCTTCTAAGCACTGCTTCCCTTAATTTATACTCCCCCCTTTTTTCTTAGCTCCTTCTCCTCCTACTTCCCAATTTGGTAAGATGAATTTCTATACTCAGATGTTTGTGTATATATAGTCTTCCTTCCTTGCTCCAGTTTGGATGAAAGTAAGGTTCAAATACTGCCCATTTCACCCTATTTTCCACTCCATGGTAAAAACTCTTCCTTGAGTTCTTCTTTTATATGAGATAATTTTCATCATTCTTCTTTTCCCTTCCCTCTTCTCCCAGTGCATCCTCCCTCTTTCTCACCCTCCATTGTTCTTTTTGAGATCAACACAACATAACAGACACATACCCATGCCCTCTGTCTAAATAGACTCCTTCTAGCTGCTAATGATGATAATGTTCTTAGGGGTTACATATGTCATCTTTCTATATTGGAATGTACATAGTTTAATCTTATTAAATCATTTTATGATTTTCTCTTGTTTTGGAATGTCAAATTTTTTGTAGAAAAATCTTTATTATATTGTTGGGAAAATATATTATTTATTACATTGTTTGAATCTAGCCTTGTGTGGCTAGGTGTTGTTTGACCCATGATATGCAGGATGGGAGGATGTGCTGACCCCAGAAACCTTATAGGACCTTATAGGAGGGTCAGAGATTGCTGCAAGGAATCCTTGGATCTCACCAGGTCTTGTTTTGGGTTCATCCAATAGCTTGTGTTTGTGCTTTCAATCTTTATTGAATATTTATATTCACCTGCTGAGATGTATCTCAAGCCATCTACAGTTACTTACCTGGAAACTGTTCTTTTCTGGAAACTGCCTATATACAGTTTATTATGATTGTCTATATAGTATAAAATATAAAACTCGTGGTGGCTCAAGGTGGAGCCAACCACACCTTCCTGCTCTCCCCTCTGCCAAACTAAGTTAATTAAATTCTTTCTAAAATTTTTTTTTCAGATTTGAGTTTTTGTTCTCAACCAACATTTTCTCTTCAGTTCTGGTCTTTTTATCAGGGATGCTTAAAAGTCCTCTAGTGCATTAAATATCCATATTTCCTCTGTAGGATTATATTTAAGTTTTGCTACGTATGTTATTCTTGTTTGTAACCCTAGCTCCTTCCTGCTAAAACTTCATATTCTAAGCTCTCTATTCCATTTTGATAGATACTAAATCTTGCATGACCCTAACTGTGACTCTACAATATTTAAATTATTTCTTTCTGACAGCTTTCAGTATTTTCTCCTTGACTTAGGAGCTCAATATTTTGGCTATAATATTCCAAGAATTTTCATTTAGAGTTTTCTTTCAGGAAGTAATCATTAGCTTCTTTCGATGTCTACTTTGCCCTCTTGTTCTAAGATATCTGGACAGTTTTCCTTTGTAATTTCTTGAAATATGATATCTAGGCTCTTTTTTGATCATGGCTTTCAGGTAGTCCAATAATTCTTAAATTATCTCTTCTCAATCTGTTTTTCAGATCAGGTGTTTTTTTTCTATGAGACATTTTACATTTTCTGTTATGTTTTAGTCTATTAACTTTCTTTTATTGTTTCTTGATGTTTCATGTAGTCATTAGCTTCCAATTATAATTTTTAAGGAGTTATTTTCTTCAAAAGAGATTTTGTACATCTTTTGCCATTTAGCCAATTCTGATTTTTAAGGGATCACTTTATTCAGTATTTCTGTGCCTCTTTTACCAAGCTGCTAATTCTCTTTTCATAATTTTCTTGAATAGCTCTCATTTATTTTTCCCAATTTTTCCTTTACCTCTCTTATTTGATTTTTTAAAATCAGTTTTGCTCTTTTTAAAAATCTTTTTCTTTAGCTCTTCTAGTTATTCTTGTTGGGCTTGTATACAATTTGCAATTTTTCTTTGAGGCTTTGCTTGTAAATGTCTTCCAGTCATTATCTTCTTTTCAGTTTGTGTTTCAAACTTCCCTGTTGCCGTAGTAGTTTTTTATGATCAGATTCTTTTTTTATTTGTTGTTTGTTTATTTTCTCAACCTACTTCTTGACTCTGACTCTATGTTAGAGTTGTGTTCTGCTGACTTCTGAGGGGGATGACTAGCATGCATTTCTGTCTTTTATGTCCTTCTGCTATTTTCACAGCTCAGTCTGGGGACCTGTAGGGTTCTGGTGCTTCCAAAATGGTACAATCTAGAGAAAGGTTTGGTCGCTGCTCTCCTGGTCTGCATTCTGTTTTTCACCCAACTAGGACCTCTGCCCATCATGACTGTGATCACTTCTCTCCACCCTGGGACCGTGACCTGTAATTGGATAATGGGTGACCCAATCCCATGCCTAGTGCTAGAAGATGGGTTCCCTAGGATCTCTTTCTTTTTTTTTTTTTTACTTTTGAACATCTATTTTTTTAAAACCTTGAGTTCCAAATTCTCTCTCCGCCTCCCTTCCCATCCACCCTCCCCAAGAAGTCAAGCAGTTCAACATGAGCCACATGCGTATCATTATGTATAACTCCTCCACAATACTCATGTTGTGAAAGACAAACTATATTTAGCTTCTTCCTAACCTATACCCTTTTATTGAATTTTCTCCCTTGACCCTGTCTCTTTTCGAAAGTGTTTGTTTTTGATTATCTTCATCCCCATCTGTCCTCCCTTCCATCATCCCCTCCTTTTTTTATCTTCTTCCTCCTTCTTTCCTGTGGGGTAAGATACACAACTGAGTATGTATGGTATTCCCTCTTCAGGTCAAATCTGATGAGGGCAAGATTCAC
>CM053623.1:85968080-86004728 GCA_028646595.1 Phalanger gymnotis | reverse complement strand
GGCTGTCCTGGGCTGGAGCCCTGCTTCCCTCTGCCACTTTGTGTGTTCTGCAGTTCTAGGATTGGTTCAGAGCCATTTTTTTATAGGTTTTTGGAGGGACTTGGTGGGGAGCTCATGCCAGTTACTGCTTTCCAGTCACCATCTTGGCTCTGCCCCCCCCAGGATCTCTTTCTGACCAGGTGTTCAGTCCTCCTACTATTTCTGGGTGCCACTGTAGATGTGGTGTGCCACTGTAGACATTGCTGCTCTGTGTCATTGATGAGATTCAAATAGATTATTCAATGAGAAGCCTCGAATACCACTTAAAGCCACTTTAGGAAACAAGGAGATTCAAGTAAACTGGTCCAAGAAATAGAAACTAAGAGAGGCCCCTCTACCTTTCTGCCCTGGGGTGAACAATGGAATAGATAATGCCTGAAACTCTGAAACTACTGTCCCTGGTCACCTCATCTTCCTGCCCACAGCAGGTTTTACTCTATAAAAATCTCTAGCCTCTCCTGGCTAGGGGGCATGCTCCTTAAGCAGTGGGTATCCCCCTTAAGTAGGGAGCGTCCTACTTACTCAGGCATCTCCCCTACTTGGTGTGTTGGTAAGCAAAATGGCCTTTGTTTTCTTTGAGTAATTCAGTGTATTTCATTGAGCCTTACTAGGTGCTAAGCCCCAGGCCCATACCCCTATTAGGTGTAAATCCTATATGGGTGTGGATTGGCAACTAAGGTGGAGCCCAAGGTGGGGCTAACTCCAGGGAGGGCCTAGTTCACATGTCTGGGAAAGCAGAGGCTCTTAGACCACGTGGGTTTAAGTCCACCTCTTTGTGACGATTTTAGGGCACATGGGTGGTGGGTAAGTCTCATGTGTGACTCACCCCTGACGCTGAAAAAGATATAAAACCAGGGCTTGGCCTCCTCTTCCTTGGAGCTCATTCCTGCAGCAGTGGTGGCGAGCATGACTCTGGGCCAGCCCTTGTTCTGAGCTCCCAGGCTGAACCTCGATGTTGGTAACTATGAATCTGTATTTGATCTGTCTGTTGATGTTTGTAATTTATTTGTAATTTGCTCTGAAGTTCAGGGTGCTGGCTTTTTCCCCTGAACTAAGTGAATGATATTTGCATGCTGAATTAAAGTAAGCTTACCCTTGCTTTCCTTAGTTAAGCAGATGAAAAGAACCTGTGCTGTTGGCAGCTTTCTGGGTGCTGGTTGTGGGTGGATCTTACACCCCCACAGAAGCTGGTAGCTGGATTGTTGAAACACTTGGGCATCCTCAGGTGGAGGTGTTTCAACAATCTTGCTAGCAGCTGCTGTGGGGGTGTAAGATCCACCCACAACCAGCACCCAGAAAGCTGCCAACACAAGTTCTTTCATCTGCTTTACCAAGGAAAGTAATTTTAAGGGGTTAACAATCTCAGTTTAATCAAACATATAAATATCATTCACAGTTCAGGGGGAAAAGATCAGCCCCCTGAACTTCAAGGCAAATACAAACAGAAATTACAAACATCAACAGACAGACCTTGTCTGATTCAAATCACAATACATAGTTACCAGTGCCAACATCTGGGTTGCAAAGCTGGGGAGCAGTTTGCGGCTTGCCCAGAGTCTCAACACTCCTTCCATGAGTGTGCCTCAAAAATCAAATGCCAAGCTATCCTCAATTATATCCAGTTTGGAGACCTGAGGGCTCTGACCTCACCCAGGCTGGGTCTGGGAAAGTTCTGCATGCCCAGAAGCACATCATATACAAATCAGTGACTCCCAATTGTCTCAGTGCTGAGAAATACTCCAAGACAAAAAGACCCCACTTTATCTGCCCCATTCAAACAAAGGCCACAATCATTAAAGGCACTTAAGAGAAGAAAAGCAAAAAGTCCCACCTCAATTACTATTACTTGAGGGTGTCCCCCTTAAGATGGGATGGGATCTTCCTTGAATGGGTGTCTTCTTTAAGAGCTCCTCTCCCTTGGGGCACTGCCCCATGCCCCCTTAAGCTGGGGTCTCCCTTAAGCTACATCTCCCTTAAGGGGCAGGGGAGCCTGCTTGGTGTGTTGCATTGTGTGTTACCTCCAATAAACACCTATACTTGATTTGGAGATAGCCTGAGTGAATTCTTTTGAGACAATCTTGTACCCCAACATTTTGGGGTGCCCCTGAACCTCAGTATTATCACTTCTGCTTCCCTTGAATCATGCTTTCAGCGAGTCCCCATCCAAATGTCCATTGATCTCACTTTGTCTTCCTAAGTTGCCCATGGCTTTAAAAATGATTCAATATGTCTTCTCTTTCCCACTCAGAATTCTTTTTGGTGTTTTCTGTGGTCATTTGGTAGGAGAGGTTATGGGGGAAGTTTGGCAGTTGTGACTTTTCACTCCTCCATCTTGACTCTGCCTCCCTTTTTTAATACTTTGAATCTACCAGTGTTTTACTCAGGCTGTCCATCTCTACATGAAGCATTCCCTTATCCCTCCTTTTCTGTAGTACTTTACTCTCACTCTTGCTTTGTCTCTCAACTGCCCTAGTCGTATGTGTCCTAAGAAATATCTATTATCCAATTATGATCCTAGATTTAGAGCTGGAAGAGACTTTAGAGGCATCAAGTCCAATCCTCATTTCTTCATTAAAATCGTCTTTGACAGAACACAACAATCCTTTTTTAATTTTTAAATCCACCAAGTATATTTCCATTTTACTGAGGGCCAATCACTATACTTATTCTTCAGAGATAGTGGTGTATGGGACAGAATTTTCAAATAATAGGTGAGACATCTTTGGGAGAAACAAAGTAAATTTATTTTACAAACCTTGCAAGATTTGGGCAAACCTGCATAACGGAGGAGGTGAGGTAAAAGGGAACCTGCCTTAATTTATACTCTTACTGAAAAGATTCCCACTCACCTCTATCCCTTCTCACCATTGGCTGGGAGGTGGGCTTACAGTCTAGGCACAAAAACTAGAGAGAAGACCAAGGTTGATGGGTCCATTCAGGTTTTCCCTATTGGAACTCAACTGCCAGGTGGTGTCTGGAAGTCTAGGAGAAGAAATGTGGGGGAAGGGAGAGGCAGAGACCTTCCTGGAGCAGAGAACAAATAGCTCACAGGAAGTTCATTATCTTCTAACGTGGGGGGTGGGGGGTGGGGGTGGAAGGCATGCCCACAGCTCCAGGCCCTGACCTTCCAGAATCATGAGGCCAAATCCCAAACCTCTCCAATGTCCCTTAGACATACCGTGTGAAGTCTTCACAGTTATCCGTCCCATTCAGTGGTATTTGATAATTCACAGTCATATTGCGTCACTGCAATATTGGTATTAAAAAGGAGCAACTTGGAAATTGCTATGTAAATTCTCAAACTTGATAAAATATAATCTCATCCTCCTATTCAAATCTGGTATTGTCAAGTTAAAGTAAATGTTTCATAAATATTTGTAAAATTAAATGTAGATGTAGGCAAAATTTTGTTGCCAACATGAATGTAGGACAAAAATAACTAACTCCTCTGTTGGTTAGTCTTGCTAAGTGAAACTCCAACATGATATGCATGGCTCTGCCATTAATGACCAAGGGGATAAAGACAGCTGAAAGGAATTTTCTTACTTCAACCCAAATAATAGACAGGCTAGGGAGTGTATGCAGAGGCCAAAGCAAAGCAATTTAAAATAGACTTAACTAAAGGGCTTTTTTTTTTCCTGGTTGGAAGGGTGTGGTTGTAGATTTGACTCACAAAAGAGCTGAAAAGGCTGTAAGAATGTGATAGAAAGAGATCTTTGATAATTTGCCCTGAGAAGAGTCCTCACAGGCACTACAATTCAATGTGGAACCAGAAGATGACTAGCAGGGCCCAGAATCATTGATAGAGAACAAGTAGATGGTAGTAAAGTAGAGAATATATTATGCCAGAAACTCATAGCTCAACAGAAAAAATAACTCATGGCTTAGCAGAGAAAGACACTCATATCACATCAGCAGCCAAAGCTTTGGAAGTAGAGGAGGGGTTCCACTGAAATATAGCAACCAGATTGTGAGTTGCCCTGGCTATGTATACCCCATTATGCCTGTCCATCTAGCTTCACATGTTGATTCTGATGAGGTTTGAGGGGTGCTCGAGACCTCAAAATACAGACATGCCGGGTCCTGCCAAATGAATTTGACTCAAGCCTTCTCAGCCAAGGAAAAAGACAAAGTTTATTAACGATTCACCATTTTTGGGTAGACTCTTAAGGAGCCTGAGCATTTGTGAGGCTAATGCCAGCAGGCCAGATCAATCTGAGCTTAGCTAGATTGAATCTGAGGCCCTTCATGGAAGCAAGATGAAATTTATATACACAAAGATTGCAGGAGGAACCTCATAGGAGGGTCCTGGGGTGATGGGAGGAGGGGTTTAGGGAGGGTCTTGAGGAAGAGTCTAAGTAGGAGCTTGATGGGACTGGGTTGAGGTCCGACTCCAGGAACCAAGAGAATGGGATTTTGATAGGATTAAGGTTGGGAAGCTGCTGGGCAAACCAAGTAGAGATTTGGGCCAAGGGATAAGGGAAGGTTTATGGCCTCAGTGGAGGCCAGATCTAGTGGGAAGATTCAAGAAGAGCTCAAGGAGGTTCCCAGAAATTGTACCCTCATCACCTACACTGGGTAAACCACTACCCCCTGCTTTTTTTACCTCTTTGTCTGTGTTGCCCCCCCCCTTAGACTGTAAGTTCCTTGAGGGGAGGGACTGTCTTATGCCTTTCTTTGTAAATTGTTTATTGAAAAAATTTAATTTAATTTTAAATTCTAAATTTAATTTAAAACATTAATTTTAAACCCTAAATCTGTCTGGAGGTTACTTAGTAGAGAAAGTTCGTGTTGTTGCTTTTTTAAACTTGAATCCTTATGTGCTTAGTCATTAAATCAACAAATGCTTACTGAAAGCCTATTATACTTACTCTTATTAATTTAATGCTGTCAGAGCACAAGGACCTTTGACTAGGACTGGTTCTTTCAGCTTAGCACAGTGCCTGGCACATAGTAAGCCTTAATAAATGCTTATTGACTCTGACTCTGACTTTTTCTTGGATTTCCTCATCAGAATTTGGACTTGGGCATTTTCTGGATCTGTTTGAAGGAGTTTTGGAAGTGGAACTCTCTGTACTTATTCTCCACTGTGTTCTCATATTTCAAATGGCTCTTTCCTTTGTTCCTCTCTGTTGTGCTTATCATGTATTATTTAGTGATATAAATTTATATAACATACGTATCTGTAATACTCTTGATAAGTGTTTGCCAAATTGAATCAATTTAAATTAGGAAGAGGAAATCAGGAAGAAAGATCAGATTAGACCAAGTACAAAGTAAAGAATTATCTGTGCTGGAGGGGATAGAATTGTAAAAAGCATTTGTCAAATTTATTTTAAACTGCCTTCTTCACGTCTCTCCCTGGTTTCCATGACCCCTTTTCCCCTATTGCTTTTTGGGCGGAAGGGATAAGTCAGCCAGCAGAGAGCAGATCTGTGAGTACATTCCCTAAATGAGCCTCTGGTGAAGAATTTCACAGATCCATGCAAAATGCTACTTTCTCTGCAATAAATAGTCTTGAGAGAATAGCCCTGGGTCACACAGTCTCTGAGGTAGAACTTGAACCCAGGTCTTGACAATTTCTTTGTATCCCCAGTGCGCATAAATAAATGCTTCTTGACTACTTCAAATTTCACCTTTTCTATGAACACTTCTCAAACAGCACAATTTAAGTCAGTTATGTACCGTAACATGTACAATGTCTTAGGTGACCCATGTACTAAAACAAGGTAGAAGCATTTCTTCTATCCCCTCCCCGCCTTGACTTTCAGTCATTTCCAACCATGTCCAGTTTTCTATGACCTCATTTGGGGTTTTCTAGATCCTGGAGTGGTTTGCCATTTCCTTCTGTAGCTCACTTTACAGATGATGAAACTGAGGCAATTGCCCAGGGTTAGACAGCAAGTGAGTATCTGAGGCTGGATTTTAACACAGGTATTTGTAGAACTTGTGCTCAATCCCCTTGGCATTTCAACCTTCAAGCCTCATAATCTTCAAGCCTTCAAAATCTCTCTGGCCCTCCTGACCTCTCCCTTCTCTCAATTCCTACATTGGATTGAAATGCTAAATTGTCCATACCACATAATTTGCATTTAAATATATGCTCTCAGTAGCTCAATTATCTAACTGATTACTGAATATTATTCCAGGACTTAGCAAGGTGGGAAATCCCCTTACAACTAAGCAATGTTAATGTTGTTCAGTCATTCAGTCTTTCCAGTTTTCTTGGCTAAGATACTAGAACGGTTTGCCAGGTCATTTTACAGATGAGGAACTGAGGCAAACAGGGTTAAGTGACTTGGGTCATATAGCTAGTCAATGGCTGAGGCCAGATTTGAATTTAGGACCTGATTCCAGGCCCAGTGCTCCATCCACTAGGCCTCCTAGCTGCCCAGCAGTCAACCAGTACCAAATATTAAAAGAGGTAGATTTAGGTGAAAGCTAATGAGGCTAGTTTTATTAAATAAACATTAAGCTTCTACTAACTAGAGGGCTTAATTTGAGTTGCTCTTAAGAAGTTAGGATTTCAAGAAAGTCTCTTTATACTACTTCCTCTTGGACTCAGACTTCTTTGCCTTGTCTAAGATTGCAAAACATCTTCCAGTGAAAGTTTACTTTCCCATTGAATTCTGGAGGTTTTGTATTATGCTATAAAAGGAAAGCTGAGCTTTCACATTTTTGAAACCTAGAGGTTTACATACTCTTAGAGTTATTTGATACCATTCATATTCAAAATCCATCTGGTTATGTTTTATAGATATATAGACACACATATAGATAGATACATATACATGCTATGTATGATATAGACAATGTGGGAACTATTTGTTTGACAATTCATATCTGTTATAAACATTTTGTTTTGTTTTTCTCATGGGACAGACTGTAGGCAGGAGAGAAAATTGTTTATTGAAAAATTTTAATTTAATTAAAAATAATTTTAAATCCCACATCTGTCTAGGGGCTATTTAGTAGAGCAGTTTCATTTGCTTGCTTCCCTGTGTGCTTAATCACTAAATCAACTAATATTTATTAAATGCCCCTTATATTTGCTCTACTACATGCTGCAGGAGCTCAAAGAATTATGACCAGTATTGCTCCTTTCTTTGGGGACAACCCATGTGCAGGCAACTTAATATAGAGAAAAGCGCTTTGGACTTGGAATCAGGGGACAAAGGAAAAAATCGGGCCTCTGATACTTACTGTGTGGCCTCTGGAGACTTATATCCCTTCTCTGAGCTTTAATTTCCTCATCTGTAAATTGTGATAATAATACTTCACTAGCCACATCACACAGTTGTGAGGGGAGACCTTTATAAAATTAAAATTATACATATAATGTGTTTATGCACATAATAATTAAATGTACTTAATTGTGACTTATCAGTCTGTAAATTCAACATGAGGCAGCTCAAAACATCCCAAAATATGGCATAAGAATTTTAGTCCATCCACATTCCTGTGGATTCAGCATCGGTTATTATTTAACACGAACTCTTCTTTCAAATAAAATCCAGCAGCCAGGGTCAGGCGAAGGGATTGGGGGCAGGGCTTCAGCATCCGAATCTTGGCCCTTCTAGGAATAGGGCTCTCCTTCTATCTCCTCTCTCTGCCCCCTCTTTTTTTTTTTTTAATTTGTGAGAGCTTTCTCTTTCTCTCTCCCACTCACCCACCATGTCTTTTCTCTTTCGCCCTCTCTCTCCTTTGTTTCTGTGGAGAAAGCACATTTACTCCTCTTTTCTTTGCTCTTTCCTTTATTTCTCTTCTTATTTCTCCTTTGCCTCACATCCAGTCTCTCCCTGCTTTCCCTATTGCCTAGTCTCCTTTTCTCCAATCTGTGTTCTTCTGTCCCTTTTTGTTCCTCTCCTCTTTCTCTCTCTTAATATGATGTACCATCGCATCTAATTTAAAAGCTTTTGTGTTTCTGTATGAACTCTGTATGAAAATGAGTTCCTTTTTTTTTTTTTTAACATGTCGGGCTCCTCTTCCACTTGACATAAGGCCTCAGAACGCCTTTTGTGCGCTTCTCAGCAGCACGGAGCTTTTGGATACAAGTAGTCGCTCAATAAATATTTGCTAATGGATTGATGGATCTGTTTCTTTTGTATCCCTCATAGCACTGTGCTGTGAGGCCTCCAATAAATGCTTATTGAGTTAATTCATGACACTGAACTACCCATTAAATATTTTGAGCCGCAGGCCATTTCCCTCCACAGGTCCAGAGTCACAGACTGCTATTTTTATAACATACAATCATATTTTAACAGTATATACAAACTAAAGAGGGAAAAACATGTTTTCCATCTTGTGCAGACTACCGGGCTGATCAGCTTTCACTTGAGCCAGACTATAGAGGAAAAAAACTTCCAAAATGTCTGACCTAAGCACTTCAGTTTGTTGTGAGCTGTCCCACTGAAGCTCCCAGCCACCTAACCACATTTTCTGGTGAATAATGGGGCTGATTAGAGGGGCTGATCTCCTTCACACTATCCACTAATTGGCTCCTTTCCATTGTACTGTAAGTGCCCAGCATAATCTTAATAAGCTCATCTAAAATGCAGCTTTTGAAAAATCATCCAGCCTTTGTGAGAGGCGTACAATGTATCTGTGTTTCTTTGTGTAGTCATCCTTTGGACTCACTCTCCCAGAGCAAGGCTGGTTTCCATCTCCTGCTCAGGGTTCTACGATACCCTAAGTAAAGTGTCAAAGAGTGTTCTAATGATTCAGCTTGAGCCCAGATTCCAGTGATGCCAGCGAAAAGCGCTGCAATTCCATCTAGCCAAGTAATATTAATTAGGTTTTGCAAAAGAATATTTACTGCAAAGATATAGCAAGAAGAGAAATGACAAACATTTCCCCCAACACCTGGGGTCACATTTTCCCTTAGACCATTTGGGTCCCTGGGGAAAGAGGATTCAGACTTAATGTAATTTCTACTTGGCATTTACCCCACTAAGTTCATTTCCAGATATGGTATAGCCACAGAGAGATGAAGCTGCATATCTGCTCCTGCTGAGCTGGGTGAAGCAAATCACTAGGGATTTCTCTCTTCATCATCTGGCTTCTAAGCAAATCCCAGCATGGACTCTAGCTTCCGGTCCCCGGGGAGCCCACTCTCCTGATTTTGGGGACCTCTCAAGCCATGTCCAATAACCACATAAAACCAGAGAGAACAAACACAAAGAGGCAAAGAACAGAAGCCAATATTCATGTGGTAGCCCTCAGATGGGCAGGGCTCAAGGCCTTTCCCCATTCAGAGGTTTACACATATTTCTCTTTTAATGTTGCCAGGGATGAAAAAAACAAGAACTAGCCTTCACTTTAGCTGATTAGTCCCACCATTTCTAACTCCACAGCCATTCAAAAAGCTTCCAGAACCAGTCACACAGTGTGTGCATGCTCCAAAGTCCATTTAGGAATTCCATCAACTGAACACTCTACACATGTTCTTAAGGACCGGGCTCTCCCCTCCCCTGCCATTACAATTAAAAAGCAATATGTGAACATGAAATCCAACCCAAACCTAATTGAGTTTTATTCTCTGTGATATCCTTTTTCACAAATAGCATTCATATTTCCACAGTAAAATGGAATGACTTACTTTTATGGTATTCTTCTTAATGACCATAATGGGATAGCATACTGACTTATCTTTTTCATCCATTAAATGTAGACATTCTCCAGGGCTCTGTCATCTGTTCTCTTCTCTTCACTCTATATATTCTCCCTCATCAATCTCTTTTACACAAGTGGCTTCAAGAATCATCATTAATTACATAACTTTTAAATCTATTATTCTAATCTCCCTCCTGAACTTTAGATTGACCTTTCCAATTGACTGCTGGACATTTCCATTTAGATCCATCATTGGCACCTTAAACTCAATATAGCTCCCCCAAAACATCTCCTTACCCTAACTTCTCTATTTCTGTTGATAGCACCTCCATTCTCCCAGTCATCCAGGTTCAAAACCTAGCAATGGTCTTTGACTCCTTCCTCTCTCTATCTTGTCAGGGTTATTGGCAACAATTGTTGGCATTCCACTCAAAGGAGGGATGCCTTATTTAAATATTTTAAGAAACAAGGCTGGCATAAAGCACCAATGACCAACTGATTCTCATTTTTGGAGAATGAACCATTCCATACTCTTTTAGAGCTGAAATACTTCTGACCTGTTCCTGACCTTGCAAACTACCTGGTACATAATGAGCACTTAATAAATTACTGGACTATTGCAACAGCCTTCTCCAGCCTTTCTACATTCTAATCTGTACATTGAGATCACTTTCCTAATACATGGGACAGGTCACGTTATTCTTCTGCTCTAAAACCTTCAATGGTTTCTCATTACCTACCAAATTAAGTCCAAAGTCCTAGATATAGCGTTCAAGGTCATCAAGCATCTGTCCCTAATCTATCTACAAATCCTTATTCAATAAAATACAAGCTCTTCAAGAACAGGGGCTGTTTAGATTTTTTCTTTGTAGCCCCATGACCTGGGACTGTACTTGGCTCCTAATCAGTGCTTAAAAAAACAAGTGTTGAATTAAATTGTCTTCTTCTACCATACTTCACACTTCTTTCATGCCGTTCAAACCGTATGTTACCTCAGGAAGGGAAGCTGGCCAAATATCTGTGGAGCAAAAAGGCAGTACCTATGGAAAACAACCCAAAGAAGGGTACTAGTCTTTTTGCCCTATGAGGCTACCTATAGTAAGGCTATAAAACCAGAGCTCCCAAAGTTACATAAGTTGTTTGCCAGAGTTATGTAAGCTGTTTATCAAAGTTATGTAAGCTTGTCAAAACAACAGGTGTGTTTCATCTGAGCTACTTATAACTAAAATGAATTCCAGTTATAAAATAGAGTCATTTATATCAATTATGTCAAATATCACAGTGAGCTTTTATATTTAGGTAAGGTATTCATTTGGAGCTTATTTAAGTATAAAATATGAGATTTTGGTCTAAACCTAATTTCTTCCATTCAATTGTTGTTCAGTCATGTCTGACTCATTGTCTCCCCATTTGGGGTTTTCTTGACAGAGATACTGGAGTGGTTTGCTATTTCCTTCTCCAGCTCATTTTACAGATAAGGAACTGAGGTAAACAAGGGTGAGTTGCCCACGGTCACACAGCTAATAAGTGTCTGAGGCCAAATTTGAACTCAGGAAGATGAGTCTTCCTGACTCCAGGCATGGCGTTCCATCTGCTGTGCCACCTCACTGCCCCAATTTTTTCAATATTGATGTGAAATGTGACATATCAGTGCCACAAATAACTCAGGTCCAGCCTGATGCAATGCTCAACACATGATATATGTTTATTATGATAGCAGATGTAAATGCCTAAGATCAGATATACTGCTGGGCAACACTACTTGGAACTGTCTGCCCTTACAGGGGTATGGGAAGGTCCTGTCAAGCTGCCAGCAAAGCCAGGTCACTGCTCCCCCTTAGGTGGAGTTTGCTCCTGAGGAGGGAGAGACACAGACTGTACAGCAAGGGTATGGGATCACCCTGTTAAAGTTACTGGCAAGGCCAGATTGTGGTTCCCCTTGGTCAGAATCAGGTGGACTTCTTCATCCCACAAGAGAGTCATCCTCGGTGACCAACCTGGCTGGTCTTGGATTTTTGGAAGCCATGGATTTTTATATAGTTTTAAGTGTAAGGTGAGGATTGAGAGGCTTATCTGGAGTACACACACACACACACACACACACACACACACACACACACCTCAGTTGATGCTTATTTACAATTGTCCCACTTAGGGGGTAGGTAACACAAAAGAAGTATGAATTATTATGATATTAAAAGATAAAATGTGTTGATATTATACAATACTATACACATATTTTATGCATTCCTGAGTTTCTAAACTTTCTGTGTCATCCGCCGACCTTTGTGTATTATTTACGGCTTCTGCAAAACTCCCCAAAAATTTCCATTTAATTTCTCATGCTGGCCTGTGATATATAAAAACTGCAGTGGGGAAAGTTGCAATGTGGAAGGGATAACCGTATATGAAACTTATGCCGATGAGGGTATAACTAGACTTTCAGGGTGCAACTATGCTAACCTTATATACTTCCACATATTTAAAGTGGGTGATATGTTGCTAAGTGGGTAGGTGTACACCTTGTGGTTTCACACACACACGCAATATGGGGGCTTAGGAACGTGGCTAAGCTGAGTCAGCTGAGGAAACACCTGACAGGGCAATGTCCTCTGCCACACTATCTGCCTCCATCGTTCAGGTTTCATAACTATTGTTGTCCAGGTCTTCATACAGGTGTTCTCCATCACACCTGGTTGTCGACTCATTTAGGAAAAGGGAGTACTAGTTTTCATACTGAGGTCCAATTTTCTCATCAGTATTTATCAAACAGCAAGGTCTTTCTCCAGTGGCTGGTCTTTGTATTTATGGAACTCTAGGCTGCTAGTCAACTTTTACACGCTGTGTGCCTGATCTATCCCATTGAACAATTTCCATTTTTTAACTAGTACCAAATGACTTTCTAAAAATTTACGTTACTTTTAACTTATAGTAAAAAACAAGCATTTCTATAACAGTCCAATAAAAAAGATTGCGTGAAACTGCAAATGTACTACGTACAACTTGCTATTCCTATCAAATATACAGCAAAATAATCACATAAACTTTTTTTCCCCTTCTTTCTTCCCTTCCCCCTGCTCCCCCTGCCACTAGGCACAAACAGGTATGTGTGTGTGTGCGTGTATGTATATAAATAGGTCTATATGTATATATACAAACACATACATATGTACGTATTTAATTATTCTGTACGTACTTCTGTTTGCCAGCACCAAGTGATTTTGAGAATTATTGCTCTGTTGTATAGCGTGAGATCTGGCACAAGCAGGCCCCTTTCTTTACCACTGTTTTTCTTTATTCATCCGGAGATTATTGATCATTTATTCCTCCATGTAAATTTTGTTCTTATTTTTCGCTTAGTTGGGTATAGAGATCTATCTTACCCTATAGGAAAGTAAAGAAGGGGAAGGAGATAAGAGAAGGGTGGGAAGGGAGAGCACGTTGGGGGAAGAGGTAATCAGAGGCAAAACACTTTTGAGGAGAGACAGGGTGAAAGGAAAGAGAATAGAATAGATGGGGAGAAATACATTTAGCAATATTAACTAAAAATTTTTTTTAAAGTTTCTCTGATAAAGGCCTCATTTCTCAAACATATTACAGAACTGAGTCAAATTTATAAAAATAAGAGCCATTCCCCAATTCATAAATGATCAAAAGATATGAACAGTCATCATCAGATGAAGTAATCAAAGCTATCTGTAGCCATATGAGAAACTCATGTTCTAACTTACTATTGATTGGAGAAATCCAAATTAAAACAATTCTGAAGTACTACCTCATATCTATTAGATTGGCTTATAGGGCCAAAAACAAAAATGACAAATGGTGGAAGGGATGTGGGAAAAATGAGACATTAATGCACTGTTGGTAGAATTGTGAACTATCTGTAGAATCTGAAATGTTATTTGGAACTATGCCCAAAGGGCTACAAAACCATGCATACCCTTTGACCTAGGAATATCACTACTAGATCTATATCTCAAAAGCAAAAAAAAAAGACAAAAAGGAAAAAGACCTATATGTACAGAAATATTTATAGCAGCTCTTTTCTGGGGGCAAAGAATTGGAGATTGAGGGGTTGCTCATTAAGTGGGGAATGGCTGAACAAATTGTGCTATGTGATTATGATAAAATACTAGTGTGCTGTAAGGAATGATGAGCAATATGCTCTCAGAAAAACCTGGAAAGACTTACATGAGCTGATGCAAAGTGAAATGTACTGTGTACAAAGTAAAAGCAATTTTGTAAGAAGATCAACTATGAACAGCAATACAATGATCCAAGACACTCTGAAAGACTTATAGTGAAAAATACTATCTATCCTCAGAGAAAGAACTGATGGTGTCTGACTACAGATTGAAGCATATTTTTTAAACTTTATTTTTCTTGAAGTTTTTTTTTAATCTATGTTTTCATTCACAACATGACTATTATGGAAATGTTTTGCATGACTACACATGTATAACCTATATCGAATCCCTGGCCTTCTCAAGGGGATTTGGGGGGAGGGAGCAAGGGAGAGAATTTTGAACTCAAAGTTTTAAAAATGAATGTTAAAAACTGTTTTTACATGTAACTGGGGGGAAAATAAAATACTAAATAATGAATTTTGTTATTATTTTTCTGGTTCTATAAAGTAATCCTTTGGTGATAGATATGGTATTAAAGAATTAAGCAGATTTAGTATACTGTTGTCATGTTATTATATTGCCTTGGCCCATCTATGAAAAATTAATATTTCTCCAATTATTTAGGCATGTCTTTATTTCTACAAACAACAGGTTGTAATTGTCTTTATATATTTCTTCTGTATATCTTGGTAGGTAGATGCCTACTTATTTTATACATTCTATAGGTAATTTAATTGGAATTTCTCTTTCAATGTCTACCCACTGAGTTTTATTGGTATTATACAGAAATACTGATGATTTATGTAGATTTATCTCCTATGACTTTGCTGAAGTTACTGTTTCAATTAATTTTTTTAGTTGGCTCTCTAGAGTTCTTTAAGTTTACCATCGTATCATCTACAAAAATGGATGGTTTTATTTCTCTTTTGTCTATGCTTATTCCTTCAATCTCTTTTGCTTATCTTGTTAAAGCTAACATTTCTAATACTAAATCAAATAGGACTGGTGATATTGACCATCCTTGTTTCACTCCTGGCATTACTGGAAAGGATTTTATTTTATTCTCATTAGATATAATGCTGGCTCTTGGATTTAGATATATATTATTTGTCATGTTAAGGAAAGGTTTATTTATTCCTTTGTTTTTGCTTTTGTTTTTAAACATAAATGGTTGTTGAATTTTGTCAAAACCTTTTTCTCCATCTACTGACATAATCATACAATTTTTAATGTTTCGTTATACCTATAATTTTCCTAATATTAAACAAACCCAATTATTTCCATTATAAATCTAACCTGGTCACATGTTATGTTTTATGATATGTTATTACAGTCTCATTGCTAATACAGCATTAAAAATGTTTTGTTTCATTGTTCACTACTCTAGTTTTTTCTCTCTGGTTTAGGTATCAAGACCATATTTATGTCATTAAAGAAATTTGGAACATTGCTTCTTTTGCTCTTTTTGCCAATAGTTTATGTAATATTAGAAATGATTGTTTTTGGAATTTTTGATAGCATTCGTTTGTGAATCTGTTTTTTTTTTTTCTTTTGGGAGCTCATTTGTGGCTTGTTCAAAAAATTTTTTTTGAGATTAAGCTATTTAAATTCTCTATTTCTTGGTCTGTTGATTCAGATATTTTATAGTTTAGTAAATATTCATTTATTTCATTTAAGTTGTCTATTATATTTGCACACATTTAGAGAAAATAGTTTCTAATAATTTTCTTTTTTCTTCATTTATCGTGAATTCTTTTTTTTTTCATTTTTGAAAATGGTCATTTGTTTGAGGAGTACATTGAGGTTCCTCATTACTTCTCTTTGTAATTTATTTAGCTTTTCCTTTAAGTATTTAGATGCTATAGCATTTGGAGTGTATATATATAATATATATGTGTGTATGTATATATATGTGCATATATACATATGTATGTATATATGTGTGTGTGTATGTAAAGTATTATAATTAATTCATTGTCTATTGTGCCTTCTGGGGAAGCTAGGTGATGCAGTGGATAGAGTGCTGGGCCTCTAAGAGTAAGGAAGACTCATTTTCCTAAGTTCAAATCTGCTGTCAGATATTTACTAGCTGTGTGACCCTGGGAAAGTCACTTAGCTACATTTGCCTCCATTTCCTCAACTATAAAATGAGCTAGGGAAGGAAATGACAAACCACTTCAGTGTCTTTGCCAAGAAAACCCCAAAATGTAGTCATGAAAAGCCAGACATGACTAAAACATGACTGAACAGCAAGAAAACTCTGCCCTTAAACAAAATATATATTTTCCCATCGATCTTTTTTGATTAATTCTATTTTTGCTGCTGCCTTGTCTAAAATTATATTATTTTATGTGTGTGTGTTCAGCTGAGGCATAACAGATTTTGCTCCAATGCCTTACTTTAACTGCATCTTTATATTTCAAGTGTATTTCTTATAAACAACATATTATTGGATTCTGCTTTCTAATCTGTTCTTCTTCCCTCTTTTCTTTTTTGGATAATTTCACCCATTCACATTCACAGTGATGATCATTAATTTGTTTATTTCCCTTCAACCTATTCTCTTCTACTTTTTCTTACTCCCCAGCTCCTCTTTATAGCAGGTTACTACTTTTCTCTCTTACTGTTTAAACCTCACTCTCCCCTTTGCAAGTTTAGAATTTTGTTTTGCTTGTGACTAACGCTCCTCTTATGCCGCCCTTTACCTTCTTCCTGTTCCTTCTTATATCCCTGTTGAGGTTAACATATTCCTATATCAAACTCTTTGTTTCTGTTCTGCCCCCTCTTGACCAGTTTAGATGAAAATGAAACTCAATACCCATTCCTTCCATTTCTGCATATACTTCTGTTTGTATAAAATAAAGTCCACCATTCTTCCTCCCATATTTTCCCCTAGAGAATTTTCCACTACCACCCCCTCCATACAAATACACACTCTTTCTTTTTTGAGCATCACTGAAACACAACAAAACTACTTCTAGGTCTTCTGTCTCACTTGACAACCTCTGTAACACCTTATGACTCCTTATTACTAAAACCCTGAAAGGATCCTTTTATCATCCTCTCTTCTTTTGGATGTAAATATTAATTCTTATAAAATCCCTTGTGATTGTTCAGTTGTATTTACCTTTTTATTTTTCTCTTGACTCTTATATATCTAGTTCAAATTTCCTATTCGGCTCTGGTTTTTTCATTAGAAATATTAAAAGTTCTCTTTTTAATTGAAGGTCCAAATTTTCTTTTGTAGAATTATGCTTAATTTTGTTGGGGAAATTTGACTGTGGTTCCTTGGTATTTGAATTTTTGTTTCTGGCTGCTAGCAGAATTTTTTCATTGCCTTGGGAACTCTGGATTTTGTCAATGACATTCTTGGGAGTTTTCAAACCCCAATTTTGGGATTTATTTTAGGAGGTTATTGGTAGATTCATTCTATTTCCACATTGTTCTCTTGATTGAGAAGTTTTCCTTAATGATTTCTTAAAATGATAGATGGATTTTTCAAAGATTCTTCAGTTATTTCTCTTTGATCTGTTTTCAAGCAATCAAATAAAGGATAGACCTGATAATAGAAGAAAACTGATAATTTGATTTTATAAGATTTAAAAGTTTTTGCACAAATAAATTGTGGAAATTTATCTATCTAATTCAAATAAATTCAATTTAAGAAATATTCATTAAGTGCAAGGCAATGATCTATGTGTTAGGAATACAAAGACAAAAGTTAAACAGTTTCCTGAGCTCAAAAAGATTACATTCTTCTGGGAAAATACAGTGTGCACACAAGTAAGAAATATGAAAAATAATGCAAAGTAATTTTAAGAGTGAGAGACAGGCAGGTGGGTTGCTCAGTGGATAGAGCACTGGCCCTGGAGTCAGGAGCACCTGAGTTCAAATCCAGCCTCAGACACTTGCTAGCTTGTGACCTTGGACAAATCACTTAACCCTGACTGCGTCTTAAAAAATTAGCGAATGAGTGCTTACAGCTGGGGTGCAGGAGAGGCGAGAGGTCAGGAAAGACATGGTGTAGAAGATAGTACCTGAACTGTGATTTGAAGACAGCTAGGTATTCTATAGGATGGAGACGAGCAGGAAGTCTAGACTTGGGCAAGGACAGGGGAATAAGAGACAGAATGTCATATCCAAGGAACACTTTGACTGGAATGGAAGGTGCCTAAAGAGGAGTAGTAATATGAAATAAGGTAGAAAATGTAGGTGTGGACCAGATTGTAAAGGGTTTTAAACACTAGACTGAGGATTTGGGGTTTCATCCTAGAGACAATAGAAAGCCATTAAAATTTTTGAGTACAAGTTTACATGGTAGGATACCTGAGTTTTAGGAATATCGATTTAACATCTTGGGAGGAAGGAAAGTACTTGAGGCAGGGAGAAGTTTTCTGGCTTTTGAAATAGTCCAGGTCAGTGGTGAGAAGGACCTAGACTAGGCTGGAGGTTATGTGAATAGAGAGAAGGGATGGATGCAAGACTTGGCAAGCTCATTGACTATAGACTAGAGAAGAAAGGCTGTGTGAGGAAGAGGGAGACAACCAAAGATTTACTCTGGGGTTGCAAACAGCAGTGATTAAAAGATGAAGGTGCCATCAACAGAAATGAGTGTCGTGATTGAAATGTGCGATGAAAACTGTCTGAGGCAAAAGAGTACCAAGTATGATCAATTTATTAACAAAGCTAGCAAATGCCAATAAATGGGATCCAAGGTTCCTCAGAAACCAAGGATGCCTCTGGGGTTTTATAGAGCTCTTTTATAGTCAATAAAGAAGGATATAAAAGGAATTGAAAGTTACAGAATCTTGAGTAACCTGGGCATTATCGAATCTTAATCAACTGGAGCACGATATAATAATTTATAATTAGGATATTCTGGGTATGTGGAACTAAAAATGAGGAACAATTCAGGGAACAGGGAACCAAGCTGATTTGTAATAATAAGCTCCTGGGCATGTCAGGAAGGTGACAGTATTAAGCAGTAAACACTCTTTCCTATTGGTTAGGGCAAGTGAGATGTTTGATGTCATGGAAATCTGTGTCATACAAAGGGGCTGGTCAGGACTAGTCAAAATGAGGAACTTGTAGAGGATTCTGGGAAGATGATGGAGTAGGTCAGAAAATTCCAAGCTCTCCAGATTTCCTCCACAAAATAGCACCTCAGTGAACACAGAGCAGTAAAAGTAAATACAAGTTGGGGCAGTGGTCCTCCTAGGACAACTGGAGAAGATCTGAAGAAAAATCTCAGTCAACCAATTCCAAAACGAGATCCAGAATCTTAAGGAAGAAAACAACTCCTTGAGAATTAGAATTGGGTAAGGGAAAGCTAGTGAAGTTACAAAAGACCGAGAATTAACAAAACAAAATATAAAGAATGAAAAAATAGAAGAGAAAGCAAAACATCTCATCAGAAAAACAACTTATCTGAAGAAAACGTCAAGAAGAGAAAACATAAGAATAATCAGACTACCTGAAAGCTATGATCAAAAAAAGAATTGATACAATAGTATAAGAAAAAATTAAAGAAAATTGTACCGAAGTGTTAGAACAAGAGGGGAAAAGTAGAAATAGAAAAAAGCCATCAATCATCACCTACAAGGAAAACCTACAGGAATACCATAGCTGGATTCAAAAAGCACCAGCTCAAGGAGAAAATATTATGAGGAACAAGAAAAAAACAATTTGAATATGGCAGAGTCACAATTAGAAGCACCTAAGACCTATTAGCAGGTACACTAAAAGATTGCAGTCTTGGAACACTATGTATCAAAGAGCAAAAGAACGGGGGTTGTGGCTGAAAATATAATAGCCAGCAAAGTTAAGTTTAATCTTGAGCCCCCCCACCCCATGGACATTTAATGAATTGCCAGCCTTTCAGGATTTTGTCGCTAAAAGACCTTAAATCAATAGAAAATTTGACATATAAGACCCAAGAGAAATGTAAGGTAAACATCAAAGACTAATTACAAGGGACTCAATAAGGAAAGACTTTACTTTTCATAGGAGGAAATGTAAATCATACGTCTAATATTGGAGGGTATAGCTGAGCATGATGCAATACTAAAAAGTAAGCTGTCTAGGAAAAGGTGAAAAGAGTAATTATTTTATATAAATGAGGTGTGTGAGGAAGAACTGACACAGAAGAATTAGATGGGGGAGGAGGGCTGGTAGTTCTCAAACCCTACTCTCACCAGGAATGGGTTAAAGAGGGAACCATATACAGGTGTGTGTGTGTGTGTGTGTGTGTGTGTGTGTGTGTGTGTGTGTGTGTGTGTGTGTGTGTATCCATGCTTAACTGTAGCTTTGCGGGGGGGGGGGGAGAGAGAAAGGGGGGAAAAACAGAACAACGTAAAAAGTGCACAGCAAAGAACAAAAGAAAACTTACAATAAAGCAAAGAAAAGATGGACAGCTTGGAATGTAATGTAGTATTTATTATATAGGCTTTTCTTGAAATAGAAATTTATTGCTGTATATTTTGAATCCTCTCTTACATTCTGCTGTGCACAACAATGCTTTTTTTTTCTTCTTTTGTATTTAAGTTTATAATGTTTCTTTTTCTTTTCTTGTTGTGTATTTGAATTTTAGTATTTAAAATATTTAAAAAAAAAAAAAGAGGAACTTAACCTTTAAGAAAAGGGAACTTGGCTAGTATGAGATTGACCGCAGAAATAGGGAACTTAAATTCTTATTCTAAAAGCTATAAATCTGACTTTGAAAGCTAATTTAATTATGCCTTATGCACTAATCTACTTAAAGCTTTTATGATTTATAATGAGGCATACTAGGTAATTGTCTGATTCTAAATTGATTCTTTCATGGAGAAGTTTGGAGGTGGGAGGAGGGAGAGAAATTTAATGGATTCCATTTTATACGTGCTGAGCTTGAGATACATACAAGGTAAGATGCAGCATCACTCTCCCATCTCTGTGTCTTTACATTCACTATCCCCCATGCCTGGAATGCACTAAATCCTCACAGCTACCTCATAAAACTCCTCATTTCCTTGAAGATTCAGCTCAAGTATCATCTTCCATGTAATGATCTCTCTAAAAGCTGTTGTCTTCTGTCCCTAAATACTGCATATTTAACTACCTTGAATTTATTTTGTACTTATTTGGTACATTTTCATTCAGTATATATTTATGTAAAGGTAGGACTTCATTGATAATCCCAACCTATTTAAAACTAATTACCTTTATTAGGTTAGAATTCGTCTTGATTGAATCAGTCAATTAAATTTTAGAGTCAAGAGGACCCGTGTAGCTACTTGAATCAATTAAAACCATTGCATAAGAAACTTCTCATGAGCCCTGAGGAACAAGCATAAAAGACTCTGTTGGATTTTTACCAGGAATGCAGGACTGATTCAACATTAGGAAAACAATAAACATAATGGACCATATTAAAACAAAACAAAATAAAACCCCATGATCATATTAATAGATGAAAAAACTTATGATAAAATACAACATGCATTTATGTGTTTTTTTCCTAAAAAATCCACGACATTAGAAAATAAAGGAGTAAACAAAACTTCCCTTAATATGGTAAACATTGTCTATCAAAATTCAAGAACTAGTATCATCTTCAGGAGAGAAATATAAGGGGACTTATTAATGAGATCAGAGGAAAAGCAATGACATCCATTGTCACTATTATTATTTAACTAAGGTCTAGGAATACTGGTTGTAGCAATAATACAAGAAAGAAAATTGAGGGAATAAACAAAAGCAAAGAGGAAACAAAATTATTGCTATTTGCAGAAGATATAATTTCCTTGGAAAACCCTAAAGATTCAACCCAAAATTAATTGAAACAATTAATAACTTGAAACCCAGAAAGATTATTAGCATTTCTCTATATTACTAATAAGACCCAGCTAATAAAGCCCATTTATAATAACTACAGAATATATAAAATACAAATCTACTCATCAGTACACACCGAAGACTTATTGAATATAACCATAATACATTCCTTATGGAAATAAATGAAAACAGTCAATAAATATTTATTAAGCACCTTCTGTATACCAGACATCGTGCTAAGCAAAAAGCCAAAAGACCATCCCTGTTCACAAGGAGATTGTGATGGGGGGTTTGCAATGGGAGAGACAAGATGCAAGCAATTAAGAGGATAAGTTGAAAATAATCAACACAGGCAAGGCTTTAAAATTAAGGGGATATACACATATACACACACACATATATATATGCTTATATCATAAATATATGTTTATATGCTTTCTTATTCTAATATTGGTTTACTTAAAGATTTCCTAAATAAAAAACATGTTGTACAGAGAGTATATTAAATGAGAGTTCATTGATACAATGCTTTGCAGAGAACTAGTTTGTTGACTTAACAGTCTCTAGTAAGACATGCTTTTAGGCAGGAGAAGGTTACAGCCTTGTCACTTTTGTACTGTGAACCAAAGACTTCCTACAGGAGATGAGATGTTAGGTGGAATTTGAAGTAAGCTAGGGAAGCCAGCAGGTAGAGATGAGGTTAGAGAGCATTCCAGGCATGGGGGAACAGTTAATGGAAAATGCCTAGAGATGGAAGATGTATCTTGTTTGAAGAACAAGGAAGCCAGTGTCACTGGACCAGAATTCATGGGGAGGTGGGGAGGAGGGAAGTAGCATAAGGTATGAGGAGACTGAAAAGATAACCAAGAAGCCATATATAAGGCTATAAAGGGCTTTGCATGCCAGAGGATTTTATATTTGATCCTGGAGGTGATGAGTCACTGGAATTTATTAAGTAGGAAGGTGATACAGTCAGAACTGGGCTTTAGTAAGATCACTTTGACAGATAAGTGGAATATGGGTGGAGTGGGGAGAAACAGGGCAGAGAAACCAACCAGCAGGTCATTGAAATAGTCCTGACATGAGGTGATGAGGACATCTCTGCCTGAATATCCTACAGTTATCTTAAATGTAAAATATACAAAATAGAACCCATTATCTTTCCCCCTAAATCTACCTCCCTCTAAACTCTTCTGTTTCTGTTGAAAGTACTACCATCCTTCTAATCTCAAGTGTCACAACCCCAGAGTTATACTCTGGACTCTTTCCTTCTTCTCAGTCCCCAATCATAATCAATTGTCAAGTCTTATCAGTTCTGCCTTCACAACATCTCTCATATCAATCTTCTTCATTCCATTGCCATAGGCAACATCTCAGGTCATGCCCTCAACACTTCTATCCTGGACTATTGCAAGAACCTCATATTGTTCTCTCTGCTTCCAATCTCTCCTTTCTATAATCCATCCTTCCAAAGCTGCTAAATAAATAAACTTAAGACAGAAGCCTATATCATTCCCTGTATTAGGAAGGGTGGGGGACCATGCAGTTTAAGGATTTATTGAAGGAAAAAGAAATTATCAGACCCGCCTGTTCATTTGTTTGATCTTTTACCAGCAAATGCTTTCTAAATGGGTGGTTTTTGTGGTAAGTCAATGTAACAACAATGCTGCTTGCCCCTGCTGTAGGTGTGTAAGACCAATAACACCAACACACAGGAAGGCTGTTAGCACAGGTTCTTTGATCTGCTTTTCTAAGGAAAGCAACTTTAAGGGGTTAACAATCTCACTTTAATTAAATATACATATATCATTCACTTAGTTCAGGGGGGAAAGCCAGCACCCTGAACTTCAGAGAAAACACAAACAGAAATTACAAGCAGAAATTATATAAACAGAGCAAACATACAGAGTTATGAACAGACAGGCCTCTAACTGTCTGACCAAAGAATTACATAGTTACCAGAGAGAGAGAAGCACCAACATCTGGGTTTTCAAAGCCAGGGGGCTCCAGCTGCTACCCAGAGTCTCCTCTGGTAAAATCACATGACACTCTTCCAGTAAGTGGGAACCGAAACAAAGTGCTAACCTCTAAGTTTATATACCCTGTTCAGGGTCAAAGGGCATCACAACCGTGAGACTCAAACCTATCTGAACTAGGCTTTCTTGTTTCTTAAGCAGGTCATCAAAGACTCCCCATTTAATCAAAGAAACAAAGGCCAGACTCATCAAAGGCACTTGATGACCTAGGTGCTCCAAAAGAGCAAACAGTAAAAAAAAAAGTCCCACCCTAATTACCATTACAGTCAACAGTAATACCCAAAGAATTAAAGATAGCCCATACACAAAGCTTACCTAGCCTGAGTCAAATTTATTGAAAGGATATATTGGAGAAGTAGTCAGCTGTTTCTAAATCTAACAGTACAGCAACCTAGCTGCTGAGGAGGCACCCATATATTTCCAAGCATAGATGTATTTTCCCAAGCTTATCTCAGGATTGTCCATTCCACTAATTTAAGCGATCACTGCTTAAGTTAGGTCTAAGAAATCAGCAGCCCCCACGTGGAAACCCTTGGCTCTCCTTTATATATCTGAGAAATATTATGTCCTAAAATAGGCTATGATGATCCTAAAAGTTTTTTCCACTTCTTGATCTTGCTTTGGACTTACCAGCATTTTAATTAGTGGGAGAAAAGTTATCTATGGCCTTACCAAATCTGTTCTTTGAAGAAATTCTCTATCTGCCCCATGGCCTTAAAGCAATAAGGAAGATCCTAAAATTAGCTACCATTATCTATGGACTCATAACTCTTGTGGTCAGAGAAAGCCTCCCTTAGTTTTTAGGAATGCTAGGCATGATAAACGAAAAGGCTAATGGACATTTTCAAACAAAATCAGTGTATTTAAATGTATATAAACATAACTATATATGTATACGTATATATGCATATATTATGTTAATATGCTTTCCTCTTCTAATATTGATTTACTTAAAGTTTCCTAAGTAAAAAACATGTTGTACGTCGAGTATGTTAAGCAAGAGTTCATTGATACAATGTTTTTCAAAGAACTAGTTTGTTGACTTAACAGTCTCTAGTAAGACATGCTTTTAGCCTTGTCTCTTTTCGTACTATGAACCAAATAATGCAGCAGAAGTACAGAGGCATTTCTGTGGAGGATGGAAGAGCACAAAATGGAGCAAGCACTGTGTTTTTTGTACACATATACCTATACATACACTTTAAATCAAGGAGGATCTGAGAATGAGAAGTTTACATTTGCTTTGCTTAGTAGAGGTACTGGGAAAAAGAACTCTTAACCAAAGCAATATACACATTTACTAACATACCATACCATTGTCAATTAAGGAAAGTCAGAATGACAGATATTTCTACCCATTAAGTAGGATCCCTCTTTCATTCTTAGTAATGGAAAACAACTTTTGAACCTCTCAATAATACAATAATCTCTTATCTCTGCAGAAATTACATTTTCTCTTGCTGGTCATTTTTTTTCAAAGTGAATGCTCAGAGAAGAAGAGGCTTAAAAGAAAAGGTGGAAGTTTCATAAGTTAAAGAAGATGATCTGGAATGTGCCTTCGATTACCCTTATGTTTCAATATTTAAGGTAATGGGTAAATACAGGGCAGAAGGACTATATCAGTTTTTTAAAATGTACTTTTTGCTACTTCCCCTAAGAAAAAGGATAAGTATGATTTGGAAGGGCTTTCTTTTATTTACAAATATTTGTGAAAAATTTTTCCAGGGAAAAGTTATTGAAAGAGACCTTCAAGTTTAGGTATTTAGCCAATATTCCCGATACTTTTTAAAGTTACCCGGGCACATTTCAGTCCCTGTAAAAGTCACCCAAAGCATGGAGTTGAAGCTGGTTGGATCTGTAATACAAGGTTGAAGGATTATTTTAGGATTTTTACATCTTAAATATAAATTAGTAGGGAAGAGCAGAAAGAGTTTTCCTTACCATGGTCACTAGAAAGCATCTCTGTTTCTAGTTTTTGTCACTCTAGAAATTTGCTTCCTCAGGTCCTACCTCTTCCCTGCTAAAATCTGGACTTCAAACCATATAAGAAAATGAATTAACTAGATATGGCTTTATTCCATACTTGAAGAGGCGTTTCCAAATCTGAGGATCTTACCTCTCTGGAGCAGGTCATCAGGCCAACAGATGAGCTAGAAAGAGCATTACTTAAGCTTGCCAGATCAGAAATCTTCAGAGACTCTATCACCTCTACAAGCATTTCAGCATGTCACTTAAAGTCCTCAGTAATCTAGCTCTCTCTTACCTTTCCTGGCATTTCATATTATTCCTTTGCCCAACCTCATAGGACCATAAATTTAGATATAGAAGAAATCTCAGAGACTATCTGTTCCAACTCTTCATTTTACATGTAACAAAATGCCGTGGAGCATTTATCCCAACTCACTCCCTCAGACTCAGGCAGCCAAAGCATAACTACAGAGCTCTAGGATTATCCATGAAAGGTAGGGAATGTATTTTCTATACAGCTATACAGCTCACAAGGCCCCATCGGAGTACTTTACTAGTTGAGAATCAATTTAGTCAGCTTTTAGAAAAGGATATTTACTAAGGTGGTATTGTAAGAACAGTTAGTATAACACATCCCCTCCCCGCCACACACAAAAAGTGACACACTCTCTCAGCATTACACATAGAGTCCAGGAAAAAAATTCAGACTTAAAGAGCATATGTAACAAAGGGTTCTTGGTTGCTAGAAGACTTTTTCTCCCCTTTCCAGAGAACTTAAGAAGTTCCTCTAAGACATGGTATAGTTTCTTTGCTGGGCTCTTTGTAGACCTTTGAATCTTTATCCAGGAGCCAAGGGGCTCCTGATGTAGACACTGCCACCAGCAAATGAAGATTTGGGGAAGTGCCTAGGATACTAAAGGGAAAAAAGAAATCCTCCATCCCCTTCTCTCCAAAGGTCTTCCTTTAGCCATGGAAGGCAGAGAATAGGAAAAGGGAAACAAGACAGAAATCAATGCTCACTCCTCCCACAAGCAACTTCTACTCAAGTGGGTTTGTTCTCCCTTCATTAACTGCTCACTGGAATCCAAATCTTCACCAGATGCTCAATAACTTTGGCTCTGAATTGATTTTCTATTTTATAGATAGCCCAAATTTTCCTCAGCCAATCCAAACACTTTTCCGGTCAATGTCATACCAGTTCACCCAAGGACATTTCAAATCTAAAATGTTTGATTAGTTGATTAAGACGTTCTCACCTTATTAAGTTATCAAGGGTATCTTATCATTACTTTAAATGAGATGGGGTGTCTTTATTGATTTATTCAATCAACTCCATCTTTATATACATAGGAGGAAACTGAAGCCCAGAGAGGTAAAGTCACTTCCCCTACTCACAAAGATACTAAGGAACAGAGCTAGGATTCAAATCCAGATCCTCTAATGCCGAATTAAGTACTCTTTCCACTATCCCATGTCACCTCCCAGGTGCTACATTGAAGCCAAACCTACCAACTGTTTTCTAGATTCAACATTTTTTCTCCTGTTTCCGTAATGTACAGACTATCCCCAAAAAGTACTCATCTCATCTCTACCCCTTAGATTTACATCATTGAAGGATCTCCATCATTTTCATCTCTATGCCTTAGAATACTACCTAGTTTCTTTCAAGCTAAGACATCATCTATTTCATGAAGATTTTCCTGATCCTCCTGTTTATTAGTGCTCCCTCCTGCCTCAAATTATCTTGTATTAATTTATCTGTATAATATTGTGAAGCTCCCATAAGAAAGTGAGGGCCTTGAGGGAAGTAACTGTTTTCATTTTGCTGAGACTTTCTAGCAAGACTGAATGGAATACTGGCTAGAGTACTGGCCTTAGTGCAAGGAGTACTGGACCCTGAGTCTCATCTCTAATGTATATTGATTGTATTATGCTGGGCAAGTGACTTAAAACTCTCTGTGTCTATGCATTGCAAAAGGTAAATCCCTATACCAAGGAAAAATCACAGGCCCAGACCAAGAGTAAAATAAAAATAATCCCCAGTACAATGCCTTGCATAAACTTGCCCTCCCCTCTTGGCTCATTCTCCCAATCTGCTCCACCTCTACACAGGCTGCCTTGCCCTCCTGAGGATGACTTTACCCTAAGGCCTACTCAATGATTGGTGAGTCCTTGCTCCAAACGTCCATATCCAGAAGTCCCAGCCAAGATGCTTCCTTCCTTCCTAGCTCACTCTCCAGTCTGCTACCCTGGACCCACCTGCAAATTGTTTTGTGTCCTCCATGTGCCTGGTACATAGCAAATATTCTATCTATCTATCTGTCTATCTATCTATCTATCTATTTGCTTAGTCGTTTTTTTAAAATGAATTCTATCCTAACCTCTTAAGAAGAATGGTCTACACTTGCTACCTCCTTTTCCTTATTCTCCTTAAGTGCCTGGCAATCTGTTTTCTAGATCTTTTCCACTAATGAGGTTGCTCTCTTCCAGGTGATCAATGACCTTCTAATTGACACATCCATTGGCCTTTTCTCAATGCATTTTTCTCATGTATAAAGTGAAGAATCTAATAGTAGGGAATACATATTTTCATTTGCTAGGGAAGAACTAAACTTATTCAGTAGAATAATTTGGAATTTATATAATAGTCCAAAATATAAGAGATTTCTGGAACAATCTATCCAAGTATGAAGCAAGGCTTCATATTGCACATTTATTATATTGCCAAATCTTATATGGAGAGTGATTCAATTTAAATATTTATGAGCAATGAATAATGAATTGAGTGTAATAACCAGTTATCATTTCCCTTAATAATTGATACTCCTATAAGACAAAGGAACTGTTCTCAGGGGGTAAGATGATATTGACCTTCATAATCTTGACATGGTCTTCATTTTGTTTTTGTGGAATCTCAAACTGGGGCTAAGATGATAGATTGGAAAAAATTTATTTTATCTTCTCTCTTTATTGGGTGAATGGAAACTGAAATGCTAGAATGCATTGAATCATGAGCAAGGACCAAGATTTGGGTTCCAGCTTTATCTTTTAACTACTTATGTGACCTTGGTCAGGCCATTTCATTTGTGAAGGGCCTTTCATTTCCTTGTGTGTAAAATGAGTGGGTTGGGTTAAATTATTTGTAAGGTTACTTCCATTTCAAAAGTCTTATAGCTCTATGATCCTCTCAGGAAAGATTTCTAAAGATAGAAAAGGATGAACCAGAGTGTAACAACTGTGGGGGATTCCATTATCTAAGAAAAGAATTCCATTATAGAGGATGACAAGTGAGAACATTGTTCCAAAATTATGACATTTGTCATAGGGCAATGGGGATACTGCTGACATAAGGCTTTAGGTAATATAAGGGGGAAAGAAACATCTATAATAAGAGAGAATCCAATGAGATTACAGTAAAGATAAAGTGAATTCCAGGGGACAAATCCTGAGCAAACAGCCTATCTAGTTTGCCTCTGACTTGATTCTAGACCTGCCCCTGGGCACGTATGATTGGATCAGAGAGACCTAGGGAAGTCCAAAGTAGCCTTGGGAGAACTAGTGTGTTTTTGGGTCATCTCTAGTCTTTAGGGACAGCCTAGAGGGGTAACAATATATGTGTTCCCAGGGAGCACTTGTGAAGGAAAGGGAGCAGAGTCTGGCTGTCCTGGATGGATGTTGATATAAATGTCATTGTAATAAGTTTACAAAATAAACATTTAGATGTGACCTGGCATAGGGAAAACCACTGAATTAGGAGTCAGAAGACCTGAATTCAGCTAATACTGTGCTCATTTACTAGCTGTGTGGCCCTTCAGTTTCCTTCTCTGTAAAATATGAAAAGTAACATGTTTCATATAATGCAACACAAAGTTTCTGTGCATTTTAAAAGAGAAAAGGGTTTGGTTTTCCCCCCCAAACTACAAAGTGCTATATAAGTGTTAGCTACTAATATCATTATGCAGCTATGCACGTAGCTCCTCATCTGCCAAGCTATTGTCACATACCACATACTCTGTTTCTTCTATTCTTCCTACTATCTCCTGTATACATGAGACCAACTCATTCCTGTCCTCACTTCCTTCCTCTTACCCACACCAAAAATCATGTTTCTAAAGGGGATAGCCTAAATCTACCTGCTACTCCTGCCCACCACCCCCAAGAAAAGAATAGAAATAAGAAGAAACATTTCTCCAAATCAATTGAACAAACATTTATCAAATACTTGTCATGTACACATTGCTGGGTGAGGCCCTTTAAAAACCTGTTGATATTTATACCACATTTTATGCAGTTACAAAGGATTTTACATATATTATCTCATTTCAACCTAAAAATAACTGTGAAATAAGTAGGGCAAGCATTTTTTATTGTGCTTTAAAATTTGTAAAGCACTCTAATTTTTAAAATTTAATCCTGGTTTTGTTTTTGTTTTTTGTTTTTTTCTCAGCGAAAAAAAAAATTTTTTTCTGCTTTCTATCTTTTTCTAATTTAGAAAAATAGAAAAAGAAAGAGGGGGAATAAAGCCCTTATAACAAATAAGCAGTCAAGCAAAGCAAATTCCTGCATTGGCTATGTCTAAAAAATATGTTTCATTTTGTAGTGCAAGTATTTTTGTGTACATTGTATAGCTAAGGAAATTGAGACTTGAAATTAAGGTCACATAGACAGAAAGAAGTTCTCGTGCTCTGACTCAGAATCCAGTTCACTCTCCATTGTACCAGACCATCGTGCGATTTGCCCCAAAGGACCTTAATTTAACCTCTTACCAGCCACTAGGGAGTCCTACTATAGCTGTATAGATGAGATAACAATAAGTACCTCCACAACAAAGATCTTTTTCTAATGAAAAGATATCTCTAAGTCCCAGTCAGTTGTCCATACAATTCAAATAATATTTGATAAAATAAAATAATATCATCTATAAATAAACTGCAGCATATTAATAAGGATAAATTACATTAGGAGTAAAAAGTGGTATAAAATATATTATTAAAGAGATGTATGACCACAAAAAGAAGAGGCTTTTTCTTGTATCAAGGGTTAGGGATAGCAGTGGATTAATCTGTGTCTTGTACTGGTATCCAAGTAATGGCCTAAAGAAGGGTGGATCTTCTGTTGAAGAAACCACCTTTATGACGTGGGGCAGACCCTGTGAAAGACACTACCTGTCTCCTCCTCAGGACTCAGTTTTCTCATCTGTCAAATGAGGGAGTTGGACAAGATTATCTCAGAGGTCCTTTTTCCCTATAAATCTATGACTCTATCATCTTATTCACAGAACACAGACAAAAAATTACCCAAGATAAGAAGGCATGAATGAATTGTGATCTGTGCCTGGAATTCCAGGAAAGCTGGACAAAAAATTCCCACAAATCAACTTTTTAAAGATCATTTCAGTTGAGGATGAGTAAAAACTAAGGATGTGATGCTGGAAGGAGGCATAAGGTAAGATGAGAGAGGGGAGCACTTTTCAAATGCTAGCGTATTTGATCCTCACAACACTGTAGATCAGTAATGCAAGATTCATGACCTCGAGGATGACCACGAACGTGCATGCATGGTTCGGAATCGTGAAGTATAAGAAATTCTCTAGGTAGAAGGCAGAGGAAGTATAACATTTATTTAGAAACGAGAGAATCCAGTCCTAGGACCAGTAATTCCAATTCCATGCAGTAGCAAAAATATTTCAAAGCCAGTAAGCTCACCTCAATTTAGCAACAGGGAAATTGCAACAAAATATTATAGCAAGGAGCTAAATCATCCTGTAACCTTCCCCCCTACCAAGGCCTTCCTGTAAACAATCATTCAGGAATCTCCGTTTGGCACTCTCTTCTGCAGCTCTGTAGCCTCGAGTTCCTGCTCCTTCTCCTTGGGCTGAATTCCAATTCCTGTAGCTCTGGCTGCCTCAATGTCCTCTTGATGTCTGCTTCTGAATCCTACCACTCTCAGATCCCCTGCTTTCAGTTCTGGGTTCTCTTTTTATACAGTTCTAGTCAGCATCTGATTGACTAGAACTCAGTGTATATACCATTGGCTCTGGTTTTGGCAACTCCTCTTAGGGCCCTGAGGGCTTCATGCCCTCATCAGCTTAATTAGCAAAAGGGTGTGGACCTAGGGACTCACACCTAGCTATTGAAAGGGTGTGGTCCTACCTCTAATCAGGCATCCTTTTGTTGGCTCCACCTGAGGCCTATTCAATGGGCAGGAAAGATCTTTCACTTATTAATTGGCCTTACACCTTGGGAGTTAGGTGCTATTATTATCCATTGAGACAGAAAAAGGTTAAGTTACTTGCCTAGGATCATAGACTATTATCTAAGGTCACATTATTCCCCGTTTTTTTTCTTACTTATTTTCAGTCTCTCCCTCTCTTCTGTCTCACTTCCTCCTGCATACAAGTATATCCATGATTTCTCTATTTTGGGAAACAAAAAAACCTTCACTTGATTCTTCCTTCCCTGATAACTAAGTACAGTCTTAAAACTCTTCTGCCCTTTGTAGCTAAACTCCTTGAAAAGGCTATCTATAATAGGCTTCTCTACTTTCTCTCTTCTCATTGTCTTCTTAAGCCCTTATAGTATGACTTCCGATCTTATCATTCCACCAAAACTGCTCTCTCCAAAGTTACAAATGATCTCTTGGTTGCCAAATTCAGTGGCTTTTTCTTAATCCTCACTCTCCTTGACCTCTTTGCAGCCTTTGGCTCTATTGATCACTCATTCTCTCCTCCTTGATAATACTCCTGTCTTGGTTTTTGGGATTCCACCCTCTCCTGGTTTTCCTCCCACCTATCTGACCAGTCTTCCCTCTCCTTTGTTGATTGTGTCCTTGAGGTTCTGTCCTAGGCCCTCTTCTTTTCTCCCTCTAAACTACTTCACCTTGTGATCTCATCAGTTCCCATGTATTTAGTCACTACCTCTATGTTGATGATTTCCCAAATCTACTTTTTTTGTCCTAATCTCTCTGCTGACCCTCAGTCTCACATCTCCAACTTTCTTTCAGATGTCTCAAACTAGATGTCCAGTAGGCATCTAAAACTCATCATCCAAAACGGAACTCATTATTTTCCCCCTAAACCCTACCCCACCCCTTTCTCCCCTATTACTGTAAAGGGCAACACCATCCTCCCAGACCCTCTGTATCACAACCTAGGAGACATCTTCTACCCCTCACTATCTCTCACCTCCCATATCTAAGCTGTGGCCAAAATCTGTTGATTTCACCTTTACAACATGTCTCAAATACTCTCCTTCTCTCCTCTGACACTACCGCCTTTCTAGTCAAGGTTTTCATCACCTCACACCTTGATTACTGCAATGCCTGATTCTGCCTGCTTCAAGCTTCTTCCCACTACAATTCGTTCTCCATTTAGTCACTAAAGTGATTTTCCTAAAATGCACATCTGATTATGTCACCTTCCTACTCAATAAACTCCAGCACCTTCCTATCATTGCCTCCAGAAACACTTGGGAAAAAAGCAGCAGAGAATTCTTATCTATATCACCATGTTGAGGGAGAGAATAGGAAGAAGAAACTTAAGAAACACAGGTATATATCTGGAGCTATTTGATTACTCTTTGTATAGACCATAGAAGAACTCTAGAGGAAAAACCTTCTTGTACTCAAATGAGAAGTGATCTAATAATGTTCACTGAAAGAAGGTATGTGTAATGTGGTCATTGGTGGTCACTAAGGAAAAATAAAGCAGTCATTTGTAGACTTGACATGCACAGTTGAAGTCTGCTGTCTCTCTGGGGCCTATTAAACCTACTGACCACTACCAACTGCTGGTAATTCATGTAGGGACAAATGATACAACCAGAAGGAACCCAGCAGGCATTGCTAGGGCCTACAAAGAAAACCTCAGAGATACAAGAACCATTTAACAACACTGCTCAGTAAAGGTTACAAAAATCTCAGAATTGGAAGTGACCTCAGAGATCATCTGGTCTAAACAAAATCTGAACAAAAAACCCCTCTACAACATTCTGGGAGAAAGTGGTCATCTATCCTTTTGATGATTTCATGTGAGGGGGTATTCAGTACCTTTGAAGAAAATCCACTCTACTTATGGATAGTTCTAAATGTTAGGAGGTTGGTCTTTATTTCAAGCTGAAATCGGTCTTTCTCTAACTTCTACCCATTGCTCCTAATTTTGTCCTCAGGGGCAGGTTTAATATCTCTTCATATACCTCTATTTAGATATTTAAAGACAGTTATCATGGCCCTTGCAAGTTTTTTTCTTCTCCAGGAGAAATCTCAGTTTCTCCAAATAATTTCTCATGAGTTCAAGTTCCTTCACCATTCTGGCCACCTTTCTACCACATAAATGTTATTTGTAAAATGTGGTGCCTAGAGCTGTCAGTTGAAAAGAAACCCAAACCTGAAAAAATTTTAGAAAGTTTATTAAGTCAACAGCAGAGGGCAGAGCCAAAAGAGAGTATAACCTGCTCCCCCAAGCAGCTGTCAATTTTATGTTATATAGAGTTCAAACAAAGGCACAAGGAAATAGCAGCCACATGTAGGTGGTTTCCAGACAAGGTACGTAGGTTGCTTGAGATATATATCAGCTAGTAATTCCAAACATTTCAATGAGCTTTGAGTGAATTCCAAGAATTCCAATAAAGGTTATCATAATGAAAGGTTATTACAATATAAAGTTATAAAAGGTCATTACAATGACATTTTCCCCACAATTTCCCTTTGGGGGGCTTCTAAAGGCCAAGATCCTTACACTAGCAGAAGCACAATTATAGAAACAGAGAGCTAGGTTAAGGTTTAAAAGGAAGTTCATTAAAATAACCTGAATTAGTGGAGGCACCCTCCTCACTACTTATCTTATCTAGAGCTTGACGGAATTTCTTTAAGGAAAGATAGGGGCCAGATTGGTAGCAAACTTCTCCTATCTCACAGTCAGGGGAACCGAACTGAGTAAGCATCAGGGCTACAAGACTTAGACTTATACTGGGAAACAGGGAAACAAATGCACTACACAGTACAGGGAGATTTCCAAGGCAATGAAAGTAACAGCAAAGAAGAGAAGGATGCGTATGGCTGCAAGTACTGGAAAAAAAAAACTATATGAAGAATAGATTTCTAACTCCATGCTTCCTTCAATATCATAAAAGTTTAATAAACTTAGTTAAGTAGAATCATAATCTCATATATCTCCTGAGGAAGCAAACCTAATTAAACAGACTCTATAGGTAATCTAAGTCAGGTTACAGATTAAACTATACATAGATGGTTCAAAATTGTCTGAGAGGGAAAATTTGTATAACACCAAAATAATAGAGGACACTCAGTCACAGAAATCTTCCCTTACATGGTTAGCTAAGGGAACTAATAAATAATATTAATAGAAGACAGACTTTTAGTTAACCAAAAGTTGCAGGAGGAATGGTTCTGTGTCCCTCAAAAGTAAAATTGATAAAAGGAAATCAAAGATGAAAAGTTGTCTTCTATGCCTATTTATTTAATCACACATTTATAAATTGGTATGTCTACATTAGAATTTGGGCATATATCTCTGCAGAAAAGTATAAACACCAGAAAACACTAAAATAAGAGTAACATAATAATGATCATCAATATTAAATAACAAAATCTGCTTGTTCTTGATAATCCACTCCAAATGTCCATTTAATTAGTATATTTCATCTTGAGTCTTATCTGTCCCATTTAGACATCTGATTCTTGGAAACATTTTCCTTTGGAAATTCTCGAATGGGGTGGAGCCAAGATGGCAGCGGGAAAGCAGGGACTTGCCTAGGGCTCTCACCCAGGACCCTCCAAACACCAATAAAAAATAGCTCTGAACAAATTTTAGAACTGCAGAACCAATTAAAGAGCAGAGCGAAGCAGAGCTCCAACGCAGGAAAACCTGGATGGTCACTGGGTAAGGTCTATGGTGCATGCAGCTGAGAGCAGACTGGAACAGAGCTCATCATGGGCTGCACCTACACCAACCAGACCAGGAGCTGGGGGAAACAGGCCCTAGCACCCTGAATCAGTGAGCTGGGGCAGTTACCAGACTTCTCAACCCACAAACGCCAAAGACAACAGAGAAGGTTAGTGGGAAAAGCTTCAGGGGAACAGAGTGAAAGGAGTTCACAGTTGGCCACTACCCCAGGGGCAGCAGGGGTGGTGCAGCTACAGAACTACAGCAGCAGTTGCTTCCTGCTCCAAGCCCACCTGGTGGGAGGAATTAAGTGGCAGATCAGAACAGGAGTGCAGAACCTACTTAAGATCCGACTCAGGTCCAGGTTGGTGATTCCTAAGGGAGGAGGAATGATGGGGTAGCAGAGCTTACTGTATAGAAATAGGTCTGAAAACAACAGCACAACCCCTCAAGCGTGAAACAAAGTACTCTCTACAAGCAGTCATACCCCAACGAAAAACTCAAGGGTCAAGTAGTTGGCTGAGAACATGGCCAGGCAGTGAAAACACACCCAGATTCAGTCTCAGACTCTGGAATCTTTCTTTGGTGACAAAGAAGACCAAAACATACAGCCCATAGAAGTCAACAAAGTCAAAGAGCCTACATCAAAAGCCTCCAAGAAAAACATGAACTGGTCTCAGGCCATGGAAGAGCTCAAAAAGGATTTGGAAAAGCAAGTTAGAGAAGTAGAGGAAAAATTGGGAAGTGAAATGAGAAGGATGCAAGAAAACCATGAAAAACAAGCCAATGACTTGCTAAAGGAGACGGAAAAAAATACTGAAAAATATACAGAAGAAAACAACACTTTAAAAAATAGACTAACACAAATGGCAAAAGAGCTCCAAGAAGCCAATGAGGAGAAGAATGCCTTGAAAGGCAGAATTAGCCAAATGGAAAAGGAGGTCCAAAAGACTACTGAAGAAAATACTACCTTAAAAATTAGATTGGAGCAAGTGGAAGCTAGTGACTTGATGAGAAATCAAGATATTATCAAACAGAACCAAAGGAATGAAAAAATGGAAGACAATGTGAACTATCTCATTGGAAAAACCACTGACCTGGAAAATAGATCCAGGAGAGATAATCTAAAAATTATTGGACTACCTGA
>CM053623.1:85927375-85967580 GCA_028646595.1 Phalanger gymnotis | reverse complement strand
GTTTCCAGGTCAAGGAGAAAATACTGCAAGCTGCCAGAAAGAAACAATTTGAGCATTGTGGAAACACAATCAGAATAACACAAGATCTAGCAGCTTCTACATAAAGGGATTGAAGGGCTTGGAATATGATATTCCAGAAGTCAATGGAGCTAGGATTAAAACCAAGAATCACCTACCCAGCAAAACTGAGTATCATGCTCCAAGGCAAAATATGGATTTTCAATAAAATAGAGGACTTTCAAGCTTTCTCAATGAAAAGGCCAGAGCTGAATAGAAAATTTGACTTTCAAATACAAGAATCAAGAGAAGCATGAAAAGGTAAACAAGAAAGAGAAATCATAAGGGACTTACTAAAGTTGAACTGTTTTGTTTACATTCCTACATGGAAAGATGATGTGTATAATTCATGAGACCTCAGTATCATAGTAGCTGAATATATACACAGAAGGCACAGGGTGTGTTGAATATGAAGGGATGATATCTAAAAAAATAAAATCAAATTAAACGATGAGAGAGGAATATATTGAGAGAGGGAGAAAGGGAGAGATAGAATGGGGTAAATTATCTCTCATAAAAGTAGCAAGAAAAAGCAGTTCTGTTGGAAGGGAAGAGGGGGCAGGTGAGCGGGAATGAGTGAATCTTGCTCTTGTCAGATTTTGCCTGAGGAGGGGATACCATACACACTCGACCGGGCATCTTACCCCACAGTAAAGAAGGAGGAAGGAGATAAAAAGGGGGGATAATAGAAGGGAGGGCAGATGGGAGAGAAGGTAATCAAAAGCAAACACTTTTGAAAAGGGACAGGGTCAAGGGAGAAAATTGGATAAAAAGGGATAGGATAGGAAGGAGCAAAATATAGTTAGTCTTTCACAACATGAATATTGTGGAAGGGTTTTACATAATGATACATGTGTGACCTAGGTTGAATTGCTTGCCTTCTTAGGTAAGGTGGGTGGGGAGGGAAGAGGGGAGAGAATTTGGAACTCAGAATTTTAAAAGCAGATGTTCAAAAAAAAAAGTTGTTTTTGCATGCAACTAGGAAATAAGATACACAGGCAATGGGGCGTAGAAATTTATCTTGCCCTACAAGAAAGGAAAGGAAAAGGGGATGGGGGGTAGTGGGGTGACATAAGGGAGGGCTGACTGAGCGCAATCAGAATATATGTCATCTTGGAGTGGGAGGGAGGGTAGAAATGGGGAGAAAATTTGTATTTCAAATTCTTGTGAAAATTAATGCTGAAAACTAAACATATTAAACAAATAACGATTTAAGATATCACTCAAAAAAAAAAAGGAAATTCTGGAATAGGCCTCATTCCCAGGATACTTCTGAAAGGGGTCCTCCTCCTAGTAGATCCACTTTCCTGGTTCCAAATTACTTGAAGAGATTCTTTGTGTAATGCCACTAAACTTACCATTGAAAAGAGTTAATGCAATTTAGTAAGGCCTGACACAATCTCTTAAATTTGGTCTTCAGTAAAGTTCATATGGCAAAAACCAGTTTAAATGTCATAAAGCTAATCCTATTAACAACAGAAGTATAAGAAGAATATCACATTTCAGTTTTTACATACCATTTGCTCTTTCTATCTTTACCTGAACTCTTATGTGTGTATGTAGATATCGATGTAGTCATAGCATCTAAAGAAGAAGTGACATTATGCAGGCCCAATACTAAACATAAATACATAATTATTAACAAGGAGATGGATGGCAAGCCTAAAATTTAATTTACCTCATTGCTTAGGATAGGAAGTTGACTACAAATTCAGAATAGTAGAATTAAAAACAACAAGGGCTCTCATATTTGCATTCCATTATAGTAACTCTGAGATATTTGAGTATTACAACAAAAAGGCTCATCATATAGTTTAAAAAAAAAAAGCCCTTTTACAATTCATCTACCCTGATTATAGAAATTTGCTGTGAAAGGAAGAAGGAAGGACATAGTTAGGACAATATTAAGATTGCCCATTCAAGGGCATAGACTCAATTGACATAAGCCTAACAAGGGAAAACTCCTTAGCTCTGTTTAATCCCAATTAAAAGTCACAGCAACCTTTATTTTGGAGCAGCCAATCATATGGCAAAGTTCTACATTATTCACAGAGTATCATAGCCAGGCTCAAAATTAACCAGATGGGAAAATTTCCTGTTCAGAAAGGAAATGGCCTAATGGGAAAACTAGATCAAGAGGATCCTGCCATCTCCTATGCAACATCATCCCCTCAACCTTCCTAGGCACCTATAGCAGTTCTCAGATCACACTCCCTTTGAACAGCACTTAGCATTCCAATTGAATGGTAGATTACTGGCTTAATAACACTTCAGACAATCATGCCTGAAATCAAAACTCAGAAAAATATAAATTACAAGAGATTTTAACCTCAAATAGCAAGTTTCACTAATCCCAGATTAGGGCTAAATACAGTTATTGTTATTTTCCTCATTTTGTTGCAATAAGAGTGAACAATAAGCATATATAAGCTCTTAACTTATTTATTATTTCTAGTACAAATCAATCCTAGAGCAGAAATATATCATTAAGAATTAAGACTTCTTAATTTAACAATTTAATCTTAATTTAATTCATTAAAAATTAAGATAATTATCACCTTCTGGAATTACACACATATGTGAATACATGATAGTTCATTCAAAACCCAGAAAAAAATCACTGGTTACTTACTATAAGCCTCCAGACTAATCAAGTTCATACCTGAAAGTACTGCACATTAATTCCTAAGGTAAAAATAAAATCTTTAGATCTATGGTCTGTTAATACTGAGTTGAGTCAAAGGTATTTAACTTCAATACATAGTATTCTAGTTATACTTTCATAATTTTCATAAGTAGTAATCAAACAATCTATCGGATAAACATATTCTTTATAAAAATAAACTTGTAAGTCCCCCCACTTTGGCTGGGAGTATTTGTGATGGAGAAGGGGACCTCAGTTTCCCAACAAACCATTATTTCACAACTTTACAACGTTTATTCAGTCTCTTCTCTCCTATGAATTCGCCCAAACACAAGGACCACAAAGAACTTTACAGACAAGGAGAATTTACAAAGTCCGTGGTACTTTTCCCAAACACTATGTATTTATTATTCATTTTAAAGCAAAATGTGCTCAGTTAAATACTTGACAGTCTTTTAAAGCTCTACAACAATAATCTCTAGTAAGCAATAGCTTGATTCATAATTTCACAGTATTCTGACCAAAAGGGGAATTATTTTTCTAATGCTACAATTGTATCACCTCCCACGTGTCATTTTTCAAGTTAACAGCATTTCTTACATGATCATTTCTCAAAAATCAAAGTAAAAGAAAAATTAGAAGCCTAACCACAACATTATAGATTTTTAAAACAACACAAAACTTACCGCCACTCAGATAATATCAATTCAGTTGAATGTATTTCCAAATCATCTTACATAGAAAATCACATGATCCATCTATCAATTTGACGTTCTACACTATTTGCATTAAAAAACCAATATAGGGTAATTTCGGAGCAATTACACTTTTAATTTTTATTCATGCAGTCTCTAAGCATATCAACTTAATGTTGATATCAAGTGTATTTTTAATTAAGTTCTGGTCTACCTACAAAGGGTCGAATATCACAATTATCCCAAAAGGAGAATACATCACACTTTAAATGAGACCACATTACATTTTAGTTTTAGGACAAGTTCAGTCAATCCAAATTTATATTTACATTCACAAATAGTATAATTCAAAATCCCAATTTTTCTCAAGGGCCATTAGCTGTCAGCACCTCCAATTATAGGGCTCACTGCTTTCAATTAGCTTACTTTTTTTTTCAATTAGCTTACTTTCGAAGATTTATGGTAACAGTCTCACATTCTCATCTCCCTCTTTTTGGGCCAATGAGTCTCTAAAAATGGAAACATATCCTTCTAACGATCCTTCAAAGTCATAATTTTAGTAAGCTGTGCTCAAATAATTGCATGCTGAAAATTTATTTCTATTGTTTCCATTCCAATAACAGTGTAACTTGATAGAATATTGTCTACCTTAAATTGCTAACAGTCATTTCTCCAACTGGTGTTCACAAATTTATAGGCATAGAAAGTTTCTCATATCTTTCTTCTCTTAATGAGATTAAAAAATAAAACACCTTCTCAAGCCTCTCTTTCCCAAACTCCAAATACTTACTTCTAAAACCTCCATTCACACAGTGAAAATAGATTCCACCTTTCTTTAACTTTCCAGTCATTCTCCTCTCATCTCTACTTAATTAAACTTTCTTTTTCTTGCTTTCATCTTTTTACTCTTGTGGATTTTGATTAAATCCCTACAAACTTCAGTCCATCTCATCTTTATTTAACAATCATATTCCAGTCTAAAACCCCACTGAATCTCTTCTGTACAGATTTCCTTACTGAATTAATTTCAAAGCTTTTACTTCTCTAGTTGCATAGTCTATTCAATTTCTTTACATGACTTTGCTTCTAATTTACCTAAATAATTAAGTTTTCTTGAGTCATTCCCAGAAGAAAACATAGTGGTAAGATAAATCATCCTCTTAAGGGTAAATTTTCACCTAAGTCCTAAAAACTACACACACACACACATGCACACACGCACGCACACACACATGCACGCCTCTTTCTTTGCTTAGTATTCTCTAAGAGGTGAAATCACCTTCTACTAAAATAATGAATTTTTTCCTGGGGAAAAGGTAATAAGGAAAAAAGGTCTTTAACATAATTTCAGTCCTGGGGAGCTATAAACCTCCCAAAAAAATTCACTAAAATATTTCAGCATTTACAAAAGCACTCGAACCATAATTTAGAATTTACAGTAAAGATATTACATTTCAGTAATAAATTTACTCTCTAATTAGTTTGTAATGCCATAAATTTCTACAAGTCAGGAAAAAAGATTTCTTTTTTTTTGTTGTCTGATTTTATTTCTGCAGTCTCTACTAGGCCAGAGTTGAGAGGACAGAGATAGTATCTCACATTTTCTCCTGTTTGTTCTATAAACTTATCTCCCATTGAAAATCTGATCAAAAGGTAAGTGGAAGTAAGTTTCTATTTATTGGTAAGGAGAGTATAGCATCAGAACTGTAGTCTTCATCACCATTCTAAGCTCCCTGTCTACAATTTTTTTTTTTTACATCAATCTTTATGGCTTGACTAGTCTTTTCCCTTCAAAATCTCCAAGGTAAATATAACCTTGTGCTTGCAGAACATCTGAAATGGAAGCTCCACTTTTTCCTACCATAATACCTTATTCTTATCTTTTATAATAATTGAGAGGAGAAATACAAGAAAGAAAAAGAGAGAAAGAACTGCTGAAGGACTAGCTGAATTCTAACCAATTATAGCACTTCCTCCAGAGCTGCCAGGTGATTGGTCTAGATCAAAGTGGCTAGACTAGTTCCAACCCTTCTGAATCATTCCCTGGGCTAAGGACAAATATGGCCACCTAGCTTTCTAGGCACCTAAATCAGGGCTTTGACTATCTTTGAATTGAACTCTGGGCTACCCACCACGTTCTAGCCTTGCCCAATCTGATCTCAAATAAGTTGGTCCTGCCCAAGTTCAATCCTGAGGTCATGGGGACTTACTCAGTATCTGAGGTCCAGGAGAATCTTCAGGTTTACTTGGACTATTAGGGATCTCACTTGTGACACCAAATTGTTAGTGGAAAATATGGCCAAACCTGAAAAAGTTTTAGAAAAAAGTCATTTGGCAAAAGGGAAAGCAGAAAAAAGTGTGGCCCACTCCCCCAAGTCTCTATGAGGTTTCTATTACATAGAGTTGAAACAAGGGTACAGAAACATAATTGCTGCATGTAGGCATTTTCCAGTGTGCAGGGATATAACCACAGCATGTAGGCAGTTTCCAGATAAGGCATGTGGGTTATTTGAGATATATAACAGTAGATGATTCCAACATTTCAATGAGCTTTGGGTGAGATCCAATCATTCCAATGGAGAATATCACAACAAAAGATGATTGTAACATAAAGTTATAAAAAGTTATCATAATGAAATTTTTCTCACAGAACTAAATACAATATTATACAATATAATTACAATATTACACAAATTACAAAATACAATATTATACAATACAATATTATACAATATAAATGGTCTGACTTGGACAGCATACAGGGCGACAATCACCTGCTTAATCCTGGATGCTATATCTCTTATTGACCTAAACTCTTTTGTGTGCTATATCCCACTGTCAACTTATACTGAGCTTGTAGTCCATTGAAACAAGTAGATATACTACTACTACCTAGCCATGGTTCTACATCTTGCTCTTGTAAGTTTGATTTTTTTTTAATCTAAGTGTAAATATTTTACATATTTGTCTTTCAAATTTCATCTGGAATCAGTATGACAACCTGTTTGAAATCCACTGTTAGCTATTCCTCCTATTTTGTGCAATCAGATCATTTGATTAATGTGCTATCTGTTTCTTTATCCGAGTCAATCAGGTGAGGACTCAACCATTATCTAAGTCAGAGCTGTCAGACACATAAAATAGAGAGCCAGAATAAAATGTAATTAGGAAATATTTAACAAAATGAATAAAAGTACTGTGGAACATAAATAATGTTAATATGTGGTTTTCTAAGCCAATATGGAACCTGCAGCAAGGCTCTTTATGTAAAGTTCAGTGACTTCCCTATTTGATTTCTATTTTATTTTTATGCCACTGATCTAAGTCATCAACAAAAATGTTAAGCAACATAGGGTCAAGAAGAGACCCCTTGGGCATTCCACTGGAGTCCTCTATACAACTTGAGATTGAAAATTAACTACTCTTTGGATCTAGCCATTCAACCTGTCTCAAGCCTACCTAATTTATTTTCACTTACCTCACTTACATTTCTCCTTCTTTTGCCTAAGAATAGCAGGAGAGATTTCATCAAATACTTTAGTAAAATCTAGATAAACTATATCTACAACATAGCCTTTATCTGCCAGTTTAGTAACCCTGTCAAAAAGGAATTGAAGTTAATCCGGCATGACCTGTTCTTGATAAAACTTCCTTTTTAAATGCTCACTAAACATCTGAGTAATAATATATCCTAAAGGTTTTTTCCCCCCAGAAATTGGAGTCAATCTTACTGGACTCTTCCTTTTTTTAAAAAAATCAGGACAATGTTTTCCCTTCTCCTGTATTCCTCACATCTGCTTGATAATCACATTCAGGACCCTGGAATGTGGTTCATCTAGGCCTGGTGATTTGAATTTATCAAGGGCAGACAGGCATTCTTTTACTATCTCCCTACTTCACTGGAGTTTCAACACTCTATAAACCATTTTTCACTTTATCCCTTGTAGTCCAAAGACCAATCTCCTTAAACAAACAAACAAAAAAAAAAAAAAAACGAAAAAACCAGAAGCAAAATAGGAGATAAAAGAGTTCCCATCTTCTTTCCCTTATCTATTATCATTGTTCCATCCTTCTCTTTTTGAGCCTCTTCTTTTCCTCAATATAGTGTTTTTAAAAATACCTTTTTGTCACCCTTAGCTTTCACCAGATTCAGGTCATTATGAGCTTCAGTATCCTGGGCTACTCTTAAGGGATCATGTGACACTTGTATTGATCTGCAGCCTGCCTTTAAGTCCAACTTTAATGAATGTATATTTTAAAATCAATTTTATTTTTATTTCTATTGATAAGCACACGCATTCAGATAGATGAAAAAGAACATTTGCTTGGGGATAAAAAGAGCGCCATATCTGTGATTTCATCAAGTGTATGGACGGAATTCCTGATTCGGAAACCCTCTCCCCCAGTGAAGAAAAGCAACTTTTCTATGAGTTAGAGTGGCCCTCGTCAAGGACGGGACTTCCTGACTCCAAGACTTATCTTCTATTCTCTAAGCCATGCTGCCTATTTAGGAAAAGAAAAAAAAAAGAGCATTGAAGTTAAAATCAAATGCAAGGGTTTGTGATCATTCATGCGTATGTCATTTACATTATTTGTTGTTGCTGTTCAGTCGTTTTAATTGTCTGACTCTTCATGACCCTGTTTGGGTAGTGGGGAGGAAGTGGGTCCAGTTACTCTAAGACTCCTACGGGTCAGGTGATTCGAAACTTGGGCCTAGCTGACAATCAGAAGCCCTGAGCCACGCTGAAAAATCCCCACCCCCATTCATCCCACTCAACTCACAGAAAGGCCAAGATCCAAATTCCATGAGAGGGCTTCACCATCCCACTCAATAAGGTTTCACAATGCTAGAAGAGCCATTAAGGCTTAGTGACCACATGGGAGGGCTTGGGCAATATTATGAGAAAGGTAAACTATTAATGGTAATTAATAATAGCTAGTTAAACAGATGCTTTCCGTTGTTCTGCTTAGAGCCAGGAAAGTTTTCCTTGGGAAAGAAATGTTCTTATTGTGTTTCACTAGTAGAAATGTCTACCTCGTCCTTAGTCCTTTGCATAAATTTAAACTTTGTAGAAGCACAACAAAAGAAGACAGACCTAGATTCCCGTTTCCACACATGGATACCTGTCCCAGTATCTCTTGCAATGGATCACACAAATGGTTTTCTTACTCAAAACATATTCAAAAACTCCCACACATTTCTGAAATAGATTAAAAAAAAAATCTGGAAGATAAAAAGTGACCAAAGCCACTGTTAAGAAGGTTAAAAGCAGTCATCAAGGAGGTTTTCTGCAGTCTCAAAGCTCTTTGCCAAAGTCCTAAAAATTGCTTTTATATTCTTTTTGTCCAAAGGGCCTCATATCTAGGTCACTGATCTGTCTACTTTGGGGCAAAGTAAACTCAAATTGTACTCCAAGTAAACTCAAACAGATCTATACCACAACTTCCTTGCTTAAAATAGTCCCAGGTGTTGTTGTTCGAATAGGGAAGATTAACTCATGCCTACCCAGTGTCATCACTATTTGGACCCACAACAATAGTAAAGGAATATGAGGATTGTCCTTTGGTTATCTTTAACATTTAGTATGTGATTTCCTACTATTACTACTACTACTAGCTAACCTTTATAGAGCCTTACTATGTACCAGGTACAGTGTTAAGAAATTTATAATTATTATCTCCTCTTCTCATCTTTTTTTATGGTCCTATATTTCTCTAACATCCTTTACACTTTTTTAATAGCATAATTCTTCTGTAATTCATTGGAGCCTACTCCCTTCCTACTAAGTGACTCCCAGTTGCCCTTTGGGTGTACTCAACTCAATTGACATTAAAGAATAGGTAAACATATAAATGAATAAAGAATGAAAATGAAAGAAAAGAAACGGTATGACCTAAGGGCCTTGTTTATGAATAGTCTTTAACCACCAGGAAATCAATGATAAAAGAAAGGCTCCCCATACAACAAAACATGAAGTATTGTTTATAGTAGCAAAGAACTGGAAACAGAGGTTCCCATCCATGGAGGGAGGACTAAACAAGTTGTGGTTCGCTAATGTAATGGAACATTACTACATTGTAAGTTTCAAAGAAACACAGGGAGACTTTTCTGACTAATTCAAAGTGAAGTAAACCAAACCAGGAAAATAATAGACATAATGACAACAGTATGTATAAATGGAAAAAGCAACAAAAAACAATTGAAACTGAATGCCGTAAAATTATAATGGCCAAATTTGGTCTAAAAAAATAATGATAACTTTATGTAGCGCTTTAAAGTTTGCAAAGCACTTTACATACCATCAAATGTGATCCTCACAACAATCCTGTGAGAGTAGGTGCTAGTATTATTCTCACTATACAGATGCAGAACCCTGATGCTAGTTTAAGGAAGGGTAAGTCACTGCCTAGTCATAGACCTATTTTCTCAGGCAGAATCTGAAGTCAGGTCTTCCAAACTCTGAGTCTCAGGCTGTGAGAAGTCCCCTGTTTACTCTACTTCTTTACAGAGGTGGGAAAATTTTGGCATAGAACCACATATAAGTCAGATTTTTTTTTTCCAGTAAATTGGATCATTTTGCTGAAACTTTTTATTTTTCCTCTTTTTGATTGTTATAATGGTTGGCTTTCTTGGGAGAGTCATTTATAGGGATACAATGGAAAATGTAGGTGATGTGAAAACAAAAGACCAATGAAATTTTATTTAAAAAGGAAAAAAAAACAGCTTTTTGGATCAGAAAAGGGAAATTGATGAGGATTAGATACGAGTGGGATGGTGGAGCCCTCCCATGGAATCTGGATCTCAGCCTTTCTGTGAGTTAAGTGGGATGAATCGGGGTGGGGATCTTTCTGCGTGGCTCAGGGCTTCTGATTGACAGCTAGGCTTAAGTTTCGAGTTACTAAAATCACCTGAACTGTGTCCTCGCCAAATAAGCATAAAAGTGTTTTTAAGAATTGTGATTGGCTCATTTAGCGGTTCCTTGTCCCTTGTACCCGGGTTGGACTTCTCCCGAGATTGTGAGCCTGGACTCCACCAATGAGAGTAAAAGGTCAGTGGTGGTGAGGTGGGGGGGGCGGGGAGGGGTGTTTGCTTTAGGGTATAAAGCTAAATTCTGCCCTCTGGGCCCCACCTCTCCCTACCTACTGCCTATAGGTTGGGAGACTGCCCTTTCTCCTGAGATCCTAATAAAGAAGTTTTCTGTTTCTAAATTTGAGAGACCTCTGACTCTTTTAATTAATTGCTGGCAGGTGGTCTCACCCCACACAGATAAAACCTGTGATTTCACTGGTACAAGGAACTCCAAGTGAGGAAATTCCATCAGCTATGGAAGGTTTGCTGCCTTCTTTGCAATTTAGTCTTAAGAGTTCCCTGGAGCAATAATGTCAAACTCAAATAGAAATAGATCCCTCCAGGCCCATATTGACTTAGAAAATCACAGATTAACATTATCTATGTTGTGTTGTATTTTTATTTATTTTGTTAAACATTTCCCAACTGCATTTTTTTTTCACAGAGACTAGCATACTTTTAATTGGCTGATGTCATGAAAGCAGATAAAGCCTCACAGCCAGGTCTTCCCACAATCCTGTGCTACAGCACCAAGATACTTTCTTTTTTTAAAATTCCATTTTAATATAGTTCCCACTATATGGCTGGCTAGTTCACCTGAGTTTGACATCTTGGACCTAGAGCACTAAGAGGTTAATTGGTTTCCCAGTCATTTCTACTAACCAGTATGTCAGGAATAGGATTGAATGAAGGTCTTCAAGGTCAGCTGTCTGTCCACTACAGCCTCAAGAAAAAAAAATGACAAGAAAATGAGCTAGCATCAGGAAAAAAGTAAACATTCTCTGCCACATCTTGCCCCAGGCATGGAGCAGACCTCTCAATTGTTAAGGTCTAGTTGGCAGATAATTGCCTCAGTACTCCCAAGCTGGGAGTTACCAACCACTACTACTAGTTTCTTCCTTTTGTCTTCACTGTACTGATACAGTCACATGATCATTTCTCAGAGGATAGGAAGCTACTTCCTCTAAAAGGTTTTAATTCCCTCCTCTTCATGAAGGACCTCATATCTCTTGCTTAGTTCTGAGTGGGTCTTCTTTTCCTCTTCCTCTTCTATGTTACCTCGCACCTTCCCACCTCATGATTGAAGTTGGAATTCTTCCCTTTCTCTTCAGGTCCTTTTTTCTTTCTTTGCTTTCACATCAAAATGCTTTTAAAACATGATGGGGTCTGGTACATGTGCAGACCCCATAAGTTTGGTCAGCTCATGCAACCTCACAACAAAGAAGACACAACGGAGCTTGCTTCTGGTAGACATGTGGTCTTGGTATTTTTGAGGTTTTAGGGGTTTAGCAGTGCTCGGGACCCTAAAATATAGACCCACTGCACCAGGTCCTGCTTGAATGAATTTGACCCAAGTCTTCTTTCAGCCAAGTAAAACAAAGTTTTGTCATATTGGGCAGACTCTTAAAAAATCTCACCATTTTGTGACACTTGTATTGACAAGCCATCCAGAACAATTTTAGCCAGGTGGAGTCTGAAGTAGATTGAATCTGAGCACCTTCATGGAGGCAAGATGGATCTTATATACAGAAAGATTGTGGGAGGGATCTAGGGGTGGTCAAGTAGTCTGGGGTGATGGGAGGAAAGGTTTAAGGAGGATCTTGAAGGGATTGTGGTGACTGAGGGACTGGGGTGAGGTTAGGTTCCAAGGAATGGGATTAAGGGTGGGAAATAGCTGAAGGCTACCTGGAGATGACAGACAGGGGAGGTCTAGGGTAATAGATTTGGGTACAGATATTTTCATAGGATTGAAGTGAGAAGTCACTGGGAAATCTGGAACAGACAACGGGAGGTAACAGACTTGGAAATGAAAAACTTAAGGCCTCAAGTGAAAGCCAGATCAAGTAGGAAGATTCAAGGTGGAGTTCAAGGGAGTTCCCAGATTCTATACCCCATCAGTATGGGAAGAGACTGTGGAGCATGTGTAGACTATTCTGTAAAGCTTCTAATTAGCTAACCACAAGGTGAAGAAGATGTAGCTTTTTGGTAGTGAGAAAGGAAGAAAAAGTAGCTGAAGTCTGTTAGTTTCAGGACTTCCTCTTTACCTCATTTGGTGAGTCTTTGGTTCCTGGAAAAACCATGGTAAAATTAAATTCCTTAGGGCCTTTTCACCTTTGAGATCATTTGGCTCTAAGAAACAGGCTCTGATCCTTGGTCTTTTCAATTTTTTTTTTCACTGTTATAAGCTGAAAGGTCTGGAGAGCAAACCAAAGAATCTAGGAGTTGGAATCCAGGCCCGGCATTGCAGCCAGCCCAACACTGATGCCCTGAGAAGCATGGAGTAACCTCAAGAGAGATTATATCCTTTGAGACGTCAGACCTGTGGCAACTGAAGCAATTAATCCTCTAGAAATGATGCGACATTTAGACTTGACCTAGGTGAGATTGATGTAAGTAGGACCTAAGCTAAGTTGAACTTACTCTTCCCCAGGAACCAAAGTAGTATGGGGAACAGTATGCCTTTCAGTATTAGAGGAAATATTTATATATTTGTTGTTGTTATTTTTTAAAGTAAATTGACCTTGCAAAAACTAATTGATGTTAAGCATTTAAATAGAACCGAACCAGGATGGGCTCTTTAACAATGAAAGGAATGTAGCCAGTGTAGGCTCAAGCCAATGACAGTAGGCAAAGAGAAAATCCTAACTTTCAGGAATACCCCTTAGAACCTTAAGGGGAGATGTACTCATCACAAAAGGATATCAATTCTCTGATAACCTGAGAAGTGGAGACATTTTCCCACCCCTTTACCATTATTTTCTTTGGAAGCAATTCTATTTGTATCTTGAGCATAGAAAACAATTACTTATCTGAGGCAGAAAAACATCATACACATGATACAGAACACTGCAAAATTCTACCACTTCTCCATTCTTTTTCCAATCAAGAACCCAAGTCTTGTATTTCTTACTAATAACTGCTTTGACTAATCCTCCAAGCGAACTACTTTAGCAACTCTGGAATAACTAGGCATAGCCAAGTACATTTTAGGAAGTGCATAGATAAGCTAAGGTATATCTAAAAAAAAATGACCAAGATAGTGAGATGAGTGGAGACCATGACAAATGAGATTTACTTAAAGAGCTAGAGATCGTTAACCTGGAGAAGGGAAGACTTAGGGGGGAAATGATAATAGTTTTCATGTATTTGAAGGGCTATCAAATGAAAAAGTCAATTATATTTGCTCTGTTCATCCCCGGAGGATGGAATTAGGAACAATGCCTAGAAGTTTCAGAGAGTTTAGGTTTGATGTAAACCTCACATAAAGAATAATCTTAGGTGAGCCAATAGGGGCTGGGGCATTTACCCCACCTTGACCTATACTAATCACTGTGGTATGTGAACATATTTCAGTGCTGGGGAGCCTGGCTGTTAATGAAAGTGGTTCCTTTTCTTCATATTAATTAGATCATTAACAACCCAGCCCCCACTCCCAATATCCCAGGTGCCATGCTAATTATAGTAAATGATAACCCCACCACCAAAGGGCACTCAGTGCATGATATGAATCAAGTAAGGCACAGATAGTTTATTCCTACTCACAAAAAGGAATGATAAACATAAAGTAATCAGCTCAAATTAGGAGAATGATTAGAATAGAAATCAGTAACAATTTATAACTCCAGTTACAACTTGTTAAGAGGCTAATTAAACTTCATGAGAGCATAAAAAAGTTTTGGAAGAACGCTAATCAGGAATTTTACGTTTCAACTTGGCATGGCACTGTCTAACTACTCCCAGCACCAATGTGCTTTTAACATGGGCCATACTTGAGCCAATTCTATTGTCAGCAACCATCTGCTCTGAATCTCCCTGTTATTAGCCACTACTAAGTTTCAGGGACCTCTATCATGCCACTATTAAGTTCTAACAATGATGTGAACTCTGAACCTTTTGAACTCACAAAATCCTCAAGACATACTATGCTTGAAGTATCCAGTAACCTAAGGTCAGGAAAGAACAAAGACAGAATGGACAAAGGCAACCAGAGGCCTGCTTAGCTGAGTTTATATTCCATGCAGCCCTTCCTTGCTAGAGAGCCAAAGCAGAAATCACAGTACTAGCCACATGGAAGAGTCAGAAGAAAGAGGGTTGAGCCAGAAACCGCTTTTTTTTTTTTTTTACAGACATAGCACCCTGCTGCCTTTCCCTAATGTTGTCACATGATAGGTAAAGGACTAATGGATAACTCAGGGTTTTCCACATAATTCTAAATGGCTATGTGCTTTTAATGTACCATATGACTGGAAGCATGCAGGAACTCTGTCTTTCCTAAAAGTTCAAGCAATGAGTCACCATATCCTTAGAGTCTCCAGAAGTTTCCAGTGGATTTCTGGGTGACTATTCCTCTATAATGTTCCCTATAGGCTCATTCACCCCAATGCAAAAAAAACAAAAAACAAAAAACAGACTAACAGTAAGAGGTATCCAAGGTAGAATAGGCTCCCTTGAGAGGTAATGATTTTCCCTGACTTGAGATCTTTGAGCAGAGTAAATGGCTACTCATATGGGATGGTGTAGAAGGGATTAATGAAAACATAGGATGTGAGTTACAGCCAAGAATAACTTACCCAGGAAAACTGAGTACAATGCTTCAGGGGAAAAAACTGGATTTTTAATGAAATAGAGCACTTTCAAGCATTCCTAATGAAAAGACCAGAGTTGCAGAGAAACTTTGAAGTTCAAACATACAAGTTCAGAGAAACATAAAAAGGTAAACATGAATGAATAAAGATAAAAGTCTAGACAATGACAAACTGCTTACATTCAAATATGGGGAGATGATACATGTGTTCCCTCTGAACTTAAAAATAAATAGAGTTCATAGAGGTAGTCCAATTAGATAAGGCCTGGAAGTGGTTCTGTGATGTCTTGATGTTCTTAAAGAAAGAATGGAAAAAGAGGGGAAGAAAATACACTGAGTGGAGGGAGGAGGGAAGGAAGATTAGGAAAAGTTGATTCACATAATCAAGGTACATGAATAAACATTTATACAAACAAGGAAGAAGAGGTAGGAGGGAGCAGCTTATAACTTGAACCTCACTCTCATCTGGTCAAAAAAAGGAAGAATACACACATACACAGCTGGGTAAAGAAATACATCTCACTCAACAGGGAAATAGGATGAGGGAAAGAGAAGAAAGGAGGAAGGAAAATTTGAGGTAGTCTAGATTAAGAGAGGGATTCATCCTAAGTAAAACAATCTTTAAAGATGTGCAAAAATATTAATATCTCTTTTTGCGGTGGCAAAGAATTAGAATCTGAGGGGACTTCTCTAAGTTGGGGAATAAATGAATAAGTTATGGTATTTAAACGTTATGGAACATTATTATGTTAAACTCCTATCAGCATAATGACTAACAAAGATTCCAGATTCCTAATAAGGAAATATGCTACTGTAATAACAAGCAGGGTGGGACTTTTTTTTGTTGTATTTTGTTTTGGAGTGCTTCTCAGCACTAAGGCAATCAAGTGCCTTTGAGTCTTGCCTTTGAATCAAGCAAGTAAAGTGGGACTTTTTGTTGTCTTTTATTTTGGAGTGCTTCTCAGCATTAAAGCAATTAAGTGCCTTTGATGAGTCTTGCCTTTATTTGAATCAAGAGTCATTGATTGGAACAATATATATGATATGGTGCTAATGATCGAAGATCTTTCCCACACCATTTTGCTAAGTAGATGCTAAGCCTTAGGCCTACGCTCTTTTGCTAAGTAGGCACTAAACCCTAGGGCTCTAAACAGGGCATATATCTATATCTATATATATCTATATCTATATATATCTACGTAGATATATATATGCTCTGAGGCTGGCATTTTGCTTTGGGGGCACACTCATTGGAAGAGTATTAGGTAGCCATTAAAGAGCACTCCCCTAGCTTTGAAAATCCAGATGTTGGTGCTTCTCTCTCTCTGGTAACTGTGTATGTATTGTTATGGTCAGACAGATAGAATCCCGCCTGTTGATTGGTATTTATTTGCTCTGTTTATATAATTTCTGCTTGTAATTTCTGTTTGTGTTTTCTCTGAAGTTCAGGGTGCTGGCTTTCCCCCCTGAACTAAATGAATGATAAATGTATGTTTAATTCAAATGAGATTGTTAACCCCTTATTGCTTTCCTTAGAAAAGCAGATCAAAGAAGCTGTGCTAGCAGCCCTCCTGTATGCTGATGTTATTGGACATACACAGCCACAGTAGCTGCAAGTAATGTTGTTACAGCTACCTGTGGCTCAAAGAGAGGGAGGAATAAATATATCTCTAGCATCTCCTCCTACTTTTCTCCAACCAAGATTTTAATTCCGGCCAAGAGGAAAACGAGTAAGTTGAATAGAAGCTGGCCACTTTGCTTTCCTCAGAGAGAGGGGATACAGGGCTAGAATTATATTTATCTGCTTCATTAAATATTATTGGTCTAGAGAATGCAGTTTTCAGATTCAAGCTAAACTCCTGATGGCTGTTTCTTAATAAAGGAGTAAACCAAGCTCTATATATCCAGGACTTGACTTCCTTCCCACCAAATACCAATTCTATCATGAACACAAATAACAAAAAGCAAAAAAATTCCATTTATACAAGTCACCTACAAAACAAAAATCAGAGAAAATATATGTATGAGAATAGAGAGGTAAAGGTCTCAGAATGAAGAATGAGACAAATTCTGGGGGCACATGACCAATGTGGAAATTTGTTTTGATTGACTATACCCGTTGGCAAAAGGTTTTGTTTTTCTCATTTGAGGAGTAGGATTAGTGTAGGAGGGTAAGAAAGGAGAACTTGGCTAATTAAAACAAATTAAATACTTTTCAAAAAAGAAGTAAGGATTCATGATAAGATCTACAAGTTAGACTCATCACCTCTGAGTCCCAGCCTCTGGACTCTGTGGGTTTTCCAACTCAAATCCCGTGGTAATTAAGTGCCAAAATATATAGACAGTAACTGACTACCAGCTACCATTAAAGAATATGTCCTCTTCCCAACTTCTTTATTTCTATGGATGCTACCACAATCCTAACATTCACCCCAGATCAAAACCAGATTCATCTTTGGCTCTTTCCTCTTCCTTACTCCGAATATCTAATCAATTGACTATTCACACTGCTGTCCTCCTATTATAGGCTCTCACCACCTCTTGCCCGTTCTAATAGCCTTAGAAGTCAGCTTCAAATTCATATTCCTGATATCAACTGCAAAAAACGGAAGAAGAGTATGAAGGTCATTTTGGATTGATTTCATCCAGTTAAAAGTAGAATACTAAAGCTTTTAGAAAAGGAATTAGAATGCTATTATGTCATGTCTACCCTAATTACTCGCTATTTAGCAGATAATCCCTTTAAATCTTACATGCAACATGGTTTAATGGACAGAGAAACAGCCTTAAACTAGGGAAACCTGAATTCGAGTTCCACATCCAACACCTACTGGCTATGTGACCCTGAGCAAGTTATTCAATGCTTCAGTATTCGAGGGAACTCTAAATTGAAAAGAAAGTACATGCCTGTAATGGTAGAAGGAGTTTCTTAATCCAGGGAATTCTCTAAGCCAAGGAAATTACAGACCCAGTCCCTACCTCTATCCTTATCTCTCTCTATAACATATTCATAAGCCCCTAACTTTACCTCTCAAGTACCCTTTAACTTGAGACATTTAGCTTTGGAGTACCCTCCTTATTATGTTCCAAGAAGCAGACTAGGAAATCTATATTAAAAACTGATATTCTTAGGGCTTTATTTCCCTGTAATCCTAATCAAATAACCACTTGCATTCCCATGGGCAAGTGGTTATCTGTGGGACTGGGATAATCAGATATACCCATGCTTATTGGGTACATTACAAATTAGTGTTATCCAATTTCAACTGGGCTTTCACTGAAATAATGCAATCCTTTTATTCCTTTTAATTGTTCCTCTACCTCAATACCCAGAGAAGTTTTTCTAAACCTTTTTTTCTCCTCAAGCCTCCCACAACCTCTCCTCCCACACCAGCCCCCTTCCTTCTCACCCCCTCTTAGCTAAGGTCCTAGCCATTTACCTTATTGAGAAAGTTGATATCATTCCCCATGAGCTTTTTCTTTGCCCCTTCTCTTTATCTTGAAACACCTTGAAATTATCCCCCCACTCTCTCGTCCTTGCCTCTAGTCTCTGAAAATTGAGTAACCTTTCTCCTTGCAAAGGTTCTACATATGCCATTGATCCTATTCCCTCCCATCTTTTCTAACAGGTGGCAACTTCAATGAGGACCTCTCTCTAATCGTCGATGCTTCCCTGCCTACTTGTTCTTTTCTTGCTTCCTTCAAATATGTCCAAGTCTTCTCCATCCTTTAAAAAAAAAAAACTTTCAATAAACCCTACAATCCTCTTAAGCTATTGTCCTACATCTTATCCCATTCCCAGAAAAAACCCTAGAAAAAGCTGGCTATATTCAGTGCCTTCACTGCTTGTCCTTTTACTCATCTCTTCACTCTTTACAATTCTCAACCCTCTGGCTTCAGACATCGTCACTCAACGAACTCTCCAAAGTTAACAAAAATCTTTTTAATTGCCAAATCTGATGGCATTTCTTTAAGTTATCAAACTTCTCAACCTATCGGCTGTATTTGACCCTGCTAACTACTCATTCCTGGACAATTCTTCCTTACCAAGTTTTTGTGACCATTTCTCCTCCTAACTGCTTCTTGTCCATATCTTTTTCTGACTCATCATCCATATCCATTCCCCTAACTGTGTCTAGGATATTTCTTCTCTCTCTATGCTCTATCCTGGTGATCTCATCAGTTTCCATGAGTTTAATCAGCGTTTCTATGCATATGACTCACAGATCTATATATCAAGTTCCAGTCTCTCCCCTGAACATCAGTCTTGAAAGACCAGTTGCCTTTTGGACATTTTGACCTAGATATACCAGAAACACCTCAAACTCAGCATATCCAAAACAAAATCCATTATCTCCACATTCCCATTCACCCCTTCTTCCAAACCCCTATTTCTTTTTAAAAATATTTTTATTATGTAATGAATGACTCCCCCAGATCCACATTTCCATATACAAATTAGAACAGAAAAGGGGGATTATATGTGAGGTCACAAGTCTATATATGTACAGCTTGCTTTAAACAAAAAATAAGTTGTCCTGTTTGTTTCCTTCTGAATTTCCTTCTGTTCTCTTCAATGCATCTTTAAAATGTTTCACTGACTCTTTTTTTTTTCTTATTTTTTGGCAGCACAATTGCTAAATCCTCTCTCCTTCCCAAGTCCAACAGCTCAAATTTAAAAACAAACCACAAACCTTGTTAAAAAAATATGCAGTCAAGCAAAACCAATCTACACATTTGCCATGTGTTTTTTAAAAATGTATGTATCATAGTACATCTTGAAGTTAATCTCCTTTTTTCAGGAAGTGAGTATTTTACTACAATACTAATCCTCTGGAGTCCTGGTTGGTTACTGAATTAATCAGAAGCCTGATTAAGTCTTTTTTTCCCTTTGTTTCTTTAAAAAAAAATTAATTACATGTAAAAACAATCTTTAACATTCATTTTTAAAAATTTTGTGTTCTGAGTTTCCTCCATCCTTCCCTCCCCCCCACCACAGAAGACAAGCAATTTGATATAGGTTATACTTGTGCAGTTATGCCAAACATATTTCCATATTAGGCAAACCCAAGAAAAATAAAATATAAAAAAATATGTCTCGTTCTGCATTCAGACTTCATGAGTTCTTTCTCTGGAAGTGGATAGCATTTTTCATCGGAGGTCCTTCAGATTTGCCTTGGATCTTTGTATTGCTGAGAATAACTAAATGATTCACGGTTGAGCATTTGTTCAATATTGCTTTTATTGTTTTCTTGGTTTTGTTCACTTCCCTTTGCATCAGTTCATGTAAGGTTTTTCTGGAAGCATCAACAATGCTTTAGTGTCTCAATTTTCCCATATCCCTTCCAACATTTGTTATTTTCCTTTTCTGTCAGATTAGCCAATCTGATAGGTGTGAAGTGGTACCTCCAAGTTGTTTTAATTTGCATTTCACTAATCAATAGTGATTTTGAACATTTTTCAGTATAACTATAGATAGCTTTGATTTCTTCATCTGCAAACTGTCTTTTCAAATCCTTTGACCATTTATCAATTGGGGAACGACTTGAATTCGTATAAATTTAACTCATTTCTCTATATATTTAAGAAATGAGGCCCTTATCAGAGAAACTTGCTGTAAAATTTTTTCATAGTCATGATTACTATGTATTTTCCTCTATCCTATTTTTTCCTGTTTATCCTTCTCTCCCTCTCTCTCCTTTCACTCAGTCTCTTCTCAAAAGTATTGTACTTCTGACTACCACCTCCCCTAATCTGTCCTCCCTTCTCTCATACCCCACCCCCAACCTTCACTTTTCCCCTTTCCCTCCTATTTTCCTGTAGGGGAAGATAGATTTCTATACCTATGTGAGTGAATATGTTATTCCTTCTTTGAACCAATTCTGAAAAGAATAAGGTTAAAGTGTTGTACATACTGCCCCCCCCATCTTCCCCTCTACTATGAAAGCTCTTGTGAGCCTCTTTTATGTAAGATAATTTACCCCATTCTACCTCTCCCTTCCCCCTTCTCCCAGTGCATCCCTCTTTCTCACCCCTTAATTTTATTTTTTTAGATATCATCCCATCCTAGTCAACTCATACCCGTGCCTTCTATGTACATTCCTTCTAACTGCCCCAATAATAATAACATTCTTAGGAATTATAAATATCATCTTCCTGTGTAGGAATGTAAACAGTTTAACCTCACAGAATCCCTTATGATGTCTCTTTCCTGTTTACCTTTTCATGCTTCTCTTGAGACTTGTATTTGAAAGTCAAATTTCCTATTCAGCTCTGGTCTTTTCATCAGTAATGCTTGAAAGTCCTCTATTTCCTTAAATATCCATTCCTCTCTGCCCTACCTCCCCCTCTGCCAGAGGATTATACTCAGTTTAACTGGGTAGGTGGTTCTTGATTGTAATCTTGGCTCTTTTGACCTTCAGAATGTCATATTCTAAACTCTTTGATCCTTTAACATAAAAGCTGCTAATTCTTATGTTATCCTGACTGTGGCTCCATAATATTTGAATTATTTCTTTATTGCTGCTTGCAATATTTTCTCCTTGACCTGGGAGCTCTGGAATTTTGTTATATTATTCCTGGGAGTTTTCATTTTGGGATCTTTTTTGGGAGGTGACTGGTGAATTCTTTCAATTTCTGTTTTACTCTCTGGTTCTAGGATCTCAGGGCAGTTTTCCTTGATAATTTCTTGAAAGATGATGTCTAGGTTATTTTTTTGATCAGGGCTCTCGTTTAGTCTCGTAATTTTTAAATCACCTCTACTTACTCTATTTTCCAGGTCAATTGTTTTTCCAATGAAATATTTCACATTTTCTTCTATTTTTTCTTTTTTAAAAATTTTGTTTGCTTCTTGTTGTCTCATGGAGTCATTAGCCTCCAGTTGCTCCAGTCTAATTTTTAAGGAATTATTTTCTTCAGTGAGTTTTTGTACTCCTTTTCCATTTAGCCAATTCTACTTTTCAAAGGAGTTCTTTTCTTCAGTGAATTTTATGCATCCTTTTGCATTTGGCCAATTCTGCTTTTTAAGGAGTTCTTTTCTCCAGCGAATTTTTGTGCCACTTTTAGCATTTGGACTTCTCTATTTTTTGACGTGTTATTTTCGTCAGTATTTTTTTGTGCCCCCTTTACCAAGCTATTGATCCTTTTTTCACTGTTTCCTTTCATTACTCATTTCTTTTCCCATTTTTCCTCTTCTCCTCTTATGTGATTTCTAAAATCCAAGAGATCCTCCAGGAATTCTTTCTTTTTGGCCTGAGGTCAACTTACATTTTTCTTTGAGGCTATGGATATAGCTATTTTGACTTTGTGGTCTTCTTCTGAGTTTGTATTTTTTTTCTTCTCTGTCACCATAGTAATTTTCTATGGTCAGGTTCCTTCGTTGTTGCTTGCTCATTTTTCCAGCCTCTTTCTTGATTTTTAACTTTATGTTAACATTGGGTACTGCTCCAGGTTGGAGGGGGCACTATCCCACGCTTGAGGTTTTTTGTGCAGCTATTTTCATAGTTCTTTCTAGGGGGTCTGTAAGTTTTCAAGTCTTCAGATCCCCTCTCTCTACTCACACAGCCACTGCCTTCAACCATCCTGACCTCTTTCTCAAATGATTTCATTATTTCAGAGCATGTACTCTCTTTTCATCTCCTACTCACAGAATCCCTCTCTTCAAGATGCCCCTCAAGAACCACTTTCTACATAAAATCTTTTTTGGAACCCCTACTAGTGCCCTTCCCACCAAATTACCTTTTATTTAACTACTTTGCATTTATTTGCATTTATTCTCTTTGTATTTTTTCAATATATATGTACATATGTTAAGTTCCCTGTAAGAATGTAAGGTCCTCTGAGCCTGGCAAATAGAATGGAGTAGAAGGAAGCAGGTCTCTTCTGCTACCATTCCAACAGAGTTCCAGGATATGCATCAGATAGAGTAGTGATTAGGAAATCCAAGGAGAAACCATAGCAAGTCATCTTTTTTCAGCCCAGGTGTGCCAGTAAGGCAAAATGGGCTTAGTTTAATGGGTGCCCTTGAGGAGTTTGGCTTTTGTTTATCTTGAAAGTACTTTCACCTGTTAAGTGCTAAGCCCCAGGCCCAAAGCCCTATCAGGTGTGAAACCTGTGTGGGCATAGATTGATGACTTAAGAGGGGCCAACTCGGGAACCAATTGGTCTCTGGTTTCTGGTCTCTGGTCGTTGAGGTGGGGCTTGAGAACGCCAGAGGCTTGGCTGCGAGGAGAGGCAAGAAACTACAGCTGAAGCCAAAGCAGAGAGGACCCGTGTGTGGACCCAGGAGTTAGAGTGAGGACTTGAGGCCAGTGAATATGATTTATGCCATCTTATTTTTCTGTGGCCTCCTGGCTACTCTTGTGAGGCGGGCCTACTGGGCCTGGAGGCTTGTGATCACGATGAAAGAATGGGGAGGTTGGTTCACTAATTTGTCGCTGTGGGCCCTGAATAAATGTCTTGATTTCTTCTTCTTAGAGAATTCTATATACCTTGCGATTTCGAACCATTCAAATATATACATGATCCTTTTTGAGATCATAAATTAGGCCTTCCTACTACACCAGGTTAGCATACAAAGACAGCAAGAGACCTGTGGGTATTGGGGAAAGGATCCAAACAGGAAGGTCCCAGAAAAGCCTTTGAGCATGGGGACTAGACTGGGGTCTGTAGCTGTGTCACTCTGACCTTGGAGCTAGCTCACTGATATGGTATGCACTGAGGTGAGGGAATTATGGCAAGGAGAGGGGTGGTTGTTTGGGATCTAGTTCATACCTGGCCTAAGGCTGTATACTGGGCAAGGAGCAAGAACAGAAACAAACCGTAGGTGGCCTAAGGTTGTATACCAGAAAAAGAGCAAGAACAGAAAGGAACAGTAAATACTCTAACCTGGGAGCAGGGTCATGGATCCACCCCACAGACTTGGCCCTTTAACTGAGTAACTGGGACAAGGAGCTGAGACCAAAGCAGGAAAGGAGTGAATAAATGAGAAACGGAAGGTCACTCTGCACCTATAGCACTTTCCAGCTATCTCACAGGAGCTGCTGCCAATAGCAGTCTTTTGTTGATTTTCTTCAGTCATGTCTGACTCCTCATGACCCCATTTGGGGTTTTCTTGGCAAAGATATTGGAATGGTTTGCCATTTCCTTCTCCAGCTCATTTTACAGATGAAGAAACTGAGGCAAAGAGGGTTGAGTAACTTGCCCAGAGTCACTCAGCTAGTAAGTATCTAAGGCCAGGTTTGAACTCAGGAAGATGAGTCTTCACCTAGCTGCCCCAATAGCAGTCTACAGGAGTTCTAACTAGAGATTTGCTGCAGTTATGTTACTCAGACCCAAAACCAAAACAATGTCAAGAGCTTGTAAAGGTGGACCATAATCAGACTTGAGCCTAGATGAGACCACTTAGGGAGCACTGAAAATTTGCATATTCCCAGTCTGAGACACTCCTGAGATCCTTGAAGAACAGAGCACTCACTGGTTAGAGAGAGAAGCAGCAGGACCCCAGGAATACAAATCAAGATCAAACAATACCCTGACTTTCCCCCTAAAAATGAACAGATCTTGGGCCTAACACAAAGTCCTAATTTGAGGAGATCAAAGTTTGGAAGAAGGAATAATTTTTAAAAGGGTTCCATGATAAAGAATTACTATAGTGGCAGGGATGCCCAGGATATAAACCCAGAAGAGAATAAATCCAAACCGTTTATAAACAAAGCCTTATAGTGAACAACTTAGGACAACTGGAATTCTTAGAAGAAAAGATATATGAGGGGTTTTTTTTGAGAGTTTAAAATTATATTATAAACTAAATGAGAGCATTAGAGAAAAGAATTAGACAAGAAATTAAAGCTTTGGAGAAAAGACTTAGGAGAATTAACATCTTAGTACAAGAGATGTAAAACCTTTCCCAAGTAACAGACTCCATGAAAATTAGAATGGACTGAACAAGTTAATGACTGTAAGGCAACATGAAATATTAAAAACAAAATGAAAAGACTAGAAAAAATAGAAAAAATAGAAAAAAACATGATATTCCATATAAAAAACTGATTTGGAAATTAGATTAAGGAGAAATAATTTTTAAAATTATTGGACTATCTGAAAACCATTACGAGAAAGAGAGGGAGAGAGACAGAGATAGAGAGACAGAGACAGGGAGACAGAGAGAGGAGAGACAGAGACAGGGAGACAGAGAGAGGAAAGACAGAGAGAGAGAGGGAGTCAGACTAGATGTCATATTTTTTAAGATATCATATTTTAAGAAATCATGACAGCATTTTAGACCTTTCGGCTCAGACTTGTCTCTCAGTTTGTCTCTCTCTCAGCTTGCCCAGCCTGCTCTTCTCATACCTACTCTTGCCTCACATACTTGAGGCATCGTTGCTCTGCTCACAAACCCCGGCTCTCCATCATCCACCTGCAACAGCTTTGCCTTTCATCCTTAATGGGGATCAGCTTCACAGACAAAGAAAGCTCCATCCTCTTCCCTGAATCCCACTGGAGTCAGGACCAGTAAGACAGTGCAAATAATTTTAGGGGCTCTCAGAGCTGGTAAAAAGCAAAGCAGTGAATGGACCAGGTCTCACCACTTTGAAAGTGGAGGCTTGCTGAAGGAGAATCCCAAGTACTTTGTCATCTTCCTCATTCAGTACCACCATATCTGATAAATTTAAAAGAAAACACAGGTCTCCTTCTAGACAGCTAGGGTGGGGATTTGTATAAGAATATTCAGGACACGGAAGCTCTGAAGCTTGAGGGGAAATATTTTATTGAGGGGAATATTTATTGAGGGGGAACTATATTCATATACCTTTCATGTATTGGCTTTCTTTGCAGCATGTGATGGCAGAGTAAATGCAAACTTGGTACAGCAGTGAGCCAACAAATACAGATAACCTAAGCCTGCTATTTCTATGGCTTCCAAATTACTATGGAAAACACATTCTGAAATGTAGTCTCCTTATTGACACTTATATTAAAGACTCAAAAGAAATGGAATTTCTCTTCAATGGCACTGAAACACTACCTTACATTTAAAAGAAAGCTGGACTGTGCTAGACTGGGGACAAAGAAGCAACATATGGTGAATGTGTGGTAGCCTTTGCAGCTGTTGAAGGAATCTTTTCTGATACTTTTGTATCGATATTCTGGCTCAAGAAAGATTTAATGGTAGGATTAGCTTTTTCCAATGAATTTCTTAGTAAAGATGAGACTTTATTACACCGTGGCTTCACCAGCACATCATTCAAACAACTAGTAAGCAAACCTTCAGAAGAAAAAGCAAAATGAATAATCGTCGCTGTTGCTAAAATAGAACAAGAGTTGCTAATTGTGACTTTGACTGTGAAGTTGATCAGAATGAATTGCACTTTAATGAAGCAGCCCATTAATTTGTAGCAGACAGAGACATTGGAACTGGGCTTTTTGCAAGCTTTTTAAAAATAGATTTTATCGATATTGTTTGTTTTTCCATCTCCAAAATTTCTCACAGTATCTCTCTCCCTATGCCTCCCAGAGAGACATTCCATATGATGACATTTTTTAAAGAACAAATGAAGAGGAGGGAAGTAGAGGAAAAAAAACCAGAAAAACCAACACATTGAAAAGTCTAAAAATATATGCAATGTTCCACACTTGTGACCCTCCTTCCATGGCAAAAGAGTGAGGCTTGTATCTTTCTATAAATCTTCATTGAGTTCATGCTTATTCTCTATAATTTTTCGAGACTAATTTTATTTTGTAGTGGTTTCCATTTACATTGTTGTAGTAATTGTGTATATTTTTTTCTTAGTTCTGCTTATTTTGTGCTTTATCAGTTCATGTAAATTTTTCCATACTTCTTTGTATCCATCATTTTTGTAATTTTTTACAGCACAAGAATATTCTATTATATTCATGTTCCACAATTTGTTTAGCCATTTCCTGGTTGATGGGCATCTTTGTTTCTAGTTCTCTGTTTAGCAAAATTTTTAAAGTAGAAAATCCATTTGGCTATATGGAGAATATTTCATTAGAAGGGAGAATTAACTTCTTTGGGAAGAAAGTTAGAGAATATTAGAGGATAAGAGTGATGTCAAGTCCAGCTGAGGATTCTTTTACTTTAGATGTAGACTTCTAAATGAACTGAAGACATGTTATAATTTAGCTGGGTTTTTTTTTTTAAGCATTAAAATTTTTTTAAACATTAATTATTTATTTAATTTTAACATTTTGAGTTCCAAATTTTCTCCTTCTCCCTAGCCACTCTCTTACCCACCGAAAAGGTGTAACAACAATGCTACTTGCAGCTGCTGTGGGGGTGTAAGACCAATAACAACAGCACACAGGAGGGCTGCTAGCACAGGTTCTTTGATCTGCTTTCCTAAAAGAAAGCAACTTTAAAGGGGTCAACAATCTTACTTTAATTAAACGTGTATATATATATATATGTATATATATATATATACATATATATATATATATATACACACACACACACACACATATACGTGCAGATAGATAGATAGATAAGATTCACTTAGTTCAGTAGTTCAGGAGAAAAGTCAGCACCCTGAACTTCAGAGAAAATACAAACAGAAATTACAAGCAGAAATTACATAAACAGAGCAAATACAAACAGCAAAGACCAACAGACAATGCTTCTGTCTGACCAAAAGTAATACATACATACCTACATATATACATAGTTACCAGAGAGAAACATCTGGGTTTTTTTAAAATTAATTTATTTAATATATTTAGTTTTCAGCATTGATTTTCACAAGAGTTTGAATTATGAATTTTCTCCCCATTTCTACCCTCCCTCCCACTCCAAGATGGCGTATATTCTGGTTGCCCCATTCCTCAGTCAGCCCTTCCTTCTGTCACCCCACTCCCCTCCCATCCCCATTTCCCTTCCTTTCCTGTAGGGCAAAATAAATTTCTACACCCCATTGCCTATGTATCTTATTTTCTAGTTGCATGCAAAAACGGTTTTTTTGTTGTTTTTGAACACCTGTTTTTAAAACTTTGAGGTCCAAATTCTCTCCCCTCTTCCCTCCCCACCCACCCTCCCTAAGAAGACACACAATTCAACATAGGCCACATAGGTATCATTATGTAAAAGCCTTCCACAATACTCATGTTGTGGAAGATTAACTATGTTTTGCTCCTTCCTAACCTGTCCCCCTTTATTGAATCTTCTCCCTTAACCCTGTCCCTTTTCAAAAGTGTTTGATTTTGATTATCTTCATCCCCATATGCCCTCCCTTCTATCGTCCCCCCTTTTTTATCTTCTTCCTCCTTCTTTCCTGTGGGGTAAGATACCCAACTGAGTGTGTATTGTATTCCCTCCTCAGGTCAATTCTAATGAGAGCAAGATTCACTCATTCCCCCTCACCTGCTGCCTCTTCCCTTCCTATAGAACTGCTTTTTCTTGCCACTTTTATGCGAGATATTTTACCCCATTCTAGCTCTCCCTTTCTCCCTCTCTCAATATATTCCTCTCTCATCACTTAATTTGATTTGTTTTTAGATATCATCCTTTCATATTCAACTCACCCTGTGCCCTCTGTCTATATATATACATATACATATATACATGCACACACACACTATATATATATATGTATATATATATGTACATATATATGTGTATATATATGTATGCATATTCCCTTCAGCTACCCTAATACTGAGGTTTCTTGAATCATAAACATCATCTTTCCATGTAGGAATGTAAACAAAACAGTTCAACTTTAGTAAGTCCCTTGTGATTTCTTTTTCTTGTTTACCTTTTCATGATTCTCTGGATTCTTGTGTTTGAAAGTCAAATTTTCTATTCAGCTCTTGTCTTTTCACTGAGAAAGCTTGAAAGTCCTCTATTTTATTGAAAATCCATATTTTGCCTTGGAGCATGATACTCAGTTTTTCTGGGTAGGTGTTTCCACAATATTCAAATTGTTTCTTTCTGGCTGCTTGCAGTATTTTCTTCTTCACCTGGGAGCTCTGAAACAGGGAAGACAGTTTGGGAATAACTTGGCAGCTTGCTCCACTGGCTGCCAGACCAGGTGAGTAAGTTCTTCTCTTGGGCTGAGCACTCTCTCAAAAGGAGAAGAAACTGTCCGACTTAATGGAAACACCAGCTTGGAGGTAATCCTTTAACAGGCAAATGAAGGGAAATGCATGATCCCCCTGGTTGCTCTACAGTCTCATCATTAGTTCTTGTCTGGGGGTTAGAGAGAAGAGAGAAAGATTTCTTTTTTGGGATCTCTTTGAGGAGGCGATCTGTGGATTCTTTCAATTTCTGTTTTACCCTCTGGCTATAGAATATCAGGGCAGTTCTCCTTGATAATTTCTTGAAAGATGATATCTAAGCTCTTTTTTTGATCATGGCTTTCAGGTAGTCCAATAATTTTTAGGTGAAGAAGAAAATACTGCAAGCAGCCAGAAATATTGTGGAAACACGATCAGGATAGCCCAAGATCTAGCAGCTTCTACATAAAGGGATTGAAGGGCTTGGAATATGATATTCCAGAGGTCAATGGAGCTAGGATTAAAACAAGAATAATAACATGTTCATATATACTCCTAGACTTAGTAGAGCTAAACTTTTGAGGCAAAATCAAGCCAAGCCTGGAAAAGGAGGAATTGTGCTACTGATGGCCTACCCACCTGCTAAACCTCCTGGTACAAAGAAAACATTGTTTAAATACTGTACTTCCCTTACAGATGGGTGGTGTTAAAAAGGGTGAGGCCTTCACCTAGATTAGGAGCTCTATCATCCTACCCTGCCCCTGCCTACCAGCCCTCTAGTCCAGATGACTGGTGGGACTCCTCAAAGGGAATCATATCTCCATAACAAAATAACATTGTGAAATCCTTTAAAATCCTGCATGAAAAATAATCCCTTCCCTCAATCAGCTCTCATTCTCCTAAGACTGGAATTACAACATTGACAGAGAGAGATGGAATATTATGCAAACATAGAAGTGCTAAAGACTTTCTGCAGGACATTGCACCTGAGAAAATGGCCTTGAAGGATTTTGTGAGTCGGACATGAGAGATGAGTGATTTCTTAGTAGGAAGGTTAAGCTATGTAAAGACTCAGAGGTGGAAGATGAAAAGGATGATTTTAGGGAAGATTAAATAGGTCAGCTTGCCTGGAACAAAGAGTATACAAAAGGGAAATATTGAGAAATTCAATTGTCTGGAAAGGTAGGCTGGATCTATTCTATAAAGGGTTTTACATGCCAAGAAGAGGATTTTTATCAGTGATAGATGGGAATTTATTAATTTCTTAAATGTTTAATATGTGGTAATACTGTGCTAAGTGTTGGAAACAGAAAAATAAGTAAACAAGACAGTACCTGCCCTCAAGGTACTTGTATTCTAACAGAGGAAGACAATACAAAAAGGGAAGCAAGAAAGATAGGGTTGAAGAGTACATTTCCATGTGGAGAGGCCTGAGAAGTGATATAAATAAACATTTGGGAAAAGATGAGATGAAATTTTGCTTATCAGAGCCTGGCTTCCCAGGGGATTGAGTTTAGGGTTCCAGCTGGGGAGAGGTGAGGATAATGGCCATGGAATAGGTGGCAAATTATGGAGACAGCAACTGATGCATCGGTTTGTTCTGGGGAAGAGAGAGTGAAAGCTAAACTGTCAGAGACTGGATCCAGTGAAGCGTCTTGAACAGAGGAGTGATATCTTCAGATCAGTACTTTAGGAAGTTTATTTTGACTATATGAAGGATGGATTAGAAGCTATATGAAGGATGGATTAGAGAGAGAGAGAGAGTGAAAATAGGGAAGCCAATTTGTAGGCTATTGCAGTAGTCCAGGTAAGAGGTTGTTGTAGGTGGGGCTTTAAAGTTAGAACACTCTTAGTTCAAGTTTGTTTGGGATAAAAGGAAAGACTTGTGAGTCATTGAACAAAGGAGGTTTACTGTGTTTGTGTTCAAACACAGCAAGAATACACATCAAAGATACTGTGGCACTTAGCTTTTCTAGGCAGCACTCCTTTCCCCAATCTCGACCTGGAAAAGCATCAGGCGAATACATCATCAGGACAGAGTGACTCACGTGGTCTTAGGCAACCACCAAGTCTGGTGTTCTAGACCTTTCATGTCCCTGGGATAGGAAGTTGTCTCAAGGAAGCTGGAGTCAATCAGGTTTCATGGAAGCCGAAAATCAAGATAATCAAAAGAAATCAGAGAAATCAAGGATGCTGAATCAAAAAAAAAAATGTTCCTATCACGTATTACTCCTTACTGGCAAGGCCCTCATGATTTTCTTTTTTTTTTCTAATTATTTTATAAAAGACTTTCCAACATATAAATGACTGGACAGTCCTCCTAATGTGGGTAGTACTAAGGGACAGAAAAGAAAAAAAAAAGACCTAACCAAAACTAAAATGTACAGGAGGACAAAAGCCAGAAATACTGTTTTTCCTCATTCAGAAAGACTAAGTTTCAAAGTCTCACAGTTGCCGTATCTCTGCAATTCACAGTGGGTATTCTAATGCAAAATGATGGTGATAAGTCAGAGCAGCACCAAAAACAGTACAGATGATGACACCATCAGCGCAGCTGAAGATTTCTTTTCCTAATGTGAGGTGATGATGAGCAGGACCAGCTCCAGGAACATTAGGTCCTTTGCATAGACACTTATGGCACAGTCAATAATTCTTCCTGCATTAGGATTATTATCTGTAGTAAAATGGCAGATTAATGGCTGTTTAAGTCCAGTTGTATGCACCTCTTTTGTGGCAAATGGAATAATGTATTAATCAGAAAAATAGCATTTCTCTAGCATTTCTCAGTAGCCAGGTCCTTATAGATGGGAGCCCACTGGGCCAGTGGAGAAGGTAGGTTCTAGGGTCTGGACCAGTAGCCTCACTCTCTGGCATAGTCTCCAGTGTGTGTATGTGTGTGTGTGTGTGTGTGTGTGTGTGTGTGTGTGTGTGTGAAATGTACTAACAACAGAATGATCCAACCAAACATGATTTCCAGTGTACCATTTCCATTTAGCAATAAAAATCTCCTATGCTTTTACATATCTTGCTAGAGGGGCTATCTTGTATCACCCAATCCATAACAGACAACTCTAGATACAAGGTGATTGCAACTAATACCCAGCAAAAGGAAAGCAACTGCTTTTCAAAAGCAATATAGTAAGTGACTTCTCTGGGGCACTTGGAAATTCAGAAGCCTAACAGTGCCATATTCTGGCCACTAGAATAATCTGATGCTTGCCAAAGGCTTTCTCTAGCTGAGTCTCTATAGACAGAGACTTTCAAAAACATGGACCTTGCAGAATCATAAAGACCCAAGGGAAGAGACTGTTGGATAGCCTGCTTTATACCTTCCAGTGCTGAAGCCTGTTTTGGGCCCTACTTGAAAGACACAGACTTGTGGGTGACTTGGTAAATTGGGGCCATCAAGATAGCCAGGTGAGGCACATATGTTTTTCAAAACCCAAAGAGTCCAATAAGCCTCCGAACATCCTTCTTAGATCACAGGGAAGCAAGTGTCAGTATTTATTCTAGGTTGTGTCTGGAATCCTCTTGGGTTTCCCTTCCATTGTATTTCCCAAAAACTTAACTGATCAGACTAGATCCTGGATTTCTGTAGGGTTGATTTTCCAACCATTGTCCCTCCCATGGGCCACCATCTAATCTTGGGCCTTTGCGACAGTAGCCTCATCTGACCCAATCGACAATATATTATCAATGTAATGACACACACCAATGCCTTGAAGGGAGGTTTCTTTTAGGTCTCTGTTTACCAAAATGTAGCAGTATGAAAGAGTATTCAGACAGCCTTGGAAAAGGAGGGTCAAGTATATTGGAGTCCTGAGATGAAGGCAAACTGTTTCTGATTAGTCTCAGCCACAGGCACAGAGAAAAAGGTATTGGCAAATTTGATAGTCTCACACCACTCCAGGCCTGGTCTACCTGGTCTACAGCATTGATGAGATCAGGAACAGCTATAGAGAGAGGTATTACATGGAATGGGTCAAGTAATTCTAAGGGTTTCCATTTGGACTTATTTTCCACAGTAACATTCCTAGAGGTTGCAGGAATGGCCCAAACAAGTACTGAGCCTGCAATACCTCTCACCTCCAAGGACTGTCCTCTATAGCCTCCCAGAATGATCCAATCAAGGCAGAGGTTTGGTGGGTATCTCAGGTTTGGGTGAGGCTGAAAGGCCCTTAGTACTCGAGTACTTGATTTCTCTCTATATATGTTTTGCTAGCAGGCATTTTATATATGTGTTTTATATGCTAGTTTTACTAGTTGTACTGGTAATGGAATGGGAACATCTTTCCCATCCATTAATAGGCCTATGTGATTTGCTTTGAACCTTAGTCATGTGGAAGCCTGAGTCACTATAATATTAATGGGGGTGTAAGATCTTTCCCACCCATCAATAGCCCTCATGTGGAGCCCATTAAGGGAAGCTTGCTTGTTTGTAGGAAGGCTTACACATCTTTTGTTAATTTCTAATTAGGCACTTAGCCTAAAGAGTATATATTTTGAGAAGTTAGCTTTTGCTTTGGGGGCTCACTTATGAGAAAGATGTGATTCCCTGGTCGAGATTCTGAGTGGCCGTACGTTCAGAGCTCCCCGACTCCTCAGAGATAAAGGCTCTCTCAGTTCAGTGATGGATGTAAAGCTTTGATTCAGGCAGTAGAGCCCTGTCTGTTGGTCTTTATTTCTCATTTCTGTATTTCCTGTGTTTGTATTTTATGTGATTAAGAGAGATTGTTGACCCCTGAAACAGCTCTCTTTCCTTAGTAAAGCAGATAAAAGAACTTGCACTAGCAGCCATCCTGGGTATGCCAGTGTGGTTGCCATTACAGTCACGTGGAAGCCTGACTCATATGGAACCTGTGACAGGAGGAGCTTGCTGAATGGGTGGAACAGGAAGGAATGGAGCAGGAAGTGGGAGTGAGGCAAAGCTGGGAGAGAGACAGATATAAACAGAGAGAATGATTGAGATAGAGAAAGAGAGGGAGAGAGAGCAACTAGCCTGAGTGAAAGAGGGAGTGATTTTGCCTAAGGCAGATTATTTGTGGGGAGGCTTAACAGAGGGAAGGCCTCGGGGTGGTGGTGCTCCCTGCATTGATAATGTGTATAAACTTCTTTGTTACAAAGGTGGATTTGGCTTTCTGGTTTCACCTTTGAACAAGAAAGTCCGTTATATTTTGTGATTCAGACCTGGAAATACACCTGCATATTTATAGCAGCCACTGGGAGTATTGAATTGGAGATATACTAGCACCCCCATGGGCTGGCCATCATTTGCTTTAATATCGAACCCATGTTTCAGGGGCCACATCTAAAACACCTTCCAATGGATAGTATCTTCTCCTTCTACCTACCTAGCAGGGCAAGTGGACTGTGTGACTCCTCTGCCCATTTCTAGAATGACTATTTACACTGATAGCAATATTGACCCAAATCATAATTGTCCCAACCTCCAGCTCAAATTTCACCAGTTGACTAGAGAGGAAACCAAACTGACTCCATTTTGTATCTTTGCCAATACTTTGTATAGATGCTGGAGTTAAGACTCATTTTCCTGAAAGTGACATGAGTTTGGAGAAATCATCTATTATTGTATCACTAACTGTTTTATAGGATGCAGGTAGATGCAACCAATCAGAGTCCCCAAATTCTGGAAAATCCCTAAATTTAAAAATAGTAGCTACACTTCACTATAAAAACTCTTAAAAATCTTTAGGATCCTTGTACCTACTACTGAGGGGCCATGGACCCAATATATTCTGCAATTGCGTGCCTTGCCAATAAATCACATAGCTCAGATTTTATTTCCTCAATTATTATAAAACTACTCTGAAGGTTTTGGTGAGGACAATCAGGAGGTTGAGACAGGACTGCAGCCCCCAGGGACAGCCTCTTCGAGGGACTCCTTAGGGTACTGTAGTTGATTTTCTCACTGAGGCTACCCCAGAAGTTGGACTTCCCCTTGATCTCAATTCCCAAGCAAAGGTGAGTATCCACACTGTTGGGCAAGTCCCTTTATAGGAATAATGGGATCCTGGAATATCATACTGAAGAGAATCCTTCCCCTGAAGAGCACCATGGAAAAATTTCTTACAGCATGGGGCCAAGGGAAGCTTTTGGTTGTGCCAGTAACGACCAAGAGGTGCTCCATTAGCTTATGTGAAATTTGTTCTAAAACTGAGAGATTCAGCTGATAATTTGTTTTGGCCTCAATTTGGTACCTTTGAGTATTGTATATTAAAGGCTCTAAGGCTAGCTATAGGAAACAACCAAGTCAGATGGAATTCTGATTCTGTTGGACTGCCCTTTCTGTTGGCATATATCCCATATACCCATAGGTATTTTCTCTCTATCCTATCTTGCCTGCTCCCTCTCCTCCTCCTTTATGATCATTTCCAGTTACTCTTTCTTCTGTTGCTATTGTTGCCTCCTCTTCCCCACCCTCTGGGCTCCCATCTTATTTTTCCTCCTGAATTTACTGGAGATTCAGTTTCTCTTGAGCAAGATGGGCGCACAACTGGTGTTTTCCCTCTTCAAGAAAGGCTTGTTCATAATCCAGCACAGCATGCTCAGATGGTCACAAGTAGGAATCATCAGCCTTTTAGTCCTTCTAATCTTTCTACCTGGAGAAGGGACACTCCCAAACTTGGTGAAGGTCCAGAAGCAGTTATAACCTAATTTCAGGACATTTTTAAGGGTATAACCCCACCCTGAGGGGACACGGCTGACCTGGTGGAAATCTTACTCCCCCACAATAAAAGAACTGCCATTATTGAAGCGACTAATCAGCAAGCTCCAGTAGGGGTATTAGGGGCCCTGGTACTGTGAGTCCCCTAAATTACCCATTACAGGACCTGCAATGGAACCCCAAGAATCCTGTTGATTACATAAGTTACTTCAGAATGGGGAGTCCTTAACTAAAGGCATGGAGACTTGTACTATCTACACAAAATTGGAGTAAGTTCCAAGAAACTCTTCAAGAAGAAAACGAAACCTCTAACTTCTTTTAAGACATGTTGTGTAAGATTGCTAAGCGGTAAGCAGGGTTAGATCTACTCAATCAAAGAAATGTGAGAATTAATTTGGCCTTTATTGTCTAATCCATGCTAGAAATACAAAAATATTTTTGTAAGAGTTGCCCTGATTGGCATGAAAAGGGCATTGGTGAGCTTAAGAGTATTGCCCAATATGTTTTCAAAGTAAAAGATGAACAGAAAGAGAAATATAAGTGCAAGGGCCTAACCACCATCCTTGCCCCTGCATAGGATGTATTAGGAACTTGCGAGTCACAAGCATGTTTTTACTAACACAAGAAGGACCATGTTGCCTGAGAATGTAGAAGGGAAAAATAGGACTTTAAAAGTAATGGTCATTCCTGGCACAACCGAAGAAGAAATGCCCAGGGGAATTCTGCTGCATGAGGTGATAGGGGCTGTAGATTTTAGAGATGTTGCTTTTGTTTTCCCTAATCGTGATTTCCTTACCCCAGCCATCCTGGTCCATGCCTCTCCCCACACTGGTGAACCCCGTGTCACCCTAAAAGTTGGTGATACACTCTATGATTGCTTATTAAACACTGCAGCTTCTAATTCAGATTTAGTGAGTGAACCAGACTCTAACTGCACCTCTGTTGGGTCTCTGAATGTTGTAGGGTCTCAGAAAAATCTCAGAATGTCCCAAAATTATCTCGTCACATGGTATCCATTGATCGCCTTTTTGTTGGGATGAAATCTTCTTTGTAAACTTAGGGCTACTATTTCTTGTCCCCACAATGGATCTCTGATTTTGCAACTCCCTCTCTTTGTTCTCTGTATGGTTTTAGAATGCTCAAGAGACTCCTGATAATAGTCTCTATGGGTGACTTCATCCTCAGATTAAGATGGGTAAAATCTTCTGTCCCCATTGTCGTCAAGAAAAAGAGATTCCCCCACCATCAATTTCTCAATATCCTTTGTCCAGGAAGGTGTTTGAAGGTATTATACCCATTATTAATCCTATGAGGGTTCAAGGTATTATTGTTCCCCTTGTAAGAAACCCAATCCAGGCCCTAATGGTAAACTTGTTTATCACTTTGTACAAGATTTATGTGCTATTAATGCTTATGTTATGCTCAGACACCCAATAGTTCCTAACCCCCCGACCATCATTTCCTCAACTCCCAGTGAGGCTACCTGTTTTATTGTGATAGATCTTTGCTCATTTTTTTTAAACATTTTTTTTAACATTCCATTCAGTTATACACACAGGGCCAGTTTGTCTTTACCTGGGATAACATACAATGGACCTGGACTCATTTACCTCAAAGGTAAGCAGAAAGTCCTACCCTGGTTTCTCAAATCCTACAAGCAAGATTTAGCTTCCATCACTTTCAAGGGCTTATCTTTAATTCAATACAATGATGACCTCCTACTGGCAGCACCCAGTGTTGGAAGTTTGTCAAGATAACACCTAATACCTTCTGCATCTCCCTCAAAGGGGCCACCAAGTCTCTAAACCAAAAGTTCAGTGGTACCTCCTGCAGGTAGAGTATCTTGATTTCATTCTGCTGGTATCTTCTCTGCTTCACCTAAGTATGTGCAATTCTTAACTAAGATGTCTGTTCCCACCAACAAAAGACACACCATCCTTGGAGCAATTGGATATTGTTAACAGTACATCTCATCCTTTGGTGAGATCACCAAACCCCTAAGTTCTCTGACGAAATACTGTTCCAGAACATTGGCAAGTTGATCAGCAATGTCTCTTCCACCTTGCAGATCTCAAAAGGCCTTGGACTTGGTAAGAAGGGTTTGGGTTACCCTAGGTACCACCTCACTAGCTGCCTGTGTGTGTGTGTGTGTGTGTGTGTGTGCCTTCTGTCCCACTTGCCAGACATCTACCGAACATGCCTTCCCTGCCTACCATGGGTGTACCCTAGATAAAGTGTCTTTTGAGCATTTGTAGATTCATATGCCCAAGTCCGGCTACTTTAAAGTCTGCCTAGTTATTGTTGACCCACTCACTTAATGGATAGAGGCCGTTCCAGGCTCTCAAGCCACAAATGGATTTATTGCAAAGGTTCTCCTGAAAGAGATTGTTTCCCACTTTGGCCCTCCGGCCTCCACTGATTCTGATGGGGCACCCTTTCTACCAATCCTATCCTATCCCAGATTTACTCTTGCCAAGTGGGTAGTAGCAATTTAGATTTGAAGATCTTTCCCACCCATTAATAGGCCATGTGACCTGCTTACGTCACAGGAAACCTGAGTCACATGGGATGGGAGGAGCTTGCTGACAGGAAAAGGAAGTTATATCACAGGAAGTGCTGAGAGAGACAGACAGTAGTTATAGCTGCTAATGGCTGCTGGTAGCCACCTTTACCATTACCGGAAGCCAACGGGTTGACTTAGCTGTCCTGTGAGGTTTTTTGGGGGGGGAAGACCCCGGCAGGGGGCCAGAGAGGTTTTGGGATGGCGAGGCTCCAGATTGTGATATTGTATATTGAATGTTTTACTGCTGTGTAGACTAGATAAATGGCTTGTGGGATCTGGTTCTCTGGTGTCTGGATAAATGGTTTACTTCTTCTACCTTCTACGTGGAGAGGCTCGTATGCTTTGCGATACAGAACCACACGGGCATTTTGACAATTATCATCTACGTTGTTACGTTGCCTTACTGTTACAAAGCGGCCATCTTGAAATTTTACACACCTTGCCACAACCAAAGTTCATGTCAGGTTGAGCATATGAACGAGGAGTTCAAATCTGACTTTGGACACTTGACATATGTACTAGCTGTGTGACCTTGGGCAAGTCACTTAACCTCAATTGCCCTGCCCCCCCCCCAAAAAAACCTGATGTTCTTCCTCTGAATTTCATTCTATCTGTGGAGCCACTCAGGGTGGAAATTACATATATATCTTTTTTAAATGCTTTTTGGACAACACCACCACTATTCTCAATCCAAGAAGATCTTTTCCTCCAGTAAACACCATCTCCATTAGGAGGAGGTACCCCTGTTGCTTCTTCCATATAGAAGCTATAAATCAGGCTGAAAGAACTCTACAACACTGGAGCAGTAGTACAGACTGGACCATTGGACTTTTGACTCCATGATTTTAATTCTGGAGATAAAGTCTACATCAAGAATTTCCAATGGACTAAGTAGACACAGCTGGCTTGGGAAGGCCCATTCTAGGTCCTCCTGACCACACCAACAACCAACTCCTAGAATGGAACTCGTGGATATATTGTTCTGACATGAAAACTGCCCTTCATGCTACATTATAATGTTTTTGCTCTGTTTGATTTGTGCGACCTTTTCTTTCCCAATCCAGTCCACTCAGGACAATTGGAGGAGATAATGTTGTCACCAATCTCCATGGTGGGGTAGGTTATGTCTTATATCATCTTAAAGTTATTGGGCCTCACAGGTGTTCATTTTGCCATCATCTACATCAGGGGGACCTTGAACCATGTACAGAGACTGACACTACTCTGCAACCTTCCAGGATTGCTGGAGGTGGTTTGCATGTCTCAAGAGGGGGTGGTGAACCCCTTCAGTTTATGACTCCCTTTTCTCCTGGCTAAATATCTTATAATATAGCCAGAGAAAAATCCAACTCGATGTTTCCCCAAGCCATTACCTTTGCTGAATTAAAAAATAGTAGATTCCACATATAGTTTAAGGATTCCACCATAGCTTAAAGAGTTGGAATATTGAACTACCTATATCAACCCCCTTGCCTACATTCCCCATATGTGTTAAGCAGAAGGAAGGAATTAATGCCACTTTGGGCCAGGTTGACGCAGTGAATTGCATTCAAACTACCCAGATCCTCAATGTCACTAACAGGATCCTTTTCTATGTGTCATTACACTTATGTACAGCACCACCTCTGATAACAAAACTACTCCAAATTATGTTTTTCTTGGCAATTTGACATTCAATAGCCCTGCAGACAGTAATTTTTTTCTCTCTTTATTTTTTATTTATTTATATTTATATTTATTATTTATATTTATTTTTTATTTTTATTTATTTATTTATATTTATTTATATTTTTGGTTTTCTACATTGATTTCCACAAGATTTTGAGTTACAAATTTTCTCCCCATTTCTACCCTCCCCCCCACCCAAAGATAGCATATATTCTGATTGCCCCTT
>CM053623.1:85896609-85926875 GCA_028646595.1 Phalanger gymnotis | reverse complement strand
GGTTTTCAGGTAGTCCAATAATTTTTAAATGATCTCTCCTGGATCTATTTTCCAGGTCAGTGATTTTTCCAATGAAATATTTCACATTGTCTTCCATTTTTCATTCTTTTGGTTCTGTTTTATAATATCTTGATTTCTCATCAAGTCACTAGCTTCCACTTGCTCCAATCTCATTTTTAAGGTAGTATTTTCTTCAGTGGTCATTTGGACCTCCATTTCCATTTGGCTAATTCTGCTTTTCAAGGCATTCTTCTCCTCGTTGGCTTTTTGGAGCTCTTTTGCCATTTGGGTTAGTCTATTCTTTTAAGGTGTTATTTTCTTCAGTATTTTTTTGGGTCTCCTTTAGCAAGTCATTGACTTGATTTTCATGATTTTCTCGCATCCTTCTCATTTCTCTTTCCAATTTTTTCTCTACTTCTCTTACTTGCTTTTCCAAATCCTTTTTGAGCTCTTCCATGGCTTGAGACTGATTTATGTTTTTCTTGGAGGCTTTTGATGTAGGCTCTTTGACTGTGTTGACTTCTTCTGGCCGTATGTTTTGATCTTCTGTGTCACTAAAAAAAAATTCTATTGTCTGAGTCTTAGTCCTTTTACACTGCTTGCTCATTTTCCCAGACAACTTACTTGACTCTTGAGTTTTTCATTGGCGTATGACTGCTTTCAGAGTAAAGAGTGCTTTGTCCCAAACTTGAGGGGTTTTGCACTGCTGTTTTCAGAGCTACTTCTATTCTGAGGTGGTATGATGTGCCTGTGCTCTGGTCTGTGAGTACAAGCACTCCTTTCTGCCATGTAACTACCAGGAGGACTCCCTCTCCACAGTTGCTGCAAGCTCTGCCACAATAGTGCTCCTCCTCCCCCAAGAACCACCAACCAGGACTGCATCCCAGATCCAAGCAGGGCAAAGCAAAAGAACTTTGCCTCTGCTCCAACAAAACACTCTCTGTACTCTCGCTCTGATCTGCTGCTTGATTCTCCCACTGTGTGGGCCAGGGACTCTGCAAGCAGCTGCCACTGGAGCTCTGGAAGCAGCTGCTAGAGCTTCTGGCTGCTGCCACTGGGCTGCCTCTACTGCCCCAGGCTGGGGCTGGACCGCTCACTTCTCTCACCCAGATCCAGTAGTTTTCCCACTGACCTGCTCTATTGTCTTTGGCGTTTGTGGGTTGAGAAGTCTGGTAACTGCCACAGCTCAGTGATTCAGGGCCCTGAGGCCTGCTCCACCTGGTCTACTCTCAGCCTGGTCTCTTCAGGCACAGCCCAAGCTGGGTGGCACTTGGCTTCCAGCAGGGTGCGATAGACCCTTCCCAGTGACCATCTAGGCCATCTCGGGCTGGAGACTTGTTTCCCTCTGTTTATTTTGTGGGTTCTGTAGCTCTAAAATTTGTTCAGAGTCATTTTTTACAGGTGTTTGGAGGGATTTAGGGGAGAGCTTAAGCGAGTCTCTGTTTTCAAGCTGCCATCTTGGCTCAACCGTACAGCCTGTAATTTTAATAATAACCTTTGGTCTATGGGGTATCACCCTGCTAAGATCCTTCAGCAAATCCAATAAATTAAGGAGAAACACAGCTACTCACCCAAGTGACTCCTGGTGGAATCTCTTTTCTTGGTTCATTTGGCTGTAGGGAAATGACCTGGCAGCTACCCTTGGCAAATAGTCCCTTATTGCCTTCAGACTTACAATTCTTTTTAGACATTGCATTAGTTGCTGCATAGCCTGTTCCAGGCTAGTCCCAGAGAGGCTCATGCTAGTCAGTTCTGGTGACAATGAGCATGTTAAAAAAAACTCATAAAATTAGTTTATAGGTACTGATCCTTAGGAGGTTAAACTCCCATGGATCAAAGCAGGGAATTGGATGAATAAAACCAACTCCATTTTGTATCATTAGTAACACTTTATACAGCTTCTAGAGTTAGAACTCATTTTCCTGAGTTAAGTTTACTTTTCCTACAAGTGAGATAATTTTGGAGAAATCATCTGTTTTTGTATCATTAACTGTTTTATAGGATACAGGTGGATGCAACCAGAGTCCCCAAACTCTGGAAAGTCCCTAAATTTAAAAATACTAACTGGACTTCACTATAAAAACTCTTGTAAATCTCTCTTCAGTGCCCTTTTGGTTACTGAGGGGCCCTGGACCCAATTTGTTTTGCCTTGCCAATAAATCTCAAAAGTCAGACTTTGTTTCCCCATTTATTATAAAACTACTGGAGACATTAACCTACATATGTAAGGTTGTGTGGTGGTGACCCAAACCTAAAATCTCAAACCATTCAGGCAGGTGGCAGGGAAAGGTCTACCCAGAAAGCAGGATTTAAGGGCCTCTGAAACAACCTGGGCATTGGATATGGCAGGCCTTGGTGGGCCTATACACATACATATATATGGGCCATAAATACAATCTATCCAATCTATTTCCTTTTGGAACTTCAGTTCCCCATCTTCTAGCTGTCTGCAAAGGACTTCATTTTTTTAGGTCAGGTACAGATAACTCTGGGCAGTTAGATGGTGCTGTAGACAAGAGTCTAGGACACTTACTAGCTGTGTGACTTTGGGCAAATCACTTTACCCTGTTTACCTCAGTTTTCTCATTTGTAAAATGAGCTGAAAAAGGAAAAGTCAAACTACTCTAGTGTCTTTGTTTAGAAAACCCCATATGGAGTCACAAGGAGTCAGACACAACTGAACAACAACTGAAAATAGATAACTCTCCATTTTAGCCACCTAACGAGGGAAAAAGAGCATACACCCTCTGAAAGTTCTAACAAATTTAGTTAGCCCTGTAAAAATTCTTCAGGGAGTTCTCCCAGGGCTGTAACAAAAGGATTTGTTCTATGAAGTTTGGATTCAGTCAAAAGGCCTCATTTGAGGACCTAGAGGGCCACATGTAGCCTTGAGGCCACAGATTCCTCAAGCCTGCCCATGGCTGTTGAAATGTAAAGCAGAGAGCTTTTCTTTTGGAGGCAATTGGGGTTGAGTGACTTGCCCAGGGTCACACAGTAAGTGTCTGAGGCTGCATTTGAACTGAGGTCTTCCTGATTCCAGGCTGGTGCTCAATCCACTGTACCACCTAGTTGGCCCTAACAGAGAACTTTTCAACATTGGCTACCTTAGGCCATATCTTTCAGGGTCAATGCTTTAGAGACTCCTCCAGTTTCTGTGTGAACTTCTGCAGCCATCTCAGCTCTTTAGTGGAGAGGGTCAGCCTGCTCATTCAGGGAATGAACTCACCAAAGCCCTTTTGTTGGGGTTTTGCTACCACTGGAAGAAGTTCCCTAGTCTTAGTCCAAACGCTGTTCTCTGGACTCCTTATTGTATCCCCAGAAGATTTGGACTCTAGGTCAGAGACCACAGTAGGGCGTGTTCTTGGCTGGGTCCTCCTCAGTCACCACTTATATCAGGAAAGATCTCATCATTTGCACAGCCACCAACTCCATTAGCTGTGCCTCTACTTTCATTGCACAGTTCCCAAAAGTTGAGTTCTGTTTCTAGACGGACTATGTGGGCAATACAACTTCTACGACACAGTCAACAACATCTAGGGTATGCTGGCTTTGCCACTCTCTTTATTCTCCTTGGGAAGTCTGCTCCAACATCCACCAAGGTAATCCATCTGCCTTAGCTGGTCCCACAGAGAGTACTCACCATACAAGATCAAGAGGGCTCTGGCAACAGGAAGCCAGGCAATGCCCTGCCATCTGATCAAATGACTTTTCTCTTTGGTATTTACAAGCTCCTCCCCTAATTTAACCATGATGTGAACCAAGGGGTCAATTCCTCTTGTCCCAACCTGCTAAGACTATAGGTGAGGCATTAAAGCCAGCACCCTCTTAGTTTGGGTTCAACACTGGGATGAAATGAGGTACTCATGAGTCATTGAACAAAGTAGGTTTACTGTGCTCAAATACAGCAAGGATACACTTAGTTTCTCTGTACTCTGGCCTCCTCTCCTCTTATCTCCATATAGTCAGTATGTTATTATGTGTGGTCTTAGACAGCCACCAAGTCTGAAAGGCCTGGATTACACAGGGCTGAGACCTTTTATGCCTCGAGTCCAGGAAGCTGTGTCAAGGAAGCTGGAGTCAATCAGGTCTTATAAAAGGAGGACACCAAGAAAGTCAAGGAAGTCAAGGGATGCTGAGTCAAGAAAACATGGAGTCCTATCACAGAGGTTATTATGGAGTCCAAAATTGTCCAACCTACAATAAAAAAAACTAGGACAGAGCTCGGAGCCCATGGGACTTTATTAAAGGGTCTGTGTCAGTGGACCTCAGATTTTCCTCACAATCTGAGATGACCCCTTCCTATAGTATTCCTTGGTATCCAGACAATATAGATGAAGCAAATTAAAAATACAGAATCTCATTGGTTGACAGACCTTATCTTTGACCCTCCAGGAAGACCTACACAAAATACAGAATCTCATTGGTTGACAAATGGGATAATGAGCAGACCAGACCTATCTTGACCTTTCAGGAGATCCTACCAAACCGATGAGCAGACACATAGGTTGGGCTGATGTCAAAACATCTATAAGGGTCCATGAGCTGGTAGAAAGGCAAGCAGCAGGCTGGCTACCAGGATCACTCATTGGCCAAGTGCTCATGGTCATCTCCTCATATTGAGCAATATAGAGATAGTGAGGGATGGAGGGGCCACAAAAATAGCTGGGGGACTTTGCAGGTAATTGACTCTCCTCCTCCACGCTGGGCTTGGTCTCCATAACAAGGCAAAAGCAAGGATGAGAGTCCTCTAGTTACCGTCATATGGTTAAGCAAGTGAATTTACAATCTGCAGTTCACAGCTCTGGGGCCTAATATACAGAACTTATAAATACTATCCTTATGGAATCATATCAAACTGATTAATACTAATTGGAATAAAAATAGTGGTCCAATTAATCATCTATCTGTCACCTATCACATTATGAGAACCCAAACTAGGACAGTGGCCATAACAGTGGAGCTAAGGAGATGGATGTAGATATGAGCAATGTTGTGGGATGAAAATCGATAGCACTTACATATGAGTAGGGTGACAGAGCATGAAAAGGTAAGAGAGAGAAGAGTAAAAGATGAATTAGTGTCAGAAATTGCAGAAAAGGAATGCCAAGAAGGGTTAGAGACTGAGAAAAGGCCATTGAATTTAGGTCTTGGTCAGGCAGGAGAGAGCAATTTCAGTTTGTATATGGTTGAGAAGTAAGAGGAAAGGAGTTGAGGACACTAGTCTAAACCTGTGTAGGTGGCTTTTTCTTGGAGTCTGGCTCTTGCAGTGGAAAAGTAGGAACCACAGTCATTTTGTGACATCTATGATAGACTAACAAGGTTGAAATTCCCCAGCCACCTGGAGGCCTAATAGTGGAAAGTAAGGAGAATAGATATAGTAAAGTGAATGGTCTGAAACACTGTTGTAACAACTACTTGTTCTTAGAGAAGAGATCTTTCCAGCAATTTTGCCTAAAAGAACTTTAAAAAATTGTAAACGTATTTGATCTTCTCCTCTTTTCTCTTGCTCTTGGATAGGGTATGTTTTCTTATAATAAATCCTGCTATTTGCATTTCAAATACTCCCCTTGAATGATTCCCATTTCTTTCTCTACCCCCTCCCTCTCCTATGAAATGCTCTACCTATCCATCCAAAGTTGCAAAATGCTGCTGATTGACTGTGTATACTAAGAAGGTCTGAAAAGTTATAAAAAACCAAATTTTTACCCTAGGAAGCTGAATCTGCTATTCATCAAGAGCAATATTTCTTATAGTGCCAATAAATTGCTTTCAGTTTGCCCTCTTATCTTTGATCCGCTGTCATTGGATCTTACTGATGAGCATACATCTTCCAAAAGGCCTCATTCCTCTAAGTGATGAGAATTTCCCTGACACTGTGAAAGGGGGCAGAGACATTGGATAGTAGGATCAAATAAAGCTTCTAAAAATAGTTTTATTGTTACCTTTTGTTTTTTATATAATATCTATTTCTGAATATACACCTTCCCCCTTCTCAACAAAGTGTGCATTGTTTTACTCATTGGGTATATTGTTTTCCTTGTTCTACTTACTTCACTGGTGTCTTCTGCAACTGTTGGTATTTCTCATGTTAGGGTAAGGTGTCAATTGAAAAGGAATTGCCTTTGCCCCAAAAGAGTATTCGGTGATTGAAAAAGTTAATTAGAACTAGGTGTGAATAAGACATGGGCACCTCCTTTGAAGCAAATATATTTAAATTGAGTGAAGTTGGAAAAGACTTCCACTAGAAGTTCCTCCCAGTTGGTTGAGGTACTGGGTAATGCCCTGCAGGTCCTATATAAATGCAGGATGCTAGTTAATTCTCTAAATCTGAGTGTCTAGCAGAGGAAATGAGAGATTTCCTCCTCTGGGGACAGGGACTAGACCAGTAATTTCATTGATATAGTTCTCATATCAGGAAACTCTTTAACCAAAGCAGGTCAGTACTTTCTCTGCAGTTTAAGTCTAAAACCCTGGGAGATTAAATGACTTGCCCGGAGCTACCCAGCCAAAAATGTGTCATTGGTAGGACTTGAACCAAGGTTCTCTGAAGGCCACCTTTTTGTTCACAACGACAGGCTGGTAGTCTGTAGACATTTGCTCTTTCTCTTTTTTTTTTTTTTACATTTTTTTTTTGCAGGGGGGAAGGCAGGGTAATTGGAGGTAAGTGACTTGCCCAAAGTCACATAGCTAGTAAATGTGTCAAATGTCTGAGGCCAAATTTGAACTCAGGTCTTCCTGACTCTAGGGTCAGTGCTCCACTTACTGTGCCACCTAGCTGCCCTGGCTCTTTCTTTTAAAACAGGTCCAGATTCCATTCCCTTCCCCCCATCTTTGAAAAACCTTCAGGATGCCCAGAAGCGATTTCACCTTTTGGGTATTCATAAGCTATTTACAATTTCCGTATTCTCCACTCCCACTCACTCTCCAATCCAGAGTCTTAACCCTACCTCTGCCCACTTAGTAAAATGTAAGTATTTTCAGGGCAGGACTTGTCTTGTTTTTTTTTTTCCAGCATCCCCAGGTTGAATCTGGTGCAAAGTGTTGTTCAGTTGTGTTTGACTCTTGGTGACCCCATTTGAGGTTTTCTTGGCAAAGATGATGGTGTGCTTTGCCATTTCCTTCCCTAGTTCATTTTACAGATGAGGAAACTGAGGCAAACAGGGTTAAGTGAATTGCCCAGGGTCACACAACTAGTCTGAGGCCAGATTTGAACTCAGGAAGATGAGTCTTCTGACTCCAAGTCTACTCTACTCACTGAACCACCTAACTGTCCTTCTGGGCAAAGTTGGTACTTCGTAAATGCTCATTGATTACTATCATTAACCATAGGCTGGGGAAGTACTTTCTCACAACAGAGGCTCAGGCTCTCAAAGATTCCTAGATCTTAGTTTTTACAAGCATCTAAGAAAGATCATCTGGGTATATACATACCTGGTGATCTAGTCCCATGGGGTTTGTCTGGATTCAGATTCAGGGCTACTGCCTTGGCCTCTTTTCTAGAATGTTGGGTGATACCGAAGTCAGATTTCTAGCAGGTGCAGAGTGTAAGGCTTGATGCCTGAGCTCTATTCCTTGGAAGATGTGACGTTTGATATACTTGTCTTCGAGAAGTTTAAATTCTTTCGGGACTGGGAACTATGGCTACCCACATCTTTTCTAAAGATCCCAGGGGCAAACCTTTTAATACAAAGGTTTTGCAAATTGTGTTCCTGCGTTTTGTTTTTTCACAAGGGTAAGTCTCCCTTCTGGCCTTTTCTACTCTGTTATGCCTAAAATTAGTCCCTAGGACCTGGCTTCAGGATTAAAATTTTTTTTTAAAAGAAGCTCAAAGTTTTTTCTTGATAAACTGCTTCAACCCATGCTAGGAATCCAGGCGTTCTTAAGTGAATCTCTCACAGCTACAATCAGCATAAAAGAGAATTGACTCAATTCATTCATCTACTCACTCTCGCTCACCCAGCATTGTAAGGGTTCACTTCAAGTTCCACCCACAATTCTCCCCACCTTTTCCATTCATTATTCTTGTTTAAAAAAAAAAAGAGATTGTAAAAATCCGTGGACCTCCTGCCTTGGAAAAAAAAAAACACACCGCCTCTGATTTTCCCCTTAGAAAGGTCTCTCTCGTCTCCTGTGTTCTTCCACTCTCGCACCCCGTGTCTAGACCTTTATTCCCCTTCAAGCAAAGGTTCTCACCCTGGGATTTCCACGTACTTTATACACACGTACGATTTGAACACTGTCTTTCAGTATGCACAGTTGGTTTCTTTTGCAATCCTGTGCATTTTATTTTATGCATCTAAACAAGATTCTGAGGTGTCCGTCCATAGGCTTCCTCGGATTGCCAGAGGGATCCGTGACACAAAAAGATTTCTCGGTTGTTCCTTTTAACACGGAGCGCCGGGAGGTCGAGCCCCCCACTCAACCACGTCGAGGGCCAGGAGAGAGTTATCTTGGGCAGTTACTTATTAATCACGGCTCCCAGTCTGAAAGGCTGAGGGGGCGGGGGACGCTCCGGGGAAGGGCGGAGCGCCGCGGGGGGCGGGGGAGATGGGGGAGTGCACTGAGCTAGGTGCGAGGTGGTTGGACGCAGGCTGGAGGAGGGAGGGCGCCACTCAGGCCGGGCCAATACAACAAACAGAACCCTCCATCTCCTCCGCGGTACGAAACCGCCACCAACAGCCCAACGGCCGCCGGAGTTTGGCGGCGGGGAGGCGGGGCCTGCGCCTCCCTCCGTCCCCCTCCCACCTCCCCGCTCCCTCTCGCGGTCCCCTCTCCCGGGGCGAGCCTGGGTAGTCCCGGGCAGGCTCCGCCCCCTCGCGAGAGGCGGCGGTCATTGGGCTGCGGGGCTTTTTTTGCGGTCGTCCTAGTTGCGAGGAGAGGGCGGAGTCGGGGAGGAGGCCGCCTTCGGAGGGCGGGGGAGGCGGGAGGCGGTGGTGAGCTGCCGGTCCGAGAGCGGAGCCCGGGAGAGAGGCAGGGGCGAGTGCACGGAGAAGCCCAAACCGGGGAGGGCTCCTGGATCGCGGCGGCCCGAGGAGAGGCTACCCGCCGCCGGCGAGAAGCTATCCCTGCTGACTCCTCTCCCTCCTTCCGGCCGCGCCACCGGGGAGGCGGCTTCCTCTGCGCCTCCCTCCCGCTCCTCCCCGCCCCCTAGTCCGGAGGAGGAGAACGGGGGCGGTGGTTGGAAGGAGGAGGAGGAGGAGGAGGCGGCGGCGGGCGGAGACCGCGCTCCCCCTTCTCCCTCGGCGGCGGCAGCGTCGGGGACAGGACAATGGAGGTGGCTGTGGAGAAAGCGGCCGTGGCAGCGGCGGCGGCGGTAGCGGCGGCCGCGGCTGCGGCAGCGTCGGGGGCCCCGGCGGCCGCGGCCCCGAGCGGGGAGAATGAGGCCGAGAGCCGGCAGGGCCCGGACTCGGAGCGCGGCGGAGAGGCGGCCCGCCTCAACCTGTTGGACACTTGCGCCGTCTGTCACCAGAACATCCAGAGCCGGGCGCCCAAGCTGCTGCCTTGCCTGCACTCCTTTTGCCAGCGCTGCCTGCCCGCCCCCCAGCGCTACCTCATGCTGCCCGCCCCGCTCCTGGGGGCCGCCGAGACGCCCCCCCCTCCCGCCGCCGCCACCGCCACCGCCGCGCCCCCCGGCTCCCCCATCTCCCCCATCTCCGCCACCCCTCCGTACAGCACCCAAGGTGAGCGAGCCCCTTTCCCGCCGCGCGCGAGGCCCCGAAAGGGGCGAGCCGAGCGGAGCAGCGCCGCTAGCTGGGGGAGGGGAGAAAAGGGACGGGGAGGAGGGGGCCGCGAGCGAGCGAGACACACGGCGCGTGAGTGTGTGTGAGTGCGTGCGGGTGTGTGGCGACCCTGCTGTCATGTCGCCACGGGGGAGGGGGAAGAGCGAGACGGAGGGGTCTGCGCGTGCAGCCGTGCGGCGGGCGTGGAGGGCCCTGCGCGCTCTCTGCAGCCAACTTAGACGGGCTCCGGCGACTTTGCCATCCTGCCGCCCCGGGAATGCGTGCCCTGGGATCCCCATCCGCCTCTGCGGGGCCTCCCGGCCTGGGCGCCCGGACTTCAGAAGTCTCTCCCGACTTGCCCGGCGCATTGTTCCGGCCAACTTTGCTCCGAACGCCCGCTTCCTTAGAGTTGTGGCTCACTCGGTGTTGGCCCAAAGCTTTTGTCCGGGTCTCTAATTCCGGGAAAGTAGAGAAATCACCTCGTTTGTCTTCCCGGCTTTTTCTTTAATTGGTGAAACCGTCGCGCGGTGCCAGATTTGACGTTCGATTTCGTGGTTGCAGCTTTGAGATCGATTCTGTGTTCTAGGTTGGTCTCCTTGCTCCCCTTCATTGTGGACAAAGGGACAAAATGACAGGATTTTTATTTCTCCTCTAAGGGGCTTATTTTAACGGGGTTGGATGTAGGAGAGTGAGGAGAAAAAAAAACTAACTAATCCTTGAAAAAAAGTAAGTTTGTGGCAAGAGCGATGCGTAAGAACAGCTGGAAATGTTGAACTACGATTTCTCCAGCGGTGGTGGTGGGGTTTTGGTTTTGGTTTTTGGTTTTGTTTTGGTCAGTATAGTATGAGAATCTAAGCAGGTAACTTGCTTTTGGTATCAGATCTGAAACATTTTTAAAAGTTAAAAGCAAAATATTTTTAGATAATTGAATTTTATAGTTTTAGAAAGCTTTTTGCATTTTCTGTGCTTTTTCTTTTTTTTTTATTTTTATTTAAAAATTGTTAGAAGCAGCATTCAGGAAAATGTTTACTGCTTTTCAGAAAGGAAATAATGTCTTTTTAATTCTTCCCATTTTTAGAGGAGAAACTCGATTTAACTTCTAGTGTTTAAGGGCAGTGGATAGAGCACTGGGCCTGGAGTCAGAAAGACCTGAGTTCAAATTTGGCCTCAGACACTTAATAGTTGCGTAACCCAGGGCAAGTCACTTAACTTATGTCTGCTCGTTATGCGTATTAAACTAGATAATAATTGTAAAGGACTTAGTGCTATATAAATGTTAATCATTATTAATTATTCTCATGTTTATTAGTGTGTCCCCCCTCCACTCCTCACTGTACTTTGTGTTTTTGTTGTTGTGTCCAACTCTTCATGACCGCATTTGGGGTTTCCTTGACAAAGATACTGGAGTGGTTTGCCTTTTCCTTGTCCAGCTCATTTTACAGGTGAGGAAACTGAAGAGAAACCAGGGTTAAGTGACTTGTCCAGGGTCACACAGGTAGTAGTATCTGAGGCAGAATTTGAACGCCACCTAGCTGCCAGATGTGTTATAATACCAAATTGTAATTGAACTAGATCTTAAGGGATGAAGAATGCTTTTTATTGGAATAAGTGAACTGTGGATTTAACACCTCCATTTAGTTTATTCATTATATTATGAACAGTATCCAGTTCACTACCCAGTAGTGAATCAGTCAGGCTTCCTATTCAAGATTTATCCTGGGTGTAAGGGCAATTTTAATGACTAAATCTTGAGGGGGAAAAAATTAACCCTTTTTTCAAATAGTATGTTGTTCATTAAAACTGCTTTTAAAGAAACATTTTCATGAAACTGCTTGGATCCCTAACCAGATGGAGACAACCACCATTCCATGATCTGACTGGTCTGAGCCTGGAATTAAAGTGTTCAAGAAATTGTAGCAGTGCTTGGTATTAGGCATGTCTTGCATTTGGAGTCAGAGGACTTGGGTCCAAATATTGAGTCTACATGTGTGATCTGGGATGAGTCTCTGACCCTTTACTCATCTGAAAAATGAGGAAATTGGACTAGATGATATCCTGAAGTCTCCAGTTCTAAATTTGTGGGTTCTTTGGACTTCATACAGGAAGGCCAGATACCACTGGTATTGTGAAGACCAGCTTGTAATTTACATGAAATATGAACAGGGCTTTGAAGGTGGGTTGAGAGCCTTGATCTTGTTTCTCCTGTTTCTGTACCTAGTACCTGCTAATCAAGCAAGTATTCAGAAGGACACACAGAGAAGATTTAAAGTTTCAGCACATAAAACTTAACAGCTCTGCTTTGTAATATATGATCTCTTCAGTGAAATGTAACTTAAGCAAAATAGTTAACTCCTTGTGTAAGTTATGTGCTTTGGGATCACTTAGAATCCTAGGTGGGGAATTTTTTCTTCTCGAACCAGTTATCTTGTCTAGTTTCATCTTAGCTCACTTTTCTTTTTGATTCAGTGATTTGTTTTGGAAAAAGAAGCTAATTTCAGTCATAAATTATTGGAAAGGCAAATCTTCAAAAATTGTGTAAAATTCTAAAGCAGAGTAGAATTGATCTCCTGGATTTTATATGTCACTGCGTTGGCTTCCATAAAAGGCATTGTGGTGTAGTGGGCACAAAAACATTGGATTCGGAATGATCAGATTATAGGATTTGGTGATCATCTAATCCAAACCTTTCATTTTACAGTCAAGGTAACTAAGTTAGAGAGAGTATGATTTGCCCAGCATCACACAGGTGGTCAGCAGTTGGGAGTAAACAGAACTAATTTTAAATCTCTTCTCTGCCACTATGAAATTAACAGTATCATTTTTACACATGAAAATAGCTCATAAATTTCGTGTTCATTGATCCTTGTATATTTCCCTTTAAAGTCAAGTATTTACTGAATACCATGGGAAATACAAAAATATTTAATACTTAGGTGAGACTAACCTAAATGAAGTAGGTCATGCCTCTTTTGTATTTATTTAGTATTTAATTTTTCCCCAGTTACATGTAAAAACAATTTTTAACATTCGTTTTTAAAACTTCCAGTTCCAAATTTTCTCCCTTCCTCCCTCCTCACTCCTGCTCATTAAGAAAGCAAGCAATCCCATATAGGTTATGTATGTGTAGTCCTGCAAAACATATCAATGATAGTCATGTTGTGAAAGAAAACAAACAAAAAAACCCTCCCAAGAATAATAAAGTGGGGGGAAAAAAACCCAAAGGTGCTTCGATCTGTATTCAGACACCATCAGTTCTTTCTCTGGGAATAGATAGCATTTTTCATCCTGAGTCCTTCAGAGTTGTCATGGATCATTCTATTGCTGAGAATAGGCTGAAGTCATTCACAGCTGATTATCTTACAATATTGCTGTTACAAAGTAACAGCAATACATTTCACTTTGCATCAACCCATGCAGGTCTTTCCAGGTTTTTCTGAGAGTATCGTGCTCGTCATTTCTTATAGTGCAATAGTATGCCATCATAATTACTTACGTAGCATAGCTTATTCAGCCATTCCCCAATTGACGTGCATCCCCTCAATTTCTGATTCTTTACCTCGAGAAAAAGAACTACTATAAATATTTTCGCACGTATAGATCCTTTTCCTTTTTGTTATCTCTTTTGGGATACAGATCCAATCAATAATGGTGCTGCTATGGTCTAGCCTTTTGGACATAGTTCCAAATTGCTCTATAGAATGGTTTAAACAGTTTACAACTATGACAACATTAATGTTTCGTTTTTCCCACATCCCTTCCAACATTGTTCATTTTCCTTTTCTGTCCTATTATCTAATCTAATAGGTATGAGATAGTACCTCAGAGTTGTTTTGACTTGCATTTCTCCAATCAGTAGTTAGGATATTTTTTCATATGGCTTTATAGATAGCTTTAATTCATCAGAAAACATTGTCATGATCATTTATCAACTGGGGAATGGCTCTTATCTTTATAAATTTGACAGTTCTGTATATTAGAGAAATGAGGCCTTTATCAGAGAAACTTGCTGCAAAAAAAATTTTTTTTTCAGTTACTGTTGCTAAGTGTATTTCCCTCCATCTAGTTCCCCTACTCCTGTTTATTCTATTCTCTCTTCCTTTCACCCAGTCCCTCCTCAAAATTGTTTTGCTTCTAATTATCCCTTCCCTTAAGCTGCCCTCCATTCTATCACCTCCATCCCCTTCTCTTATCCCCTTCCCCTTCTGTTTTCCTGTAGGGTAAGATAGATTTCTATACCCCATTGCCTATTTATCTTATTTTCCAGTTACACCTCAAAACAATTTTTAACATTTTTAAAGCTTTGAGTTCCAAATTCTCTCCCTCCTCATTGAGAAAAGACAAGCAATTTGATATGTTATTCATGTGTACTCATGTAAAACACTTCCATAATTATATTGTGGAAGACTAACTATATTTCCCTCCATCCTATCCCATTCCCCATTCTATTCTCTCCTTTCACCCTGTCCCTCCTCAAAAATGTTTGCTTCTGATTACCCCCTCCCCCAATCTGCCGTTCCTTCGGTGGCCGTCCCCTCCCCCCTACTTTCCTGTATGGTAGGATAGATTTCCATACCCAATTGAGTATGTATGTTTCTCCCTCCTTAAGCCAATTCTGATGAGAGTAAGGTTCACTCATTCCCTCTCACCTCTTCCCCACCACTGTAAAAACTTTTTTTTGCCTCCTGTGTGAGGTAATTTACCCCATTCTACCTCTTCATTTCTCCTCCCAGGATATTCCTCTCTCACCCCACAGTTTTATTTTTTAGATATCATCCCTTCATATGAAACTCAACTTGTGCCCTTTGTCTATATATACATACAAACCTGTACATATAAATATATGTATATGCAAGCACACATATACATATACACGCACATACAAATAATCCCTCCAACTATCCTAATACTAAGAAAGGTCTCATGAGTTACAAATATCTTTCCATGTAGGAATGTAAACAGTTCGACTTTTAACAAAAGTCTCTTATGATTTCTCTTTCCTGTTTACCTTTTCATTCTTCTCTTGAGTCTTGTATTTGAAAGTCAAATTTTCTGTTTAGCCCTGGTTTCTCAAGAATGCATGAAATCCTTCTACCTCATTGAATGTCAATTTTTCCCATCATGGATTACACTCAATTTTGCTGGACAGGTGATTTTTCATTTTAATCCTAGCTCCTTTGACCTCTGGAATATCATATTCTAGGCCCTCCAATTTCTTGATGTAGAAGCTGCTGAATCTTGTGTTATCCTGATTGTGCTTCCACAATACTTGAATTGTTTCTTTCTTGCTGCTTGCAATATTTTCTCTTTGGCCTAGGAACTCTGGAATTTGGCTATAATATTCCTGGCAGTTTTCCTTTTGGGATCACTTTCAGGAGGTGATTGGTGGATTCTTTCAATTTCTGTTTTCCTCTCTGGTTCTAGAATATCAGGGCAGTTTTCCTTGATATGATTGTAGGCCTTTTTTTGATCATGGCTTTCAGGTAGTTTAATAATTTAAAATTTTTTTTCTCCTGTATCTGTTTTCCAGGTCACTTTTTCCAATGAGGTATTTCAGATTGTCTTCTATTTTTTCATTTTTTTGGTTTTGTTTTACAATTTCTTGATTACTCATAAAAGTCATTAGCATACATTTGCTCCATTCTAATGTGTAAGGAATTTTTTTCTTCAGCGAGGTTTTGGACTTTGTTCTCCATTGGGCTAATTCTGCTTTTTAAGGCATTCTTTTCTTCATTGGCTTCTTGGACCTCTTTTGCCATTTGGTCTAGTTTATTTTTTAAGGTGTTCAGTATTTTGGGGGGTCTCCTTTAGCAAGCTGTTGACTTGTTTTTCATGATTTTCTTTCATCACTCTGATTTCTCATCTTAATTTTTCCTTTACTTATCATACTTGATTTTCCAAGTCCTTTTTAAATTCTAACATGGCCTGAGACCAATTCTTATTTTTCTTGGGGTCTTTGGATGTAGGAGTTTTTTTCCCATTGTTTGCTCATTTTCCCAGCCAGTTACTTTTTAACTCTGTTAAGGTAGTGGCTCTGCTTCTAGTATGGAAGATGTGCTGTTCCAACCTTCAGGGGTTTTGTACAGCTGTTTACAGAGATACTTCTAGAGACCTGTAAGCTTTCAGTTGTTCCAAGGTGGTATGATCTAAGGAGAGTTGTTTATTCCTCTCCTGGTCTGTGAGTGACCCCGAGCACTCTTTTTCTGCCCAGAAACTGATGGTTCTCTCTCCACTGCTGCTGCAAAGCTCTGCCTTTGCTCCGCCATCTTGGTTCTGCCCTTAGGGGCATGGAGGTAGGGGCCATGCTTTCTTTCCCTTATCTATTTATAAAATAAGGAGTTTGGGCTAGTAGTCCCTTCTAGCTCTTAAGAGACTATCAATGGCTCTATAATCATCACTAATGAACAGTACAAGAGTGCACAGAAGAGTTCTTGAAAGCAGTTTGGAACTAGGCCAATAAAGTTGCTAAACTGTGCATATCCTTTGGCTCAGCAATGCAAGTACTAGGCTGCTATCCCAGAGACACCAGAGGAAAAAAAAAAAGGACCCACACATAAAAAAATTATCTATAGTGGCAGCAAAGAACTGGAAACAGAGGGTTCCATCAGTTGGGGAATGGCTGACCGGATTGTGGTATATCAAGGTAATGGAATTTTTTTTGTGGAATGAAATTGTATGTCGCCAGTGTGATACTCACAATGGCTGCTATGACTATTCTGGTGTACTTACAGGTTTGATTTGCAAGATATAACAAACTCTGTAGCTCAAAGACAAAACCAAGACATTTATTCAAACACCAGAAAGCCAAATCCATCATAGTAATAAAGAAAGCACCACCAGGCCTCCCCACAAACAAGCTCCCTTAAGTAAAGTCACTCTCTCAGAGCTCTGACTGCTCTGTCTCACTAGCTCACTTTCTGCTCTACCACTTCCTATTCCACCCATCCAGCAAGCTCCTCCCACCACATACTCTATGTGACTGGCTGATGTGACTTAGGCTTCCATGTGACTCTGGGGCTCAAAGCAGGTCACATAGGTCTATTAATGGATGGGAAAGATCTTCCCGTTCTCATTAACATTGCATAGTTTGAGATTAAATGTGAAGACCTTTATGAGGTGATGCAGAGTGAAATGAGCAGAAACAGAACAATTTACATGCTAACAACATGGTAAAGACAAACAACTTTGAAAGACTTTAATTAACCACATTTGAGGACCTACAATGAAACATTCTACTCATCTCCTGACAGAAGTGTTGCACTGAGGGTGTGCAAGTTGAGACATAATTCCTGGACATAGCCAACAAGGAGATTTGTTTGTTCAACTATATATATTTATTTTAAAAGTTTTTTTTCTTTTCTAAGTACTAGGCTGCTATCCCAGAGACACCAGAGGTGATGGAAGGGAGAAAAATATTTACATTTAAAATATGAAACTAAACTAATTGACTACACAGAAAAAAGATCAGAAGGAAGTTCGGAAGGGTATCAGGCACAAGCAAGGGATCTTCATTGCTATCATGTTAAATTTAACACACTTAAAAATAATGCATCAAGTTTCTTATGCAATCCTCACTTCTGTTCTTTGTGAATTGAAACGTTCGACTTTTATTTCTGTTACGTTCATGATATAAACTTAATAGAAGATAGATAATTTTATTTTTTAATTATTTTATTGATACTCCTTTTGTGTCACTTTATGATGACTCCTCCCACACAGAGATTCCATAAAAAACTTAATCAGTGGCCAAGCAGAGCCAAAGTCACTGACCATGTCTGAAAATGTATGCCTCATTCTGCAGTTGTCACCTCAATAAAAGAAGACCAATTTCACCATTATTCTTCTCAAGTTGGTCATTGCATTGCTCAGAGTTCTGAACTTTTAAAATATTTTTTGTTAATACTGTTATTGTTCCTTGTTCTGTTTACTTTGTTCTATATCAGTTTGTACAGTTCTCAAGTTTTCCCTCCTGGTTCTTCTTGTTTGTCATTAATTTGCTATGATATAAACCCCAGTTTTTGTTCAGCCAAGCCATTCCCCAAGTGATGGGCACCCATTTTTTACTTCTATTTCTTTGCTACTACAAAATGTGCCATTCTCCATTTTGTTATATGTGGAGTCTTTCACCTTTAATACTGGGATTATATGCCTAGGTTTATTGCTGCGTCAAAGGCCACATAGAGTTTCTTGAACTATTACTTTTAATTCCAAATTGTTTTGCAGAGATCTTTGTGCTAGTCCTCAGCTCCAGCAATAGTGCATTAGTGTTCCTTGTCTTCTCCTATCCCTTCTAGCATTAGCCATTTTCATCTTTGCCAAAATTAATGTGTGATATGAAATCTTCAAGTTTTCAATATACATTTTTCTTAATAATTTGGAGGATTATTTTATATGGTTGTTAGTAGTTTTCATTTCTTTTAAAGACTGCCTGTTTCATAACCTTTATACCTTTTCTATTGGTCAGTGGCTCTTGTTCTTAAGAATTTGTATTAATTCTGTCTTCTATTTAGTTCTTTATCAAATATTTGCTACAAGTATTTTCCCCATTCTACTTTATCTTCTAATTCTAGCAGCATTGATTTTCATAATGCAAAAGCGTTTTAACTTTTTGTAATCTGAATGTTTTTTTATCACTTCTATTCCTGTTTAATGAAGACTTCTATTAGGCATATTTCTAGAAGGCATTTCTTCCACTCTTAGCTAACTTTTTAATGATGTGACTTTTTAATTATTTATGTTGTATATCCATTTGGAGTTTATTGTGGTATATAGTGCAAAATGTTGGTCTAAATATAATTTCTGCTGAAGTGTTTACCAGGTGACTCCTCCCAGCATTTTCTAAAAAACAAGAATTCTTTGCCTTCATTAGTAGTTGATTTCCTTGAGTCTGTGATACATTTGGGTGTGTTTGAACACATGTGAATATTTTTTACCTATTCCATTCCATTTATCAACTTTTCTAACTTTTAAAATTAATACCAAATAGTTTGAGTACTGCTTTATAATAGTTACCGTGGCCAAGAGAATAGACTGCAGGGCCTGAGTTCAAATCTTATCAAATCAGATACTTACTAGCTGTGTGACCCTGGACAAGTCACTTAACCCTTGTTTACTTCAGTTTCCCCCAACTGTAAAATGGGAATAATAACAATACCTCCTGTCTAGGGTTGTTGTGAGGACCAAATGAGATAATACTTGTGAAGCAGTTAGCACTGTGCTTGGCATGTAGTAGATGTTAGCTATTATTATTAGGTATTAGTTCGAGATCCCTTCGTTCTCCTTTTTTTTTCTAATTAAATTTTATTGATACCTTTTTTTAAAATCCCTGAAATTTCCCTTTGTATCCCTCTCCCCCTCACCCAGAGAGCCATCCCAAGGAACAAAGATTCTTTCTTGAAAAAAAAAAGATGAAAAAAAATCAGAAAACCCAATGTGTACATGCAAATATATTAGATGTAAGACACATTCACGTAGACTTCCCATTTCTGTAAAGGAGTCAAGTCTTTTTCATACTTTATGCATTATTGTTCTTGAGATTCTTTAGTTTTATTGCTGAAGTGTTTCTTCTTTTCTTGACCTAAATATGTTGCTGCTTTGATTTTATCTATTTCCATAATCTCAACTCTAAGCAAGTAAGAGCATTGAATGTGAGGTCAGAAGAGTTCCAGCTCGGACCATCATAGTTTATCTTTGAATTTAGCTTTGGAAGGAATCTTGGAAATTCTGTCTAGTTCAACACCCTTATTGGGTGACCTGTGGACATTTTCCTCATTTCTAAAATGAGGATTATAATACTACCTCACTTGAGATCATTTTTTTGTAAGCTGAGTATGTGTGCTATTTTTATTCCGAATCCTTTGTGGATGCAGACTCCTTATCTCTGCACTCTGATCTCACTTTTGAACACTAATCTCATGTTTCTGATGACTACTTCCAATGTCCAGCTGTCACCTCAAACTCAACATGATAAAGGAGATTAATTTAAAAAAATTTTAAGCATACATGTAAATACATTGACAGGATGAGAATTTTTCCAGAAAAGCAATCTTTTAATAACAGACTGATAGTTACAAACAGGTCTAACTCTCTATTCTCCCTTTCTCTGACTCTCCTCACCAAAATAGCCTATATCATAATGGCTTCAAAACCTGTTCTTTTTTGTTCTTTCCTCTTCAGCCACTACATCCTGTTGATTGTTTGGAATAACTGGCACCAATTTTTTTTCCCATTCCTACTAGTGTGTTAATCCTGGTTCCTTGTCACTTTTCACCTGGCTTTTATCTGGTTTGCCTGGATTAATTTGCATGAAATTTTGATTTGATCGTGTCACTGTTTTGACCTGTAGGTTAGAAGTCTTAAGATTCTCAAACTGGAATTCAATATCCAATTCCCTATTGTTGTTTGTTTAAGGCTTCCCTACATGAAACTTCTGATCTAGTTAAGCTGTTTACTTGTGCCTTTCTCCTTTCATGCTTTTTGCTTATGTTTTCTCCTTCAAACCAAGGCAACAAGCATTTCTCATTTATTTACCATCTTGTCATCCCCAGCATCATAATGAAACAATACACCCCACCTTCCTCTGTGCCTTTCCAGGTTTTTACTCTCCCTCTAGTCACATCCTCATATCTTACCGACTACTGCAAACCCAAGTGTTTTTCTCTCCTCCTCAGAAATCCATTTGCTGATTATAGGAACTCCCCAGGTCTTAGTTTTTGTTTTTTCCTCTCCTGCTTCTGTGGGCTTTGCCTCTCCCCTGTCAGCTACAAACATACAGGGGCATAAAGCTAGGGCAAAGAGCAGATACTCTCTTCCTTAAGATTAGTGGTCTGGCATCTCAATCCAAAAGTGTTATCTCCTGTTAGAGATAATCTAAAATTTACTCCCCTCATTTTTTAGATAAAGTGACAAACCTGGAGAACTTGTGGTATGCCCAAGATCAAATAGCTAATTAGTGGCCAGGCTATGATTAGAACCCAGATTACCTGATTTCCAATCCACTGTAGCATATTTGCCCTTACCAGAAATGGACAATTCAGATGCCAAGATACAGTACAGGCATTTTGAAAACCAAAGCACCACTGACTGCCAGCCTTTCAAGTGAATTGTTTGTGGTAGCATAATATAGTGAAAAGATAACTGCATTTATAAGCAGGAAGTGTAGGTGACCTCTTTTGAGTTTTAAGTGTGATCACTAGAAGTCCTCAAGTAGAAGGCAGGTGACATATGTCATAGATGTGGGATAGACCTAGGTTTGAAACTTATTTTCCACTAACTAGGAATCAGTTTTGTCCAGTCATTTGATCTTGATTTTCTTTCTCTATAAAATAGGAATGATAAATAAATTGTATTACTACAGAAGACTGTCACAAAGATCAAAATATGTATGTTAAAAGATTTTAGGCTGTGTGTCAAATGCTTTATAAGCCTACAAGCCCTATATAAAATATATTTTGTTTTTTGGTTGATAAAGTTTTCTTAGTGTACAAATCCTCTGAAAGTTAGGCATAAAGGAATGATTGGCATGGTAAGAGTCCCCTTCAAGGAAGGTAAAGTGTTTAGTTCTCCTACAAATGTTCTTAATTGTAGATCTGACCATGTAGTGTCCACTCCTGTGGCTTCCTTTTTCTGGCATAAAACATAAACTACTCTCTTGAGCCTTTAAAGCCCTTGACAGCCTCAATGGATGTGACTTGACCTCAGACATTCTGCAGTCCAGCTAGACTTCTTTGTCCATGGCTTTGTACTGGCAATCCCACATGCTTGGAATTCATTCACTGTTAGAAACGTAGTCTAGTACAGGAGAAAGTACAAAGGACTCAGATGGACGCCAGTCCTTTAATAGAACCTCACCTTGAATCTCCCGCCAGGCTCTTCATTGGCCAGATACTACCTTCTGACTGACTGCCTATGTCATACTCTCCTCAAATGGCTCATTTAAGCATGCATGCAAGCCTGACCTTTTACCTGACCAACCTGAGGCCTGGTTTCTGCTAAAGCTGGAGTTGGGGGAGGGGGAAAGGTACACCTTCAATTCTGTGGAAACAAAACCCTTCCTCTCATCTCTTCCATTCACCTCATAGTGGATTTTTAATTTTTATTACTCTCTCATTTTTAAATATATCCCATTCCTCACTTGTCTCCAGAGAGCCTTCTCTTATAACACAGAATAAGAGTGAAAAAAATTGTTTGGCACTATACGGAAAAAAACTTTAATATTCAATATTCCATGCCCATAGTCCCCCAACTCTTCAAAGAAAGGAGAGGGAGATACATTCTTGCATCTCTTTGGGACTAAGCTTGGACATGATAGTTTCACAACATTTCAGTTTCATTTGGTTTGTTCTTTCAATTTACATTGTTATTGTGTATATTGTTTTACTGGTTTTGCTTCCTTCACTTTGTATTAGTCAATTCATATGTCTTTCTAGGGCTTTCTATTCATCATATTACCATTTTCTTATTGTCTTGAGCTGTGCTAATGGATTTTCTCATCAAACTGATTATTTTCATCATGAAGAGATTTTCACGTTTTAAAAAATGAGATAATAAACATTTAAAACAATTGTATTTTGACTGTTGAAAATTTCAGGTTTATCCAAAATTCTTTTTTGATTGAAGTATACAGTTAATAGCAACATTGTTTGAAGAATGTAAATGACTAAGCTATTCCAGGTATTATAAATATTTAAATCAGCTATAAAGGACCTAGGAAAGAAAGAATTGATAATAGAAGTGTGTATGAGGAAAGAGAGAGAGAGAGATTCTGCTAGACTACTTTCTGGTTTTCCTAACAATTCTTACCAAATCATGAATTCTTGTCCCAAAAGCCTAAGTCTTTTACATTTGTCAGACACAAGGTTGCTATAATCATTTACTACTATGTATTGCATGTCTACTCTGATCCAATTTCTCTTAGCCAGTGGCAGGTAATTACCAAGGTTATCATTATTATAATTAATCTGTTACTACTAGACCTCCTTCCTTTACATTTTCCCCCCATTAATTCTATTTGGAGTTTCTTTTTTGAACAAAGATTCGAAATACTTGGCTCAACACCAAGCAAATAAAGTCTGAAATCTGCTTCTGCATTTAGGTGGGCTTTTTTCCCCCTGTATTTTTGATTTAAAACAAGAATAAGTTGCTTACACAAGCATTTTGTGGAAAATAGTAGTAGAATTTTACAAGTTCTGCTGAGGGATGGAAACTCATTTTTAATTTTCAACCACCTAACCAACTGACAAAAATGAATAGCTAGTTAAGATATAAAGCATTTGTTTTCTCCTGGCTCTAGTGTGGTTTACATAAAGTTCATTTGCACATATTGCTTTTTTTTTTTTTGATTGGGAAAAGGGAGGGCATTTGGGGTTAAGTCACTTGCCCAAGGTCACATAGCTAGTAAGTATGTTAAGTGTCTGAGGGCCAAATTTGAACTCAGGTCCTCCTGACTCCAGAGCCGGTCCTCTGCTTACTCACTGTGCCACCTAGCTGTCTCCTGTTACTTTGTTTTTAACAACATTTTTTAAATAACTTTTGCCAGGAAAGGGTCTTTTTAAGTGGGGCGCTTTTTTTCTGTCACTACTATACTAGCTATACTCTTAAACTCAAACTACTGAACAGTTTATCAATATTGTCAACCAGTTCATTTGAAGATCTGCCATAGAGAATAGTAATATAAATAAGTTTTAATCAGAAAACAGCCATAACACTGCAAAGAGAGGCAATATAAGATTTGTTTCTACAGAATGTTTTTAATGGTTTTGTAATAATTTGATAGTTTGCGGGTAATTCACATACCCAAGTAATTGAAGTAATGCACATACCCAATAATGATGGTTTTCAAAGAGCCTGACATTTGATCTGTAAGAATCCAAAGGTCACAACATTTTGATGTATAATTACACAGCTGATGGAAGTACAATTTCAGAAGGAGGGAGCTACTCTGGTGTCCTGAGAATATGTGCATATATCTGGTCATCTGCTGGGAATCTTTTTGTGCTCAAATGAACCTTTGTGGGCAATTTGGAAACAATTTGACAAAAGGTCGGAAACCTCCAAGAACCAATTGTACCTAGAAATGTTCACACACGACTAACTTGGAAATGAATTTTTCATGACTACACATATATAACCTATATCAAATTGCTTACCTTCTCAATGGTGGTGGGGAGTGGAGGTAGAAAGATGATTTGGAACTCAGAATATTAAAAAATACTATTTTTGCATGTCGTTGAGAAAAATAAAATATTACATTATTTTTAAAGTGTTCAGAGTTTGCAGCAAGTGGCAAAATTGTGTACCTGATCATGATGGTTTTAAATTGCTACCGAAATGCCTCCATATTAATGTAAAAAAAAAAGACTCTAAACAAATTCTCCAGCCCAAGACAGCCTGGAAGGTTAACTGGGAATTTCTGTCCCACCGTGCTGCATGGGCGTAGACTGGGCAGAAGGGGCCTCAGGGCACTGAATCACTGGGAGCTGTGGCAGTTTCCAAACTTCTCAACCCACAAACACCAAAGACAACTTATCAGGACAGTGGGAAAACTCTGTCAGACCTGGGTGAGAGAAGAGTTGGGGTCCAGCAGCAGAGGTGGCAACGGTGGAGGTGGCAGCCCAGCGGCAGCAGTAGCTGCCTCCATAGCTCCAGATGCATTGACAGTGGAGGGATCAAGTACTTGATCAGAGCAGGCTTTCAGGGATCCATTTACTGGTGCTGAGACAGGATACTCTTGCTTTGCCCTGCTTGGATCTGGGTCACAATCCTGGGGTGAGGAGGAGCTCTGGTGTGAAGAAGGTTATGGTGGCTGTGGAGATGGAGTCCTCCACGCAGTTCCAAGGCAAAAAAACTGTTTGTGGTCACTTACAGAGCAGAGCACAGGCCAGGGGAAGAGTAAACACCTCTCCTTGGATCATACCACCTTGGAAGAACTAAAAATTTACAGATGCCTAGAAGTAGCTCCAAAACAGCTGTGCAAAATCCCTGAAGCTTGGAACGGAGTGGAGACACTCTGCAAGCAGAGTCATACCTTGACCAAGTGCTCAAAAGTCAAGTAATTGGCTGGGAAAATGAACAGGCAGTGGTTTTTTTTTTTTAAACCTCAAGACTATAGATTCTATTTTTGGTCAGTTTTTTTATTTAATATTTTTAGTTTTCAGCATTGATTTCCACTTGATTTGGAATTACACATTTTCTCCCCATTTCTACCCTCCCCCTACTCCAAGATGGCATATATTCTGATTGCCTTGTTCCCCAGTCAGCCCTCCCTTGTGTCACCCCACTCTCCTCCATCCCCTTTTCCGTTACTTTCTTGTAGGGCAAAATAGATTTCTATGCCCCATTGCCTGTATATCATATTTCCCAGTTGCATGTAAAAACAGCATTTTTTTGAACATGTGCTTTTAAAACTTTGAGTTCCAAATTCTCTCTCTTCCCTCCCCATCCACCCTCCCTAAGAATGCAAGAAATTCAACATAAGCCACATGTGTATCATTATGCAAAACACTTCCACAATACTCATGTTGTAAAAGACTGACTGTATTTTGCTCCCTCCTATCCTGTCCCCCTTCACTCAATTTTCTTCTTTGACCTTGTCCCTTTTTGAAAGTATTTGCTTTTGATTACCTCCTCCCTGTATCTGCCCTCCCTTCTATCATCCCCGTTTTTTTTATCCCCTTCTTTCCTGTGGGTTAAGATACCCAATTCAGTGTGTATGTTATTCCCTCCTCAGGTTAAATCCTATGAGAGCAAGATTCATTCATTCCCTGTCACCTGTCCCGTCTTCCCTTCCTACAGAACTGCTTTTTCTTGCGACTTTCACGCAAGATAATTTACCCCATTCTGTCTCTCCCTTTCTCTTCTCAATATATTCCTCTCTCATCCCTTAATTTGATTTTATTTTTTAGATATCACCCCTTCATATTCAACTCACTCTGTGCCCTATCTATACATGTGTGTGTATGTCTGTATGTATTCCCTTCAGCTACCCTAATACTAAGGTCTCATGAATTACACACATCATCCTTCTGTTTAGGAATGTAAACAAAACAGTTCAATTTTAGTAAGTCCCTTGTGATTTCTCTTTCTTGTTTACCCTTTCGTGCTTCTCTTGATTCTTGTGTTTGAAAGTCAGATTTTCTATTCAGCTCTGGTCTTTTCACTGAGGAAGCTTGAAAGTCCTCTATTTTATTGAAAATCCATATTTTGCCTTGGAGCATGATACTCAGTTTTGCTGAGTAGGTGATTCTTGGTTTTAATCCTAGCTCCTTTGACCTCTGGAATATCGTATTCCAAGCCCTTCAATCCCTTAGTGTAGAAGCTGCTAGATCTTGTGTTATCCTGATTGTGTTTCCACAACACTCAAATTGTTTCTTTCTGGCTGCTTGCAGTATTTTCTCCTTGATCTGGGAGCTCTGGAATTTGGTGATATTATTCCTAGAAGTTTTCATTTTGGGATCTCTTTCAGGAGGCAATCTGTGGATTCTTTCGGTTTTTATTTTTGCCTTTGGCTCTAGAATATCAGGGCAGTTTTCCTTGATAATTTCTTGAAAGATGATATCTAGGCTCTTTTTTTTTGATCATGGCTTTCAGGTAGTCTAATAATTTTTAAATTATCTCTCCTGGATCTATTTTCCAGGTCAGTGGTTTTTCCAATGAGATTATTTCACATCGTCTTACATTTTTTCATTCCTTTGGTTCTGTTTTATATTATCTTAATTTCTCATCAAGTCACTAGCTTCCATTTCCTCCAATCTAATTTTTAAGGTAGTATTTTCTCCAGTGGTCTTTTGGACCTCCTTTTCCATTTGGTTAATTCTGCCTTTCAAGGCATTCTTCTCCTTGTTGGCTTTTTGGAGCTCTTTTGCCATTTGGGTTAGTCTATTCTTTTAAGGTGTTATTTTCTTAAGTATTTTTTTGGGGTCTCCTTTAGCAAGTCATTGACTAGTTTTTTTCATGGTTTTCTTGCATCACTCTCATTTCTCTTCCCAATTTTTCCTCTACTTCCTTTACTTGCCTTTCCGAATCCTTTTTGAGTTCTTCCATGGCCTGAGACCAGTTCATGTTTTTCTTGGAGGCTTTTGATATAGGCTCTTTGACTTTGTTGACTTCTTCTGGCTGTATGTTTTGGTCTTCTTTGTGACCAAAGAAAGATTCCAAAACATGAGACCGAATCTGAGTACATTTTCACTGCCTGTTCATGTTCCCAGCCAAGTACTTGACCCTTGAGCTTTTTGTAAAGGTATGACTGCTTGTAGAAAGTACTTTGTCCCAAGCTTGAGGGGCTGCGCTGCTATTTTCAGAGCTATTTCTACAAAGCAAGCTCTGCCACTCCACTGCTCCCCCCCGCCCCAAGAACCACTAACTTGGACCTGGACTCAGAGCCAAGCAGGCTCTGCACTCCTGCTCTGATCTGCCACTTAATTCCTCCCACCAGGTGGGCCTTGGACTGGAAGCAACTGCCACTGTAGCTCTGGAAGCAGCTTCAGAGCTGCACCACCTCCACCACCCCCCACAGCAGTGGCTGACCTTGAACCCTTTTCACTCTGTCCCAGCAGCTTTTCCTACTAACCTTCTGTTGTCATTGGCGTTTGTGGGTTGAGAAGTCTGGTAACTGCCACAGCTCACTGATTCAGGGTGCTAGGGCCTGTTCCCCCTGGCTCTCAGTCTGGTTGGTCTGGGTGCAGCCCACACTGGGCTCTGCTTCACTCTGCTCCCAGCTCCCCATGTGATAGACCTTACCCAGCGACCATCCAGGCTGCCCTGGGCTGGAGCGCTCCTTCCCTCTGCTATTTCTGCAGAGTTCCGCAGTTGTAGAATTTGTTCAGAGCCATTTTTTTATAGGTGTTTGGAGGGAACTGGGGTAGAGCCTTAGGAAAGTCCTTGCTTTCCAGCTGTCATCTTGTCACTGACCCCTTCCAGTTCCAGACTATAGAATCTTACTTTGGTGACAGAGAAGATCAAAACATACAACTGGAAGGAGACAACAAAGTCAAATATCCTACATTCAAAGCCACCAAGAGAAATATGAATTGGTCACAGGCCTTGGAAGAACTGAAAAAGGATTTTGAAAATCAAGTAAGAAGTAGAGGAAAAATTGGGAAAAGAAATGAGAGTGATGCAAGAAAACCATGAAAAATGAGTCAATACCTTGCTAAAGGAGACCCAAAAAATACTGAAGAAAATAATACCTGAAAAAATGTGGCAAAAAAAAAAAAGGTAAAAGAGGTCCAAAAAGCCAATGAGGAAAAGAATGCCTTAAAAAGCAAAATTGTCAAAATGGAAAAGAAGGCCTGAAAGCTCACTGAAGAAAATAACTATTTAAGAATTACAATGGAGCAAATGGAAGCTAATGACTTTATAAGAAATCAAGATATTATAAAACAGAACCAAAAGAATGAAAAAAAAAATAGAAGACAGTGTGAAATATCCCATTGGAAAAACCACTGACCTGGAAAATAGATCCAGGAGAGATAACTTAAAAATTACTGGACTAACTGAAAGCTATGATCAAAAAAAAGAGCCTAGGTATCATCTTTCAAGAAAATTATCAAGGACAACTGCTCTGATATTCTAGAACCAGAGGGCAAAATAGAAATTGAAAGAATACACAGATTGCCTCTTGAAAAAGATCCAAAAAGGAAAACTCCTGGGAATATTGTAGCTAAGGGATGGAAGGGCTTGGAATATGATATTCCAGAGGTCAATGGAGCTAGGATTAAAACCAAGAATCACCTACCCATCAAAACTGAATATGATGCTCCAAGGTAAAATATGGATTTTTTAATAAAATAGAGGAATGAGCATAATACTAAAGGGGGAAAAATGGACATTCAGTGAAAGCGAGGGCTTTCAAACATTCTTGATGAAAAAGACCAGAGCTGAGTAGAAAATTTGATTTTTCAAATACGAATCAAGAGAAACATGAAAAGATACATGCGAAAGAGAAATCCACTTATTTAAGTTGAACTGTTTACATTCCTACTGGAAAGATATTTGTAACTCATGGGATCTTTCTCAGTATTAGGGTAGTTGAAGGGAATATATACACATATATATAGATATAGATAGATAGGTAGAGAGCACAGGGTGAGTTGAATATGAAGGGATAATATCTAAAAAATAAAATTAAGGGATTAGGAGAAAGGGAGAGAGGATGGGTAAGTTATCTCACATAAAAGAGGCAAGAACTTGTTAAAAGGGAAGAGGGGGGAGGTGCAAGGGAATGAATGAACCTTACTTTCATCGGATTTGGCTTAAGGAGGGAATAACATGTACACTCAATTGGGTATCTTACCCTACAGGAAAGTTGGGGGAGGGGGGAAGGAATAGCTATAACTTCTGTTCCCTTTCAACAGTCTTCAGAGGTCATATTACCTTACAGGAAAATAGAAAGGGAGGGGATAGAAGTGGGGGTGGTGATAGAAGGGAGGGCAGATTGGGGAGGTGGTAGTCATAAGGAAACATTTTTGAAAAGAGGTAGGGTCAGAGGAGAAAAGAGAATAAAGGGGGGGGATAGAATGGAGGAAAATACAGTCTTTTACAACATGACTATTATGGAAGTATTTTGCATAAGGAAATATGTCTAACCTATATTGAATTGCTTGCCTTCTTAATGAGGATGGATGGGGAAAGAAGAAGGGAGAGAATTTGGACCTCAAAAGTTTAAAAAAAAATGTTAAAATCCTTTAACCTACTGGCTTTTATTTCATGGTATTTGCAGTATCATATCATTGTATAGGGCGGCTCAAAAATCTTAACGTAATTTTAATCTATCAAAACTTAAGCCTTCTGAGCCACCCTCTATATAGCATTCCATTTTAGAAATGGAATGATTTTTTTCCATTTGATTCTTTATATGATTTAAACTTTAAACTGACTTTTCAGAAGAGGTCTATCAACGTTTTAACGTAGTTAGTAAAAAAAGATACATTTGAGATCCACTGCTCCTGTGCTTTAAACTTTTCTTGGCAATTACAAAATGTCATATTCTTTTTCTTAATTTTAATATTAAGGCCCTGTTAAAAAGTAGGGTGGCTGGGAACATGGCCAGGCAGCGAAAACAGATTCAGATTCAGTTTTAGACTTTGGAATCTTCCTTTGGTCACAAAGAAGACCAAAACATACAGCCAGAAGAAGTCAACAAAGTCAAAGAGCCTACATCAAAAGCCTCCAAGAAAAACATGAACTGGTCTCAGGCCATGGAAGAGCTCAAAAAGGATTTGGAAAAGCAAATTAGAGAAGTAGAGGAAAAATTGGAAAGAGAAATGAGAAGGATGAGAGAAAACCATGAAAAACAAGTCAATGACTTGCTAAAGGAGACCCAAAAATTACTGAAGAAAACAACACCTTAAAAAATAGACTAACCCAAATGGCAAAAGAGCTCCAAAAAGCCAATGAGGAGAAGAATGCCTTGGAAGACAGAATTAGCCAAATGGAAAAGGAAGTCCAAAAGACCACTGAAGAAAATACTATCTTAAAAATTAAGACTGGAGCAAGTGGAAGCTAGTGACTTGATGAGAAATCAAGATAATATAAAACAGAACCAAAGGAATG
>CM053623.1:85880664-85896109 GCA_028646595.1 Phalanger gymnotis | reverse complement strand
AATGGGCTTTCTGGGCCTGGAGTCTTTTTGTCAAGATGTTGGAATGGGGAGGCTGGTTCAAGTTTTTGCTGCGGTGGGGCCTAAATAAATTTCTTGTTGTTTTCTCCTTAGAGAATCTCTCATACCTTGCGATTTCGGACCATTCAAACATATACATGATTATATTTGAGATCATAAATTCGGCCTTCCTACTACATGCGGAAAAACTGGGACACTAATGCACTGTTGGTGGGATTGTTAACTGATCCAATCATTGTGGAAATCAATCTTGAACTCTGCACAAAGGATTATAAAACTGTATACCCTTGATCCAGCAGCACCACTGCTAGGTCTACATCCCAAAGAGGTCCAAAAAAGGGGGGAAAGAACCTATTTGTACAAAAATATATTTGAAACCGCTCTTTTTGTGGAGGCTAAGAATCAAAGGGATACCCATCAAATGGAGAATGGCTAAACAAACTGTAGTATATGATTGTAATGGAATTTACTGTATTTTAAAAAATGACAACTAGGATGATTTCAGAAAAACCTAGACTTACATGAACTGATGTACAGTGAAGTGAACAGAAGTGGAGAATGTTGTACACAGTAACAGCAATATTGTTCAATGAAGAACTGTGAATAACTTGGCTATTCTCAAAAATACAATGATCCAAGGCAATCCCAAAGGACTCATGAGGAAGTATACCATCTTGTTTGAATCCAGACCTAAGCATGCTATGTTCATTTTCTTTTATTTGGGCTTTCTTTTACAAAATTACTGATACAGAAATCTTATATAATTGCCTATGTATAATCTATATTTGTTTGCTTACTGTCTAAGACAAGGAGGGAAGAAGGGGAGGGACAGAATCTGGAACTCAAAACTCAATAAAAGTGTTAAAAAAAATTAAATAAAATAACGGTTCTAAATTAATTTACTTATTCAGTGCTGTACCCACCCAAACTCCCAAAAGAATATTTTAAAGAACTAGGGGGAAAAAAATCATATTAAGGCAAAAAAAAAAAAAAAAAGCAAGAATCTCATGGCTGAGAAAACAAAATTGACCCTATTTTGTAATTCATTCTATTCTCTATCACTGTGGACATTTTATACACCTGCCTTTGTTTGTGAATTAAGTCCAAAAGTTCATAGGTTCAGAAATTCAGTCTAAAAACTAGTAATTCTTGCAGGTGTATTAAACCAATCAACATATGCTACTGACAAGATGAAAGGAGGGCTGTGGTTGCTAGAATCACATTCCCCATTTCCAGTCGACCATATTGTTTTCTCCATCTATGATGCTACAGGATTTTTAACCAATCGTATTGTCTTCTCCATTTATGATGCTGCCTTTTAGTTTTGGGAGGATTCTCCTTTTGGCTATAAAATGACCTGTCAGCCTTCATTCAGGATCTTAGCTTATGGAGGAGACAAGACTGGGGCCCTGTTAACTGGTAAATTCACACTTTGCTAAGAAACTGATCATGTCCAAAGCTTGTGTCTCCTTAATTTCAATAGTGATGTGGGTAACACTGTAATAATGTGGGGAGTGAGAATGGGAAAGAAGAGAATCTACCAGTATTAGATCACAAACTGTACTTTTTAAAAAGCATTATTGATTCAAATGATTTGGTGTACTTAATGGTTAAAAAAGGGGGAGGGGCTGATCAAAAGGAAACATAGTACTATAATATCTGATAAACCCTAAGATCCTTATTACTGGGAAGGCTTCAACATTTGACAAAAACTGCTGGGAAAAGTAGGTAACAACTCAGAATTAGTATATGATGTGAGGTGTTGGTTGATCTAGGATAAGATCCAAACAGATGTTATATCATAAACAAATAAGAGGACTGTAATTAGAGCCCCACCAAGCAGGGTTTGTTTGAGTACTTCTCAGAACTAAGGTGACTGAGTGCCTATGATTGAGTCTTGCCTTTGTTTCAATCAAGAGTCTTTGACTGAGAGTCTCTGATGATCTGCTTAAGTCACAAGAAAGCCTAAGTAGAATGAGTTTGAGTCATGTGGTAGTGATACCCTCTGACCCTAAAGAAGTGTACATATACTTTGAGGTCAGCATTTTGCTTGGGGCTCTCACTCACTGGAAGTACGCCCCTGTGATTTGACCAAAGGAGACTCTGGGTAACTGTTGTTAAGGAGCTCCACCCCTTCACCCCTTCACCCCTCCCCCTGGCTTTTTTGTTGCATCTCTCGCTGGTAACTATATATGTATTGCTAGGGATAGACTGGTTTGTGTTATTTGCTCTGTTATTATATAATTTCTGCTCGTATTCTCTCTGAAGTTCAGGGTCCTGGCTTTTCCTCCCAAACTAGGTGAATGATATATGTATATTTAAATAGAGCAAAATTGTTAACCCCTTTCCTTAGAAAAGCAGATTAAAGAACCTGTGCTAATAGCCCTCCCGTGTGCTGGTGTTTTTCGTCTTACATAGCCATAGTAATGACAAGTAGCATTGTTGTTAGAAGAACTATGGAAGAAAATAACTTTTGTATCTATGTATAGGGAAGAGTTCATGATTAAACCAGTGATATAGAATATGCAAGAGATAAAATGAGCAATTCTGACTACATAAAATCTAAAAGTTTTGGCATGTCTAATGTAATAAATATTAGAAAGGATTCATTGTTTCCAAGATATATAGGACAAAGAACCAATGGAACCATTGTCAAAGAATATGAAGAGGCAGTTTTCAAAGGAAGACATCTAAATTATCAATAATCACATGAAAAAATGCTCTAAATTAGGGAAATGCAAATTAAAAGCAATGTTGAAGTGTTAGTCAAGAACAAGTCCCAAAATCTGAAAAAGCTTTACAAAGAATTTTAAAAAGTCATTTGGTAAAGGAAGAGTTCCAGAAGAAGATATAGCTTTCCTTAAGAGTCTCTACTAGAGCTGAAAGAATGGCATAAGGACAAGCAGCTGGTTGACCTGCACATAGGCAGTTATACAGTTTCTACGTAGAGTTGCCTAAGATGTATATCAGCAGATAAAATATTCAATAAAATTTGGGCCAAGTCTGAACCCAAATTACTGGGGAATTCAAGACAAGCATTCTGGAGTCCCTGGAGGGTTCCTGAGGTCAGTAGGTCCTACAGTTTTAGGTTAGATAATTTCTAGACACATAAAGCTAGGTTCAAACAGTATCAATAAGTAACAAAATATTTCCCCTAGGTTTTATTTCACATCCATCAGACTGAAAAAGATGACAAAAGAAGAAAATAACAGTTGGTAGAGCCCGTTACTAAAGCTGTGAATCTGATCCAGTCATTTTGGAAAGAACTGTTTTTGTCTCCTGCCAGTAAGGTGTTGAAGTGAAAATGCAGTAAATGACATGGATTTTTGGACATAGCTAATGTGGGTTTTGAGGGGTTTTATTTTGCCGGAGGTAGTGAGGGATTTGTTTGGAGGTAATTTTAAAAAAATTAGTTAACAGGAAGGGAAGTTATGAAAGTGACCAGATTAATTTGTAAATACTTGCTACTTTAACAACTTTTTAAAGGAAATGAATGTTTTTCAAAATAAGTAAAATAAACTATCAATATAAGATACTAAAAAAATCTTCTAAAAGGCCAATAGGATAAATGCAAATTAGAACTGCAATCTCACCTCATATATAAACAGGTAAAGATGTTAAAGAGAACTGATACTGGAGGTACTCTGTCCCAATCAGGCTCACAAAACATTTTGATTGAGTTATAGATTCGTCCAGCTACTGAAAAAATTTAGAATTATGAAGGAAAAAAAATCACTAAAATGTTCATAATCTCTAACCTGGAAATCCCAATGGGAATATGCTCCAAGAACATAGTTATCAGCCATGTAGCGATTGATATAAAATTTACATTAGTAATAAAAAAAATCTGTTCATTTGCAATAGAAATTCACGCAAAAAAAAAAAAAAAACTTCATCAAGGAGTATACCCCAAAATATATTTGGATGTGAAGAATAGGACAGATTGAATAGTCTTAACCAACCAAACCACTCAAGGAAATTTGTAACTACTCTACTCCAAACAAAAACAAAACAAAATTCTCACCAATGCTCTTTGTGGTAGCAAAAGCAAAAAACAAAACAAAACAAAAAAAACCCAACCCACTGAGTATCCACTGATTAGACAGTAACTTATTAGGGAGTAATAAATTATATTATTGCATTATAAGAAATTATGAATATAGCGAAGTCACAGAAACTGAAGTAATGCAAAGAATGCAGAACCAGAAAAAACATTTATTCAGTGACTATAAGTTAAAACAACACTAAGTGACATCAGATTAAATGTGAAAGTCAATCCTTGTTCCAGGGGTAGGATGTGGTAGACTATGTATAAGAAATACTGCATGCTCTGTCAGTGATATATCTAAGAAAAGTTCTATAAGAGGTATTGAAAATTTGACTGGAATTTGCCCTCCAAATTGCCTCTTAGCAAAGGTCTTTTTGTTTAAAGAACAAAAAAAAACTCTCAACTATTTCAGAGCCTGTAACAATTTAAAGAAGGGTAAACCAACCTTGAAATAGCTTCTGATATGCAAAGGTCAATAGCATATTGGCTATCATCATGGTATGAAATGCAAAGAAAACTAAAATTGTGAAGTCTCTATGTCAAGGGGAGAATCTAAGCAACATTTCAATTGTTAATAATGAAATGGTGATCAAACTTAAAAGACAAAAGGAGGGAAATAATTTTGTGCTATAACACACAAAACAGAAGAGAAATGGTGAAAAAGATAAAATGAGGAGAGCTGAGAAAGTGAATTTTTAAAAACTCAGCAGTGGGAACTGTGCTTAATGCATGTGGAAAAGGCTGGAATTAGTGAAAACAAAAGTAATCTGTCAAATCTGATTTATCTTATCATACTTTATTACATTACATATTATAGCATTCCTTCTGTCAGAAAGGAATAACCCTGAAAATGGCCTGTATTCCCATTGTAAAGAGAGATAAACTTGCAAATCAGATGCTGGTACCCATTGGACAGCAGGGGAAACTAGGGTAATGAAATGAGAAAAATATTATTTCTGCTTATGCATATGTACATTCATGAACTTATGGAAATAGGTGACTTCAAAGAGAACCAGTCAACATTTTAAAATTAACGTTTCCTTTCATATTTATTCTTTTTATATGGGGCATCCCTGGGAACCTGGATGAAATTTACTGCCTTACTCTATTTGAGTATGACTACTCCCTACTAATAAAGATGACAAAACTGAAGATAAAGGAATGACTTTTGTATCTTATTCTCTAAGGATTGGTATCTATTTAGAAAGAGGGAGGGAATTCCATTCATAGTTCTCTTTGGCAATCCTCCAGGCACTTATTTTGTGAACTAAAATAGAATGAAATTTTCTGACTTGAATCTTTTCAAGAAGATGACATTTAGAGCCACATAAGCAACAGGAAAAAATTTAAAAGAAGGTAATTCAGTTGGAAGTTAATAAAGAAGGGACAATTAGTACCTTTGCCTAAGTTGGAAGAAACCACTTACAGAGGAGATTACAAACAGCCTAATGTAAATCGAAAATATTTAACAAAATAAAAATAAATAAGATAAAAATAAACCATGTATTAGCATTATTTAAGTCAACATGCAGCCTGAAGGGATCCTTATGCACAGTTTATTGGCCCAATTCTATTTGTGTCTAATCGCTATTCTACAGGATTTCTGTGAGAATCACTCTGATGTAGCAAAATTAACTCGAGAATCAATAATATAATTTGCGATACACTAATACAAGCGTTAATATATAAACTAAAATATTGGTGGTATTAAACATTTTTAAAAACAACAAGCAACCTAGAGGATATATTCTGGCTAGAAATCACAAAGCAAAAACCAGTAAAGAGCTCAGCATTATAAAAGTTAAGTACAAGGCCACAGGTGATGATACTAAATGATGATAGCTGTAGGGATTTAAAAAGATATACCTGGGATGCATTTAAGAGAATCAGGGGTACAGTTTATAGGATTAGAATAAGTAAACAGTGTTAATGACAACTCAGTGTTACAGAACATAATTATCACAGCCATCTAGTGATAGATATAAAATTAATGTTAGTAATTAAATAAATCTGTTCATTTGTAATAGAAATTCACACAAAAAATTCATTTAGGAGTATATACCAAAATAAATTTGGATGTGAAGAATAGGACAGATTGAATAATCTTAACCAACCAAATAATTCAAGGAAATTTGTAACTACTCCAGCTTCCCTATCTGGTTTAAAATATGACACAGCCTTTGCTTTCAATGTCAAAGAACAAGGCTCATTATTACATTAAGGCCCTAATGTCTACAAAGTTGAGGTTATCCGACAAAGACACAATATAAAGAAAGGTATGTGGACGCACAATTACTCTTTAACCAACTTCAATTTTTAGAAGACAGAATTTTTTTTCCCCCAAAGAAGAGAAAATGAATTTCTGCTAATTAAAAAATAAAAGACACATACAAGATGGAAGAAAATATAACAGAGACGGAATGAGTCCATACTCCTGTAAAAATGAGTGTTAAGACAGAGAAGTGCTAGACTCAAGACACAGAATGAGACATACAATTTGACTATGGCCAATATAGTAAATTGTTTTACTTTGCTAGACATACTGGTTACTTGTTCTTTCTCCAATGGGGGTGGAAGGGCTGGGGAAAGTGATGGGAAGAAGGGGTGAAGCCTATTAACTGAAAGTGACAGATTTGTGCTGTCCGGGGAAAAAAAAAAAGTCAAGAGCACTAAAGTTCAGAAGAATCTAAGAATGGCTTAAAAAAAAAAAGATGTTTTTATTTAGCTATATTGGGAGTAAGAGAGGAAGCTCAAAGAAGGAATAAGACTAATCCTAGGGGTGGATTGAATGACAATTGACTGGAAAAAGTTATTTTAGTTTTTTTTTTTTTCTGTCCACCAAGGAAAGTTATCTTTAAATGTAAAAAGAACAAAGGAGATTTAACAATAAGTTACCTGAGATGCAAAAGGGCCTAATAAGAGAACTGCACCAGAGCTCAAATAGTTCAAACCATAAAAAAACCAACATATACATGAGGGCACTGAAAGAAATGACAGGTTAAGAGTGTAGAATTACTCATCTATGATGTCTGAAAAACCACAAAGGAAATGTGCTTCAAGACTAAAGAGAAAATGTACTGATTCTCAAAGAAAAACAAAGTAAGATTTTCAAAATGTCTTGGGAAAATGTCAGAATGTATCATTAAAAGGCTTCTGGGCATTTAATAAGAGAAATAGTAATCAATGTGTCAACAGGTAATGCTAGACTAACATTCTTGATTTGACAGAACTCCAATCCTCTAGTACACTGCTTGCTTACTTTGCCACTACTTTGGTTCAGAATGTCAATTGTTTTTGGCTAGACTATTGCAATAGCTCGTCACTGATCTTCCCTGGTCCCTCCCTTCTTGAATTCAGTTTCCACACAGCTGTAGAAACAATCTTCCTAAAGCATATGTCTTTCAGTGGCTCCCTACTGCCTCCCAGGTAAAATACAAATTTCTCAACCTTGCATTTAAAGCCCTTCACAAACTACCTCTAGCCTAAATGACATATGAATGGAGAAATTTAGAGGCTATGTTAAGGTAAACCTTGGAGGTTTCACTCTGCAAGAATCAGGTAAGCACGATTAATCAAGACTTAAATTGCTTTTCTTCATATATTCTATATTCCAGTCAAAACCCTACTTTGTTTTCTAAACAAAGTATTCCATCTCTCACCTCCATGATTTTGCATAAGCTATTCTCCATGACAGGGATATATATTCCCCCCTCAGCTCCGTCTCTTAATATACCCTAAATCAAGGTGCAGTATGGATTCTACCTCTTATTGAATACTATTCTTGAGTGTTGCATTTTCTCTCCTTCACAAAATTATTTTACATTTACTTATCTAGTTATCTCAGGACAATATAAGCAGCTCCTTTAGAGCAAGGGCTGACTTCTCCCATCTTTTAATCTTCCTACCTATTGACCCAAAGATAGCCGGTGCTTAACAGGTTCTTGTTTAAAGGTAAATTAGGTAGATGAGGTACACCAGATTGTCAGCAAGGCAGTCAGTCACTCTAGAGATTCTTATGGACAACAACATGCAACAGACAGACAACAAAATACTAAGTTTAGACTAATCAGGGGTGGGGAATCTATGGCCAGAGGCCACATGTGACCCTCCAGGTTCTCAAGTGTGCCCCTCTGACTGAATCTGAACTCCACAGAACAAATCCCCTTAACTAAAAGGATCTGTTCTGTAAAACTTGGACTTAGTCAAAAGGACCTCGAAGAAGTCCACACATGGCCTTGAGGCAGGAGGTTCCTCACCCCTGGCTTAGATGGATCCAGAATCTATTTAATGGATATATCCAAAAAGTAATTATGAATAGCGTGATATTAACTCAGATGAGATTTCTACTAAGAGTATTCCAGGGATCTGTCCTTAGTCTTATTCAACACTTATCAGTAACTTGAAAGAAAACATGGATACTATGGTTTATCAAATTTGTAGACAACACAAAGCTACTAGGGATAGCAAACATGATGCATCATGGTGAGAATATAAAAAAATAAATAAACAAATTAGAATGAGACAAATCTAATAAAATAAAAGAGGATAAATATACATTTGAAATATCAACTGCATGAGTACAGACGTTGGGAAACATGAAAAAATCTAGCAACTTGAAGGCCAATAAGTAAAGAATGTGACACAGCCAACAAAAAACAAAACCTTAGCTCTAAATTATAAAGAGAAGAATTGAATCCCAGAACTAAGCCCGACCACACCTGAAAATAACCTTTTTAGGGAATATTTTGGGAAAGTTTTTGACAAGTTAACAACTAGAAGGGCACCAAAAGGTGAATAAATTGTGAACCAACAATACAAAAATTAAAGGAACACAAGTAACTTCACTTGAAGAGGAGATTTGGGAGTATATGATATGACAGGACTTTAAAGTGTCTGAAAGGCAATCATGTGGAAGTTCCACTTAACCCCAAAATACAGAAGTAGTATAAACAACGGATAGAAGGTAGACAGGTTTCAGCTCAATATAAGGAAAAGTTTCCTAATAATTAAAAGCTCTCTCTTTTTGCAATGGGAAAGAACTAGATATTGAGGGGGTACCTATCAAACAGGGAATGACTGAGCAAGTTGTGGCATACCAATGGAATAGAATACTATTGTGCCATTAAGAAATGACGAGAGGCCAAATTTGGAAAAATCTGTGAAAGACTGACACAGAAAAAAAAAACTGATACAAAGTGCAGTGAATAGAAGCAAGAAAACACTATACACAGTAAGAGCAACACAGTAAGATCAACTATGAACAACTTAGCTCTTCTCAGCAATACAATGATCCACAACAATTCCAAAGGATGGAGGATGAATGCAAATCAAAGCCTACTATTTTCACTTTTATTTTTTTTCATGGTTTTTTTCTTTTGGTCTGTTTCTTCTTTCAGACAACTAAAATAGAAATTTGTACATGACTGCACACACGTAACCTACATCAAAGTGCTTACCACCTTAGGGAGGGAGAAAATTTAGAACATAATTTTTTTAAAATGTTAAAAATTGTCTTCATATATAATTGGAAAATTAAACTACTATTTAAAATGAAAAAAAAAGTGGCGCAAAAGTGAAACAGGTTATCTCAGGAAGTAGGAAATTTTCCCCTAGTACTGACAGTCAATCTGATCTTCTAATGTTTTTCTAATGTTCTAATGATTCCTATGAGATATATCTCCCCAGAACAAATACTATAAGTCTAATTTTCTGTATTTTCACTCTGTGGAAAAAGGTGAAATAAATTTAGGTACTGAATAAGAAATCACAAATGACATAAGCAAATTTTTTTACACTTCTCTAAGAATGTGTTCTTAAAAGCCAGAAATGAGAAATTACTAATGGTCTGCAAAAGATCAGGTATCATTTTTTTAGGCCAGAGGATCTGCAGTATTTTCAATTGGAGCACTAAAAAAAGAGCTCAGGGCTATCACTGTTAAATCTAAAGAATAAAGAGAAAGGAAAAACAGAAATAAGAGAGAAATGTGATCATAAGGAAGTGGATGAGACTGAATAATAAAAGAATTCTGAGGGAATATAAATGAAAGGAAATAAAAGAAAAAGTGCTGATACTTTACGTATTTAAAATCTAAATGAATGATAAGCAAGGTTAATAGCCACTTAATGTTTGGGTTAATGTTAAATGTTAAGATTTCTGATCAAACACCAAAAATTTTAAAATGGGTAGAGAGGAGAAAAGGTCAAGAATCTGCAATATATGACTGGAATGATGTGTTGGTAAGCAAAATAGGCTCTTAGCACTCAGTTCAACCAAGTGCCCTTGAAGAGTTTGGCTTTTGTTTCCTTTGATTTGTATTTCACTGAGTCTTACTAGGAGCTACGCCCCAGGCCCAAACCCCTTTCAGGTGCTAAGCCTATGTGGGTGTGAAGCTCCCAGGGCACTAAGGGGAGTTGCTAACTCAAGACCCAATTATAGGAGCCTAAGTTCTGGTCATTCAGATGACATTTGATGACACCTGAAACGGTATAAGAAGAAAAGACAGGGATATTTGCTCAGGGCTCTCACTCTTGGTGTCCAGCTGATGTGGAGACTCTGGGCAGCTGTAGTTAACAGCCCTCCAGCTTGCCCAGATGTTCAGACTTGGTTTTCTTGGTAACTATGAACTGTATCTGGTCTGTTTGTAATTTGTTTGTATTTGCTCTGAAGTTCAGGGTGCTGGCTTTCTACCCAGAACTAAGTGAATGATATTTGCATGCTGGATTAAAGTAAGCTTGTGAACCCCTTAACATTGCTTTCCTTAGTAAAGCAGATCAAAAGAACCTGGGCTTTGGCAGCGTGGTGGTAGTGTTCTTGTTGTTGGGCTTGTGTTGGTCTTTCACCCCCAGAACAGCTGCTAGCCAGATTGTTGAAACAAGTGAACAAAAAGAACCATGTCTCCCTTGCCCTAAAATACAATGTTAATTTGCCAAGTATCCTTGAAATAATTCCTAAATTTGGAGAGGGGTAGGGGGACTCCCATAAAAAGAAGCAGTTTTAATGAGAAGGATTCCTTCTTAGAAAAAAAGAACTGCTTTTAGGAAGTGTTTATTTGCATTGTACTTGGGACAGCTGAATCTAGACCCAAATTCTAGTTCCCTTTCTACCAGAAATTGTCTAGGCTTCAATTTCCTTGTTCTCTTTCTATCCCCAGTAACTTTCCCCCTGCCCCCAAAAAGAATGACTTAGACCACTTGATTTAAGGTACCTATTTGAACTGAAATTCAAATTATATGAGGAAGCAATTACAATAAAGTTTCCTCTGCATTGTAAACTCTTTAATTATATAACTCTTACGGGATGGTAAGTGGGGAGCAGGCATTAAGATAAGATTCTTGACTCCTACACTTCATAAAGTGTAGGATACTGAAACTCGGCATCCTAATCTGTAAAGTAACACACAACCTGCTTGTTGATTATTCAAACACTTGCCTTTCCTTTAGTAAACTCTTCGTATGTATTGTCTTTTTTACAAAATGGAACAATGAAATCTGAAAGCAGAAAACTTGACAGTTGAAATGGCACCCCTCCAAAAAAAACCCCCTGTAATTATGTCATTTTATGTTATGTTATTTATTTATATTTATTTTAACAGAACAAATTGATAATCTTTCATATCCTGTCAACTTGGACCACATCTACTAACTTCCTTTGTTACAGCTAAACAACTACCAAGCCAAATATGATTGGCAACTTTTTAAAAAAAAAAATCTAGGGGCAGTTAGGCGGTGCAGCGGACTATAGCACTGGCCATGGAGTCAGGAGGACCTGACCTTACCAAGGGGGAAAAAAGCCTCTTATCTAAAGGATAAAACAATTGAAGACACTTTAATATCTAAAGTGAATGAATCTAAAGCAAAACAAATTTTACTAACAAGTATTCAAAACCTTACACATTTCTATTAAATTTTCTTGAGCACTTAACACATGGAGCTAGGGGGCAGGCGGTTTCCATTTTAATTCATTCTATATAGTTTTTGAATTTGTTCAGATAGTATTTTAAGATTAAACACTGAAATACTTTTGTAAATGGATTAGCAAATGTGATTTCTTATTTCTAGGAATATATGCTAAGTTTAAATAGTTTACTAAAGCACAGAACCTATTTGTATACAAATAAAATTAGCTTAAAGAATGGCAGCCTTCCCCCCCCACTTAAAAAAAAAAAAAAGCTTTTACAATCCTGGGTGATTTTCCTGTACACAAGTGCTAATCCAATTGAAAATAATGATCCAGTTGAAATATTTACATTGGTATTACTATTTAGAGCCTCCTGACCTCAGCTCAGTCCATCCAATTCAATTCTTCCTTTATCAAACTTTTGTTATTAGAAACTTTGGGTGTTTTTTTGTTTTTGAGGCAATTGGGGTTAAGTCACTTGTTGAGGGTCACACAAGCTATTAAGTGTCAAATAACTGAGGCCACATTTGAACTCAGATCCTCCTGACTCTATGGCTGGTATCCTATCCACCATGCCACCTAGCTGCGCCCCACCCCCCAAAACTTGAGACTTAGAAGGACTTCATTGTAAGCTGAGATACAGAAAGGAGCAAAAGATCAAAAAGGTAGTGGGGTTACAGACTCCCAGTTGAGAAGTAATATGCTATAAGAAACATTTCCTCTTCCTTCCAGAAAGAGCAGAACCATATACTATTTCTACCACAGCAGGTTCAACTAGTTCTATGGACAAATGCAAGCTCCTGTTTCATATTCACAAAGCCAGGTAAAAGATTAAAAGTATGTCGGGGTGCTGAGCCAAGATGGCAGCTAGAAAGCTAGGACTTGCGTGAGCTCCCGACCAGGTCCCACCAAAAACCTATAAAAAATGGCTCTGAACAAATTCTAGAACTGCAGAACCCACCAAATAGCAGAGGGAAGCAGGCTCCAGCCCAGGATGCACAGAGCTGGGAGGGGAAGGGAGTGCAGCCCAGTGTGCGTGGCAGCAGGACCAACCAGACCAGGACCTGGGTGGAACAGGCCCTAGCATCCTGAATCTGTGAGCTAGGGCAGTTACCAGACTTCTCAACCCACAAACACCAAAGACAACAGAGAAAGTTAGTGGGAAAAGCTGTGGGGGATAGAATGAAAGGAGTTCTCGGTTCAGCCACAAGGGGGGGGGGGAGCAGCAGGGGTGGTGCAGCTACAGAACTGCAGCTGCAGTTGCTTCTGGCCTCAGGCCCACCTGGTGGGAGGAATTAAGCGGCGGGTCAGAGCAAGAGGGCAGAACCTGCTTAAAATCTGACTCAGGTCGAGGTTGGTGGTTCTTGGGGGAGGAAGAGTGCTGGTGTGGCAGAGCTGGCTGTATAGAAATAGCTCTGAAATCAACAATGCATGCCCTCAAGCTTGGAACAAAGTACTCTTTACTCTACAAGCAGCTGAAAAACTCAATTATTTTATATCCAGCTGGGAAATAAGATATACAGGCAGTGGGGTATAGAAATCTGTCTTGCCCTTAAAGAAAGTAAGGAGGAAGGATATAAGGGGCAGGGGGAGAAAGAAGGGAGGGTAGACTGGGGAAAGGGCTAATAAGAATCTTGGGGTTGGGGGGAAAGGGAGAGATAGAGTAAAATATGTAATTCAAAATCTTATGGAAATGAATGTTGAAAACAAAAAATCTAAAAAAATAAATTGCTGCAGAAATAAACCTATAATGCTTCAAACATGCACCTGCTTGTTACGAGGAAAAATAATGTAACACAGCTGGTCAATTATTTACTCTTTTTGTAGACATTAAAGAAACTCCATCAAGAACCCACTGAATGGAAACCAGTTATCTAAAGTTTGAACATGTTTGTAAAGCTCAAACTGTAGGGACGGAAGTACAAGGCCGTTTGAGGAACTTTCAAATTCTGAGATCTCAAAGGCAATTCCTTGATAGAAGACCCAACATACTTTTTTTAAAAAAATTTAATATATTTAGTTTTCAGCATTGATTTTCACAAGTTTGAATTGCAAATTTTCTCCCCATTTCTACCCTCCTTCCCAACTCCAAGATGGCATATATTCTGGTTCCCCATTCCCCAGTCAGCCTTCCCTTCTGTCACCCCACTCCCCTCACATCCCCCTTTCCCTTCCTTTCTTGTAGGACAAGATAAATTTCTACACCCCATTGCCTGTGTATCTTATTTCCTAGCTGCATGCAAAAACTTTTTTTTTTGTTGTTTTTGAACATCTGTTTTTAAAATTTTGAGTTCCAAATTCTCTCACCTCTTCCCTCTGCACTCACCCTCCCTAAGAAGGCACACAATTCAGCATAGGCTACATGCATATCATTATGTAAAACCCTTCCACAATACTCATGTTGTGAAAGATTAAATATGTTTTGCTCCTTCCTAACTTATCCCCCTTTATTGAATCTTCTCCCTTAACCCTGTCCCTTTTCAAAAGTGTTTCATTTTGATTACCTCCTCCCCGTCTGCCCTCCCTTCTATTGTCCTCCCCCTTTTTTATCTTCTTCATCCTACTTTCCTGTGGGGGTTAGATACCCAATTGAGTGTGTATGGTATTCCCTCCTCCAGTCAAATCTGATGAGAGCAAGATTTACTCATTCTTCCTCACCTGTCCCCTCTTCCCTTCCAACAGAACTGCTTTTTCTTGCCACTTTTATGCGAGATAATATACGCATTCTATCTCTTTCTCCCTCTCAATATATTCCTCTCTCATCCCTTGATTTTATTTTTTTAGATATCGTCCCTTCTTATTCAACTCACCCTGTGCCCGCTCCTCTACATATATATACACACACACATATTCCTTTCAGCTACTATGATACTGAGGTCTCATGAATCATACATATCATCTTTCCATGTAGGAATGTAAACAAAACAGTTCAACTTTAATAAGTCCCTTGCAGTTTCTTTTTCTTGTTCTTTTCTTGATTACCTTTCCATGCTTCTCTTGATTCCTGCGTTTGAAAGTCAAATTTTCTATTCAGCTCTGGGCTTTTCAGTGAGAAAGCTTGAAAGACCTCTATTTTATTGAAAATCCACATTATGCCTTGGAGCATGATACTCAGTTTTGCTGGGTAGGTGATTCTTGGTTTTAATCCTAGCTCCATTTACCTCTGGAATACTGTATTCCAAGCCCTTTGATCTCTTAATATAGAAGCTGCTAGATCTTGGGTTATTCTGATTGTGTTTCCACAATACGCAAATTGTTTCTTTCTGGCTGCTTGCAGTATTTTCTCTTTCATCTGGGAGTTTTGGAATTTGGTGACAATATTCCTAGGAGTTTTCTTTTTGGGATCTTTTTGAGGAGGCAATCTGTGGATTCCTTCAATTTCTATTTTACCCTCTGGCTCTAGTATATCAGGGCATTTCTCCCTGATAATTTCTTGAAAGATGATATCTCGGCTCTTTTTTTTTGATCATGGCTTTCAGGTA
>CM053623.1:85861468-85880164 GCA_028646595.1 Phalanger gymnotis | reverse complement strand
AATTGCTTGACTTTTTAGGGAGGGTGGATGGGAAGGGAAGAGGGGAGAGAAAATTTGGAACTCAAGGTTTTAAAAAAATAGATGTTCAAAAGTAAAAAAGTTTTTTTGTTTTCATGCAACTAGAAAATAAGATGCACAGGCAATGGGGCATAGAGATTTATCTTGCCCTACAAGAAAGGAAGGGAAAGGGGGATGGGAGGGGAATGGGGTGATGGAGGGGAGGGCAGACTGGGGAACAGGGCAGCCAGAGTGTACCCCATCTTGGAGTGGGGGGGGAATTGGGGAGAAAATTTGTCATTCAAACGCTTGTGAAAATCAATGCTGAAAACCAAACATATTAAAAATAAATTAAAAAAAAAAACAGAAAAAAGGAATTAAAAAAACACCAAAAACCGAAAAGATCTGCAATAAATAGGTCCTTTTTCTTTGATTTATTTAGGAGTACAAATCTACTAGTGGTGTTGCTGTGTCTAAGGGCATACATAGTTTTATAGTCCTTTGGGCAGTTATTGTAACCATAATGTTGCTAGTAGCTACTGTGAGGGTGTTAGACCAGTAATGGCAGCATACAGGAGGGGTGCTAGCAGTTTCTTTGATCTGCTTTTCTAAGGAAAGCAACTCGAAGGGGTTAACAATCTTTAATTAAAAACATACACACACACACACACACACATATATATATACACATATGTATGTACATATGTGTGTATATATACATATATACACATATATGTATACACACACACATACACATATATATATATATAAAATCATTCGCTTAGTTCAGGGGGAAAAGCTAGCACTCTGAAGTTCAGAAAGAATACAAAGAGAAATTACAGTACTAAAGCCAGGAGGGCTCCAATGCTATCCAGAGTCTCATCTGGCCAAATCACATAAATACTCTTCCCATGAGTAAGCCCCCAAAGCAGAATGCCCACGTCAGAGCATATACACTCTGTTTAGGGCCCTGGGGCATAGTGCCTACTCAGCAAAAGGGTGTGGGGAAAGATCTTTAATCACTAGCACTACATCATATATATATATATATAGTTTCCAATCAATGACTCTTAATTCAAACAAAGGCAAGACTCAAAGGCACTTGATTAGCCTTAGTGCTGAGAAGCACTCCAAAACAAAAGACAACAAAAAGTCCCATCCTGCTTGCCATTACAGTTATGAATTGTTTTCTAAAATGCTTGGACTAGTTGAAAATAAAACTCCATTAAAAATGTGCTTTAGTGTCCCGATTTTTCCACATCTTCTGGAGCATTTATCAGTTTCCTTTTCTGTCTTGTCTTTTTTTAAAATACATTTTTATTCGTATCTTGCTTTTTACGTCACTAGTTTGTCTTTTCCACGATGTTATTTCTTAGAGCACAGTAATATTCTATTAAATTAACGAGCCACAATTATTTTAGCCATCCGCAGTCTGTGAGCATATGCTTTGTTTCCAGTTCTTTGCTACCACAAAAAAGTACTGCTATAAATATTTTGTTGCATATGCATATAAGTACTGGATTCTCTCAGTTGAGGAGTATGGACATTTAGTCATTTTATTTGGCACTGATTCCCAATTGCTTTCCAACATGTTTATACTGATTCACAGCTACACTAACAGTGCAGTGGTGTTTGTTCCTGTCTTCCTTCTCACAAACTCACCAACATCAGCTATTGCCACATTTGTCAATTTGCTGGGTGTGAGAATAAAGAAACCTTAGGGCTGTTTTAATTTGCATTTTTTAATTAGTGATTTGGAACACCTTTTAATGGCTATTCATAGTTTGTAATTCTTCTTTTGAGAGCTATTCATATCTTGTGATCACTTAATAACTGCAGAATGGCATCAGGTTTCTTATATATGTTAGTTATTTTATGTCATAGATATCAAGCCTTTTTCTGAGAAATTTGATATAAAGATTCCCCCATCCTTTATGTAGCCACCTAGATGCATTGTCCAATATTAAGGTTACATTTCCATTTTTAATTTGTTGTGAAGCATGACATAAGATGTTAATCTAATTTCTACCAGGCCTCTCTCCAGTTTGTGTGTGTTTTTATGTAGTTCTTTCCTAAGTAATTTTGTTTTTAGGTTTATTAAGCTCTGATTGTTGTTTAATTCTTATTCTTTCTGTTCTGTTCTACTGATTTACTCTATAATTCTTATGTATTTTCCATACCTCCCCACTTTGAGACATATGTTGTAATAATTTTAAAAGAGTAATGAAAAAAAAGGTCATCTAACCACCACTAAAAAGTTACATTGTGTGCAATATTCCACGTCCATGGTCCTCTATTTTTCATTTATACAATCACCCATATTACCTGTAAACCTCTGTTATCATCCATTCTACTTACCTCCTGTTAGTACTTTTTATTTATGCCAATCATCTTTTGTGCCTATAATTTTAACTGCTACCTTACTTATCAGGATTATGTTCCCCATTACAAACTAATTCTAAACTTCAGAATTGTTCATCAGTGGTGTCTCAGAACATCTCATGTCCTTCAAAACCTACGTAGTTTTTTTCTTCTGCCTTTCTCAGGGATACTTTGCAGTGTTTCCCCTTTAAGTGTTATCAGGCCTACTGTAGCCCTACCCCTAGAGCAATTTTTTTTTTTTTGCTCATAATTAGTGTTAAATATGTGCTTGTTGAGGTGACTACATGGTATAGTAGATAGCATGCTGGGCTTGGAGTCAGGAAGACTCACCTTACTGTGTTAAAATTTGTTTTTTAGTAATATTATTTCCCCAGTTACATGTATAATTTTTAACATTAATTTTTTTAAATTTCTGAATTTGGATTTGGCCTCAGACACTTAACTAGCAGTGTGACCTTCGGCAAATCAAGTGACTGGCAAATCCTTTTGCATCAGTTTCCTCATCTGTAAAATGACCTGGAGAAAGAAATGGCAAATTATGCCAGTATCTTTGCCAAGATAACCCCAAATGGGGTCACAAAAAGTCCTAAGTGGTTGAAAAATGACTTAACAACAGCAAATATGCTTCTTGGCTTGAACTGTTCCCTGACTAAAAAGTGTTCTCCACAGAAGCTGCTAAGCTTTTTGGCTTATTAAAATCCTACACCCATCATCTTGGTTGTCTTCCCAGATTGGAAGTCTTTCCTCTAAAGGGAAGGTATGGTTTGGTAACTCTGTGGATAGCCCTGGCCAGGGCCTAGCTTTAGGAAGACCTGAGTTCACATTTGGTCTTAGACACATAACTAACTAGCTCTATCACTATGAGCAAGCCACTTAACCTCCTTTACCTCTGTTTATTCATTTGTTAAAATGAAGATAATAGCAAACACCTCCCAGGGTTGTTGTATGGTTCTGATAGTACCTGGCACTATGCTGTCTATATAATGGCAGTATATAAATTTTATTTAATATTATTGTTGTTACCACCACCACTACCACAATAGGTGCTGATCTCTTCATTATTAAATTTCAACTGCATCTAGCACAAAGTGATTTTACCTAGTCAAAGATTTGACCATATGACTCAGTGAACTTCTGGAGCTCCTAGTTGCAACTACCATAAAATCTAATGCTCTTCTCTGTTAAGCTTTTACAGCCTTTCCTCCAACCTATTTTCCAGTCTCATTCTTTGATCCAGTCATACTAGCCTTCTCCCTGTTGTTTCTATGTGACATTCCATCTCTGTTATCCATGCCTTTACACCAGCTGTCCTCAGGCCTCCCTCTTCAGCTTCATCTCATAGACTCTTCTCTCTCCAATATATGGTTCAAATTCCACTTCATACATGCCTTTGCTGATCATCTTGACTCATTATTTTGCATTTAATGTCTTTATATATACTTAAATAGTTGTTTTTCCCATTCGAATGTAATCTCTTCATACATAGGAGTCGTTCAGTTACCGTATTTGTATTCTCAGCATCTAGCACTGTCCTTGGCACATAATAGGTATTAAATACTTACCGATTGGTTAATTTGTTCGATAAACTGTTCAGTTGGGAACAAAATCAATAAATGTATTAAAGCATGTTATGTAAGTCAGTTACTAGAGATTAACTGTGTAATAATAACTCGCATGTAGTGCTTTACCCAAGTCTCTTCCCAACAGTCCTATGAGGCAGATTAAATAAAATCAACCAGCATTTATTGAGTGCTGGTATCTCTTTTTCAGATTTCTATTTATTCATTTTAGTTTTCAACATTCACTTCCACAACATTTTGAGTTCCAAATTTTCTCCACATCTCTCCCCTTCCCCTTCCCCTACCCAAGATGGCATGCATTCTGATTACCCTTTCTCCCAATCTGCTCTACCTTCTATCACACCCCACGTCAGTCTTTCTTTTATCTCCTTTTCCTTCTGTTTTCCTGTAGGATAAGATAGATTTCTGTACCCCATTGCTTGTGCATCAAATTTCCTGGTTGCATGTAAAAACAATTTTTAACATTCATTTTTTTAAAGCTTTGAGTTCCAGATTCTGTCTCTTCCTTCCTCCCCACCACCCTCACTGAGAGGGCAAGCAATTCAATATAGATTGTATATGTGAAAGACTGTATTTCACTCCATCCTATCCACCCTCCCCCCCATTCTGATCTCTCCTTTGGTGCTGCCCCCCCCCCAAGTGTTTGCTTCTGTTTCTGATTACCCCCTCCAGTCTGCCCTCTTCTATCATCACATCTCCTCCCCCCATCCCAGTCCCCATACTTTGCTGTAATAAGAAGGCAGAATTTATGATTTCAAAGAGAATCATATATCTGTCTGAACGGTTCAGAACCGCAGGATATAAGGAATTCTCTGAGTAGAAGGGAGAAGAATTAAAGCATTTATTCAGGCTCCAAAGTAACGGCCCCGTGAACCAGCCTTCCCATTTTGATATTTTGATCTAAAGCTTCCAAGCCCAGTAAGTCCACCTCACAAAAGTAACCAGGAGGCCATAGAAAAACATGATGGTATTAAACCAAATCATGTTCATGCTTCCCCTCTCTGGTAAGAAGATTACCCACTGCCCTCAAGTCCTTGCTCGGCACTCCGCTGTCCACACATGGTCGGCTCTGCTAAAGTCAACACCTCCCCTTAGCCAGCCCCACCTTGGGCCCCACCTCAGTCATCAGTCCACACCCACATAGGTTTTACACCTAATAGGGCTTTGGGCCTGGGGCTTAGCACTTAGCAAGATTCAGTGAAATAGCTGAATCACTCAAAGCAAACAAAAGCCAAACTCCTCAAGGGCACCTATTGAACTAAGTGCTAAGGAGCCCATTTTGCTTACCATTCCCCTTTAGCTCTCCACTCTTCCCCTCCATTGTAAAAGCTTTTTTTTTTTTTTTTTTTTTGCCTCTTTTATGTGAGAATTTACTCCATTCTACCTCTCACTTTCTCCATCTCCGAGGACATTCCTCTTACCTCTTAATTTCATTTTTTAGGTATCATCCTTTGCCTCCTTGTCTATTTTTATATACCCTCCCACTACCCTAATAATGAGAAAGTTCAACTTTATTAAGTCCCTTATAATTTCTCTTTCCTGTTTCTTTTCATACTTCTCTTGAATCTTGTATTTGAAAGTCAAATTTTCTGTTTAGCACTGGCTTCTCAAGAATGCATGAAATTCCTTTACCTCATTGAATGTCAGTTTTTCTCTCTCATGGATTACATTCAGTTTTGCTGGGTAGGTAATTCTTAATTTTCATCCTAGCACCTTTGACTTCTGGGATATCATTCTAAGCCCCCCAGTCCATTAATGTAGAAGTTGCTAAATCTTGTGTTATTCTGATTGTGCTTCCACAGCACTCCAATTGTTTCTGTCTGCTTACAATAATATCTCCTTGACCTGGGGATTCTGGAATTTGGCCATCATATTCCTGGCAGTTTTCCTTTTGGGATCTCTTTCAGGAGGTGATTGGTAGGGATTCTCCTCCCCTACCCCCGTTCTAGAATATCAGGTAAGTTTTCCTTGATAAGTTCTTTTGATCATGGCCTTCAGGTAGTCTAATAATTTTATCATTTATTTATTCCAATAATTTCTAAATTATCTCTCTTGGATCTATTTTCCAGGTCAGTTGTTTTTCCAATGAGATATTTTAGATTGTCTTCTATTTTTTTTTTATTCCTTTGGTTTCCTTTTATAATATCTTGATTTGCCATAGAGTCATTAGCTTCCATTGGTTCCATTCTAATGTTTAAGGAATTATTTTCTTCAGTGAGCTTTTGGACTTCCTTTTCCATTTGGCTAATTCTGCTTTTTAAGGCGTTCTTCTCCTCATTGGCTTTTTGGACCTCTTTTGCCATTTCGTGTAGTCTATTTTTTTAAGGTGTTATTTTCTTCAGTATTTGTGTGTGTGTGTCTCCTTTAGCAAGCTGTTGACTTGTTTTTCATGATTTTCTTGCATCACTCTCATTTCTCTTCTTAATTTTTCCTTTACTTAGTTTTCAAAATCATTTTTGAACTCTTCTGTGGCCTGAGACCAATTCACATTTTTCTTGAGTCTTTGGATGTAGGAGCTTTGCCTTTGTCATCTTCTTCTGAGTGTATGTTTTGACCTCCCTTGTCACCAAAGTAAGATTCTATCGTCCAAGGGTTTTTTTTTTCCATTGTCTGCTCATTTTCCCAGCCTATTACTTGACTTTTTAACTCTTTGCTAAGGTAGGGCTCTGCTTCCAGTGTGGAAGGTGTACTGTCCCAAGCTTTAGGGGTTTGTGCAGTTGTTTTCAGAGATATTTCTAGGGACCTGTAAGTTTTCAGTTTTTCTGAGGTGCTATGATCTAAGCAGAGTTGTTTACTCCTCCTGTACTGTGCTCTGGTCAGTGAGTGACTGAGTGACCCACCGACCTCACTTACTCTTTTCTGCCCTGGAACCGTAAAGATTCCATCTCCATTGCTGCCACAAGCTCTGCTATGCCAGTGCTTCTCCTTGCCCCAGGACCGCAACCTAGATCCAAGCATGGGCAAAGCAACAGAGACCTGCCTCAGTGCCAGCAGAGACCCCTTGTAATCTCCTTTTGACCAGTTGGTTGATCCCCTTACCACCTGTGGGTTGAGACCTCTGGAAACAGCTACTGCCACCACCACTACTGCTGCCCCAGGGCTGGACTGGTGCAGGGTGTGGCTTGCACTTCTTTCTCACCCAAGTGAGTCAGACCTTTCCCACTAACCTTCTAAGGTGTCCTTGGCATTTGTGGGTTGAGAAGTCTGGAAACAGCCTCAGCTGCCACTGATTTCGTACCCTGAGGCCTGCTCCAGGTTTCCTGGGGCCACTCTGGACTTCTTTCCACTCCAACTTCCTGCAACAGACTTTTCCTGGCATTTTTCCAGGTTGTCTTGGCTTGGAAATTTGTTTCACTTTGTCTTTTTGTGGGTTATGCTAGTCTAGAATTTGTTTAGGATCATTTTTTTTTTACAGGTATTTCACAGGGTTTGAGGGAGGAGAGGTCAAGTGAGTCCCCGATTCCACTCCACCATCTTGACTCTGTTCCCCCTAGTGCTGGTATCTCTTAGGTATTATGCCAAGCTTTATTTATCCATATGAAACTAGGGAAGTCCAAAATCACTGTAATGCCAATCACAGCAGCACGCTTTGAGGACTGTTGCTGTGAATAATTTCAAGGGTCTAATTGCATAGCATAATGAACTCTATTCAGCACTAAACTAAAGCATTGTTCAATAAAGTAAAGTATAATCATAACAGTATCTTTAAGTAAAACATATAATTATATATATGTGTGTATATATGTGTGTGTGTGTGTGTGTGTGTATAATTACACTCAGTATATCATATGGCACATAGCATATATCATTGCATTCAGTAGCATTCCCCAAAATATTTGTTTACATAATCAGAGGGTCCCAAGCTAGAGTCTTCCCTAACACAACACATCCTTAAGGGGTAGGAGAAAATACTACACCATCACCCCTAGGTCACAGTAAGAACAATCTTCTTAATGAATACCAAGCGTCCAAGTAAAGTCCTCTTTCATCTTGACTCAAGGTTGACTTCCAAGTCCCATGGCTTTTCCTCTGTGGGCTGACTGATCATAACTCTCACCTGGATTCACAAGGCAGGTAGCTCTCCACTCCTGCTCCAGGTCTCAGCTCATGGGTACTGCTCCATTCCAAGTTCTTCCTGCTCCTACCCAAAAGCAGGCTCCAGGGGCTCCTGGCCATAGCTTCTGCCTCTGGGGGAAAAAAAGCTTAACAGGGCAACAACACACACTACCAGCACCACCATCTCCATTCACCTCCAAAGTCCAGAGGCTCTGTGATAACAACTCAGTTCACTTTAACAGCTTTCAAAAGGGGCTTATGCCAAGCCTCTTTCCCATGGGCAGATTTCTGCCCTATAGCTCTATTTGCTTTTACAGCTCGGAAGCTCCTTCAGCAAGTCTCTGCAATCAAAGGTCTCCTCTCCGCTCTCAGACGTCTCCTTCCAGCTCTCAGACGTCTCCTTCCAGCTCTCAGACGTCTCCTTCCAGCTCTCAGAGGTCTCCTTCCAGCTCTCAGAGGTCTCCTCCCAGCTCTCAGAGGTCTCCTCCCAGCTCTCAGAGGTCTCCTCTCAGCTCTTAAAGGTTTCCTCCCAGCTCAGTTCTCAAAGCTCATTCTTCTTTGTCTCTTCTCTTCATTCTCTCCTTTTCAATGCTGGCTCACCCTCTCGACACTGGCCCTATCAATGTCTGCTTTCTCTCAACACCAGCTCTCTTTATATACAGTTCTAGTTGGTATCTGATTGACTAAAACTCAGTCTACATGTCCGATTGGTTAGAACTCACATACAAGTCTCTGATTGGCCAGAACTCAATAGACATGTCTGATATACTAGAGCCCACATAAAGGTCTCTGGCTAGAGCTCAGTCCAGCAAAAAGATCTTACTTTGCTTGCTTTACATTCCACCCCTCCTGGATCCTCGGCCTTACAATCTAAATGGCCATGGATCCAGGAACAAATAGAGGCACTATACTTTTCCATCCAGTCCTTCCACCTATGCCAAATGTAGCACGAATATATTTGTAGCACCTTTGGCGGCTATGAACATACTAGTATAGTTCTGAATCAGAAAATATATGCAAGACAGAACCAAAACATTTTTTTCAAACACCAGAAAGCCAAATCCCAACACTAGAAAGCCAGATCCACCATAGTAACAAAGAAGTTTATACACAATAACAATGTAGGGGGCACCACCAGCCCCAAGCCTCTCCCTGCTAGGGTCTTCCCACAAACACCCACAGCTAGCTCTAGCTGCCTACTTCCTCTCTCTCTCTCTCTCTCTCTCTCTCTCAGCTCGAACTGTTCTGACCAAATTCCTTCCTCTCAGCTCTGTACCACCCTTCCTGTTCCCCCTGTTCAGCAAGCTCCTTCCACCAAATGCTTCATGTGACTCAAATTCATGTAACTTAGGCTTCTATGTGACTTAAGCAGATCACATGGGTTTCTGAATGGATGGGAAAGATCTTTCCATTAAGCAAAAAATACACTAACAATATAGTCACATAATCTACTAGATACTGTTATCAGGATTAGATCTCATGCTCTCTCTTTCCACACTATCTACACTATACCTCTAACAGAGTCATCTTTTAGTAAACTTGGGACATTAGAGATTTTTCATTAAATTTGAATCTCTCTAAATGAGAACGACTGCTACACAGTATACACATTTAAACCTGGGAGGGGACATATTTTTTATGGATTCAGTTATTGTTTGTTCATGCTGACAGGTATACCTCCTTATGAGGGAGAACATTACTCTTTCCTCAGTTATTAGTTTGGCATAGATGCAAAAAATATTTCCAAGGCTCTGAAGTATTTATAGCTTTGTTCAGTCAAATATTTGTGTGTTCATTTTATACTGCCCTATTCCAAGCATGAGGAATGCAAAGAAGTTGGGCACTCTCGAATATATGGATCATCATTATAAAATAAATGGTCTATAAAGAATATGCTAAATTCACAATATAAAAGGTTGTAACAATTATTCTTTGCCCTTTAGGCCTAGATTCACAATATATGGTGGAGAGATTTGTTAAATATTTAAATGTTATGCAATTAATATTTATGCATCATTTATACATTAAAATTGCTTTCTTAGAACTGGAAGCAGATAAAATTTTTGAAGCTGTATAGTGTGAAAGTACTTTGTCACTTTAATGCTGCGTCATTTGGATTCTGAAATTTTCACATAGCTGGACTCATTTGGTATGTATCATAATTTTTCCTAAACTAAGCGTTGCTTTTGTTTTGTTTTTTTTTTCCCAGTTGGGGTCATTCGTTGTCCAGTTTGCAGCCAAGAATGTGCAGAGAGACATATTATAGATAATTTTTTTGTAAAAGATACTACAGAGGTGCCCAGCAGTACAGTAGAAAAGTCTAATCAGGTGAGTGTTCCAATAAATGTCATCTCATTTCCAACGGGAAAAAAAGATAAGCAGAATTTTACAGTAAAATAAAAGTAGCCGGTTGCTAGAATTTTAGACATAGAAGTGACCACATGGTCACTCCAAAACAGAAGTAGGCATAAAACCTTTGGTCAAATAGATTTTTCATTAGAGTAACTCATTACTTTAAACTCAACTTAGCTTTTATTGTTCTTTCTCTGACCATAATGCTTGAGACTGTAATCGAGCACATGACATAATTTCACTGGTGAACTTAAAATTTCTTTCCAACATGCTTTTACTCACATTTATTTTTAAAGTTTGACAGCAGTCTTGGTCCACTCTATGTCATATTGTGAATTCCACTTGATAAACTCACAGTCTTGACTTATCCACAGGGAGCTGACTCAGGGAAATACTTCCATATCAATAATAAGTCTTTTTCTGTTAAGATAAAATGTCTCATTCTTCATGGTATTATTTGGTGTATACAATGTCCTGTGCCAACCAATTATTGTTTTTGTTGTTTTTAGGGAATATGTTTGCAATACCTATATAGACAGGTGACTTCTGTGTAATCTTAACTCTTTGGTTTCTGTGGTTTCCCATATATTCCTCCCCATTGACACTTTTTTCCCTGCCTTTGCATTTTAGTCACCTATTCATCAGCAAAACCTATCAGTACATTGAAAACTTCTGAAATTTATGTTCATGAACCACAAAACATTCTCTGGGATGAGATTGTCTTCTCCTCTCTTCTTTAGAGCCGTGCTTGTTCTTTGTAACTCTGCAACATTAACTTTTGTTTTGATTATTTTTTCCATTTACATTGTTTATAGTCATTATGCATATTCTTTTGGGAGCTCGACTTCATTTTGCATCAGTTCATTTAAGTTTTTATATGCTTCTCTGTATCCATCTTACTCATTTTTTTTTATACCACCGTAATATTCCATTAAATTCATAAACTTCAGTTTAAGTCATTCCCCACTTGAAGAGCATCGACTTTGTTTCTATTTCTTTGCTATTATAAAAAGTACTCCAATAAATATTTTTCATGTCTATGCTTAGGATATCTGGGTCAGCATGTGGAAATTTTTTTCACTTTAATTGCGTAATTCCAAATTGATTTCCAAAATTCCACAAAATTCTACAATGTTGATTATTACTGTCTTACTTTAACTTACTTACACTACTTACTTTAAGGTAAAACCTCAGAGCTATTTTGATTTGCATTTTTTACGAAACTGGTTGTTCGTATGCTTTGACCACCTGTTTATTAGGGAATGGTGTGTTTACGTGCACGTAAACCTGTGTTTCGTCATGTGGATGGGGTGTACATACACTTAACACACTTGTGTATGTTTATCTTAGATACCAAACACCAGAGAAATTTGATTTGAAGATACTTTCCCCGTGCAACCACTTCCCTTATTGTAGATTAGTTAATTTTCTTTGTGCAGAAGCTTTTCAGTTTCACATAATCGAATTTATCTATTTTATTGTATTTGCTTCTATCTCATTTTGGCTAAAAATACATCTCCTAGGAGAAAAACAATATTTCATATGAGGGAATAAAAGAATCTCAAGGGTTATAAAGTAAAGTAGGAAAGAGGGGATTCTTATCAGTTCTAGGTAATCAAACCTTTAGAACTCTGGTCACTGCAGTAATGAGCCACCAGTTCAAACAAGTGATGAAGCCACTCTCACTCATCTCCTCACGGAGAGGTGATGAACTGAAAATGCAAAAAAGTGTGCATTTTCAGACATGAACAATTTGGAAATTTTTTTTGCTAGTCTATGTATATAATGAGAGTTTTCTAAAAACCATTTAGATTAATGGGGAAGGGCATTTAGGAGATAGACATTAAATAAAAAGTACCTCCTACTTGAAAAAAATTAAAAGGAAAGAAAATATCAAAATAATACATTTATTCTTAGCTGTTAAGATGCATATGATCACCTTTTCTAATTCTAATTAGTGTGTAGTATGCTGTGGAAGCTTAATTTCTTTCTGATTGCTTTCTAGTTTTCCCAACATTTGGGGGGGGTGTCACATATATAGTTCTTACGTTTTGAGGTTCATAAAACATTGAGTTACATTCTTTTTTTTTTTGGAGAGGAGAAAGCAGGACAATTGGGGTTAAGTGACTTGACCAAGGTCACACAGCCAGTAAGTGGGTCAAGTGTCACTGAGTTTTATTCTTACTTATTCTCCTTTGTTCCGTTGATTTATTTTTCCCCCAATAAATGCCAGTTTTGATGGCTGCTGTTTTATACTAAAGTTTGCTGTGTGGAAGTATTATTCTCTTCTCATTCCAATCTTTTTTCATTAATTCTTTTCATTGTCTAGGTTTTGGTTTTTGTTGGTTTTTTTTCCCCAAATGAATATTCACATTTTATCAGATTCGATATAAGATCCCTTTCAAGTTGATTAGTTTCTTACAAAATTCTCAATTAGATTTCTCTGTTACTTCATCCTCAGCAACTCATGTTGATGCATAACCTACAATTATTTTTGTGGAGTATTTTTTTTTCAAATATTTAACAGTACTACTGTAATAGTTGCTGAGCAAGCATTGCATGAAATAATCTTACACCTTCTTGTAAGAAGAAAATCTTTTTTTTAATTAGATTTATTTATTTTTAGTTTACAACACTTAGTTCTAGATGTTCTTGAGTTTCAAATTTCCTTCCCTTTCCTCTCTCCCCCTCCCCCCCAAGACAGCATGCAGTCTGATACAGATTCTATATAAACCTTCGAATTAAACTTATTTACACAATAGTCAAATTGCAAAGAAGAATTATGACCAATGGAATGAATCATGAGAGAGAAGAAACAGAAGAAAATTCTTTACTCTCCTCTTTTCTGTCTTGGAGTACCTTTAAGCTATCTATTCTTCCATTTAACTTCCCTTTATTCCCTTCTGGTTTCATTCATAAAAATGTAAATATTGCTAGGATTTAACTCTTCCAACAGTATTTCCCGCTTGGGCTTTGGACAGTGATTTCACATTTGGCATACCAAATTGGAAATTTTTTGATGGTCAAAAATTGATTGTTTGTATCTCTACCCCATTTCTCACTGTTCTGTTACTGTTGGCACAGAAGTAGGAAGCCAAAGAGGACTAAAAGGCTTTTTTTCCTTTGTTTTGGTTTTGTTTCATTACCATGGCCAAAATATTTAACTAAAATGTGACCAGCTTTGACGTTGTATGCCTCTCCTTAAGAACTTGTGAAACTGAGCTTCTGTACCTCTTTAAGAGAATTAAAAGGTGGGGAGAGAAAGCACAGTGGGCCATTTTTGCAACATGTTTTCAGTGTAGGAGCTTTATATCATACTTAAAAAAAATTGATAATTTTTTTTATACAACAGACTTCCTAACAAAAGCCTTCAAAGAGCATTAGTTCACTAGTAGCAAATTAATATTTTCTACTTTAGCAGCTTTGTACATTTGTTAATAGAATGGTATTGTTGTCCTCCGTAATATGGGGACTAATTGCAAGCCAGACTCCTTTTATGAGACTAATAGCAATAAGAATAATTGTATAGCTAGTATTTATATAGCCATTTAAGCTTGGCAAGGCGTTTTACCTGTGTAATCTCATTTGATCCTTGCAACTACTCTGTGCTGTTAGTATCCACAGTTTATAGATGAGGGTCAAATAGCTAGTAAGTTATTAGGATAAGATTCAAATTCACTTCAGGAAGTTCAGGTCTTCCCAACTAAGTACAGTACTCTACCTGTTTATCTACCCTGATACTGGACCTAACTAGGGGGAGAGACAAGAGAACATCAGCAATGCTGTAACAGTTATCAAGTGCAAAAGACTTAGCTAGCTACTCTAATCAAATCAGTGACGCAAGACAATGCCAAAGGACCCTTGATGAAAAATGCTATACACCTCCAGAGAGAACAACTCTGGATTCAGATTGAAGCATACTTTTTTTTCCACTTTATTTTCATTTTATTTTTGTTTTCTTTTGCAACATGGCATATATCAAAACATGTTTTGTGTGACCTCATGTGAAATCAAAGTCAAATTGCTTGCCTTCTCAAGGAGAAAGGGAGAAGGGCAGGAAGGAGGGATAGAATTTGGGACAAAAATTTTTAAAAATGATTGCTAAAGTTTGGGGGGGTTTTGCATCTAATTGGGAAATATTTAATTAAATTTAACTTAAAAGAAAAAGAAGTAGGAAGAGAATAAGATAGGCCACTTTTTTCATATTGCTATTGACAGCTTGGATTTCTTCCTCTGAAAGCTGCCTATTATATACTTTACCATTTATCATTTGGGAATGGTTCTTATTCTTGTAAACTTTACTCAATACCCTATATATTTTAGAAATGTGGTCGTTATCAGAGAAACTTACTGCAAAGCTTTTCTCCTCCGTTTTTCTGCTTTTCCAATAATTTCAATTGCATTGGTTTTATTAGCGCAAAACCTCTTTAATTTCATGTAATCAAAATTGTCCATTATGCTTTCTGTGATCCTCTCTGTCTCTTGTTTGGTCAGAAGCTCTTTTCTTATCCATATATCTGAAAGATAATTTTTTCCATATTTTACTAACTTGCTTATGCTGTCATCTTTAATGTCTAAATTACATACCTAATTTGAGTTTATCTTGGTGTATACAGTGCGAGATATGTTCTGTTCTTAGTTTCTGACAGACTACTTTATGCTTTTCTCAAGAGTTTTTGTCAAATAATTCTTGCTCCAGAAGGTGGGATCTTTGGATTTATCAAACCATAGGTTACTGTGCTCATTTGCATAAGTATATTGCATACCTAATTGGTTCCACTGTTCAACTCCCATATTAATATCAAATTTTTATAGTATAATTTGACATCTTTTTTTCCTACTCCCCCTTTATTCACATTTTTTCCATTATTTCTCTTGATATTCTTGACTTTTTGTTCTTAAAAAAAAATTTTTTTTCTAGTTTTTTAATATAGTTAGCCATATCATTTTAATTTTATTGGCTTGGTCTACCTACCTATGACTAATTTTCTGTTATTTAGGTCAGTCTTTATTTGAAATGTTTTGTAATTGTGTTCATGTGGTTCCTTTGTGTGTCTGTTATTATTTTAAATGGGATTTCTCTTTCTTTTATTGGTAATATACAGAAATTCTGATGACTTGTATGGTATGGATTTATTTTATATCCTGTAACTTTGCTGAAGTTATTAATATATTGTTTCAGTTAGCTTTTTAGTTGACTCTGTAGGGTTCTTTTAAGTAAACCATCATCTGCAAAGAATGGTAGTGTGTTTCTTTGTTGCTTGTGATTATTCTTTGAATTTCTTTTCCTTGTCTTATTGCTATCCCTAGCATTTCTAGTACAATATTCAGTAGTAATGTTGATAATGGAAATCATTGCTTCCTGAACTTTGATCTTACTCGGAAAACTTTTAGCTTCTCCCCATTGGAGATAACGTCTCCCTTGGTTTTAGATACTAGATGTCACTTGTCATTATAAGAAAAACTCTAATTGTTTTTGTACTTTCTAGTGTTTTAAACAGCAATGGGCATTGAATTTTGTTAAAACATTTTCTGTATCAACATTATCACGTGATTTTTTTTGTTTTTGTTTTTAATATAGTCATTGTGTGCTTATGGTTTTGCTAATATTGAATCAGCCTTGCAAACAGCCCTTACTTTTGCTTATGACTAACTCATCTTTTCTGGCTATACATTTCTTTGTCGATATTTACAGTACTCAACCATATAATTTCAGTTTTTAAGATACTCGATTTACTGAGAGAATTGGCTTGCCTTGTCATTGCTCTTGAGCTGACTCAAGTTTTTTGTAAAATGTATTTTTTAATTCAGTTACAGCATCATGTCAAGAACATTAATGTTAAACAGATGCGCCTTTTTTTTCTGGGAGAACCTTATAAACTTATAAGAATCCACAGGACATTTAAAACTAAAAGGCAAAACATTTTATTTTCCTTTTCAGTACTGGGCCTGGCTCCTTGTCTCCTTATTGTATCTATCTAGTATCAATACAGAAAACTACTGATGGAAATAGTTTACACAGCTGTCTATTCTGTGTTCAGGACAAATAAACATTCTTTATTGTTTTTCCAGACTAGACAGTAAAGCCATCCTCTTTAGAATGATCATGGATGTAATTTAAGAGGCTTTACAGTATTCTTTTTTTTTTAAATAAATTTTATTTAATATATTTAGTTTTCAGCATTGATTTTCACAGGAGTTTGAATTACAAATTTTTTCCCCATTTCTACCCTCCCCCCCCCTCCAAGATGGCATATATTCTGGTTGCCCTGTTCCCCAGTCTGCCCTCCCATCTGTCACTCCACTATCCTGGCTTTACAGTATTCTAGGAATTGATGCAAACAGTATAATGCCCACAAGTGGGAGCATCTGTAGAGAACTTCAGTACTTTAATTTAGACTCTCTTCTGCACAATTCTACATGACAGTGACAAATTCCTTAGCGAGTAGATTACATGTCCCTCTCTTATACTTTTCTTCATATTTATAATCAGAAGAGTCATTAAGTAAATTATCCCTGCTGTTAAATAATTGTTGTTGTAGTGTTTGTCCTTTGTTCTGACCATGACATCAGAGAAATGACATGACTTGCAGTTGACTTTGATTTGAGTGAGAGAGGGCTGTGCATGATCTTACCACATGCAGAGGAGACATTATTGGAACCTCTCTATTGAACCAGACACTTTAACTATAAATATGCGGTCTATTCTAGAATACCATTTGCCATTCTATTATTCCTTTTTGTTTTCTCATTAAAGGTATTCTCTCTGAGTGTCAGTTCTTATAAAAATGTTGCAGGAATATGAGAAAGACATTTGAGTTGGTAGGTATTAATATTTTCCTAGTTCTCCCCTTTTTGTTTTCAATCTGAGATTGTCCCTACATTTCTTCCACCTTTCCCTCTTTCAGATATGTTAAGAATTTCATGATTCCTCAGTACTTTTAAAATTATCACCTCCAGTAGAGGTTTCTATTGTGTACCTGGTCCAGTCTAGCTGCTTTCCCCTCCTTGGTTTTCTTCAGTGTCATTTCCACTTTCTTATGTAGTGTATCTAGGACTATGATTTTTATTGTCCAGATGTGGCAGCACTGCTGTCATGGGTGGCAAAAAAAAAAAAACCTTACAAAAATCTTCACATATGTTTTCTGTATTTCACCTGTTAGCTTTCGCATTCTGGTTTTTAACTTTAAATGTCTTTCAGATACATCACTTAGTTTGGTGTTTCAGCAAGTTGTCTTTTTCCATCTATTACTTTTCACTGTTTTGTCAGGTGGTATTGATCAGTCTCCCATAAACCTTCACTATGTTTTTGCAACCTAGTTTATACTCTGTGCTGGCAGTTGCCATATACTTTGTCTTTGGGAAGCAATTGGGGTTAAGTGACTTGCTTAGGGTCACACAGGTAGGGAGTATCTGAGACCAAATTTGAACTCAGTAATCTCAGTCTTGACTTCAGGCGAAGCACTGTATGCACTGCTCCCCCTAGCTGCTCATTTGCCATGTCCTGCATGGCAAGGAATCATGCGTAGGCTAAATTAAGATTTTAGAGTCTTGGCCTCATTAAGGTAAATTGGTTTTCATCATTTATAACAATTTTACATAGAAGTTTAATCCTAGTCCTGTATCTCTTTTTTTTTTTTTTTTTTTTTTTTTTTGCCATTAGCAAAGACGTCAGTTTTTGGTCATGTATTATTTCTCCCTTATTTTCCTTCTAGGTTGATACTAATTTTAATCTTTTTCTTAACAATTTGGTGGTCCGATTGTATACAGATAGTTTGACTAGATACAGACAGGTGATTCAGAAAGTACTCTCATAATGTTATGTGGCTTCCTTTTTACTAAATTATAATGAATTTCCTTGGGATGTCTTTTGGTACAAATTATCAGCTACCACAACATTGGAGGCTGATAGGGTTTAGGAACATCTCAGCCAGTAAATAATTGAGAGAGGGAGACCAACACCAGCTTACAATTGAAACTGAATTTAAGTTAAGATCTTATGATAGAGGATTGCCTTATCAAAGTGAAAAGAAAACACTTGAATTAAAAAGTAATTTAAAGGAAAATTGGCTCAGCAAAATAGCTTTCAACACATTTTACGGTAATATTTCTAGCATAGCAAAAAAACAGAAAAGACTTGTAGGTTTTGGTGTGTCTTTTTTTTGATGTATAAATTTTATTTAGTGTATTTAGTTTTCAGCATTGATTTTTCACAGGAGTTTGAATTACAAATTTTCTCCCCATTTCTACCCTCCCCCCCACTCCAAGATGGCATATATTCTGGTTGCCCTGTTCCCCAGTCTGCCCTCCCATTTGTCACCCCCCTCCC
>CM053623.1:85823921-85860968 GCA_028646595.1 Phalanger gymnotis | reverse complement strand
TTCTGTTTGATAATATCTTGATTTCTCATCAAGTCACTAGCTTCCACTTGCTCCAATCTAATTTTTAAGCTAGTATTTTCTTCAGTGTCTTTTGGACCTCCTTTTCCATTTGGCTAATTCTGCCTTTCAAGGCATTCTTCTCCTCATTGGCTTTTTGGAGTTCTTTTGCCATTTGAGTTAGTCTATTTTTCAAGGTGCTGTTTTCTTCAGTATATTTTTGGGTCTCCTTCAGCAAGTCATTGACTTGTTGTTCATGGTTTTCTCTCATCCTTCTCATTTCTCTTCCCAATTTTTCCTCTACTTCTGTAACTTGCTTTTCCAAATCCTTTTTGAGCTCTTCCATGGCCTGAGACCAGTTCATGTTTTTCTTGGAGGCTTTTGATGTAGCTGTTTGACTTTGTTGACTTCTTCTGTCTGTATGTTTTGGTCTTCTTTGTGACCAAGGAAGGATTCCAAAGTCTGAGACTGAATATGTGTGCATTTTCGCTACCTGGCGATGTTCCCAGCCAACTTACTTGACCCTTGAGTTTTTCATCAGGGTATGGCTGCTTGTAGAGTAAAGAGTACTTTGTTCCAAGCTTGAGGGCATGCACTGTTGATTTCAGAGCTATTTCTATACAGCCAGCTCTTCTACACCAGCATTCCTCCTCCCCCAAGAACCACCAACCTGGACGTGAGTCAGATCTTAAGCAGGCTCTGCACAACTGCTCTGATCTGCCACTTAATTCCTCCCACCAGGTGGGCCTGGGGCCAGAAGCAACTGCAGCTGTAGTTCTGTAGCTGCACCACCCCTACTGCCCCCAGGGTGGTGGCTGAACCTTGAACTCCTTTCACTCTATCCCCCACACCTTTTCCCACTAACCTTCTCTGTTGTCTTTGGTGTTTGTGGGTTGATAAGTCTGGTAACTGCCCCAGCTCACTGATTCAGGGTGCTAGGGCCTGTTCCACCCAGCTCCTGGTCTGGTTGGTCCTGCCACCACAAATGCTGGGCTCCACTCCCTTCCCCTCCCAGCTGCGTGCATGATAGACTTTATCCAGTGACCATCCAGGGTTTTCTGGGCTGGAGCCCTGCTTCCCTCTCCTATTTTGTGGGTTGTGCAGTTCTGGAATTTCTTCAGAGCCATTTTTTTTTAGTTTTTGGTGGGACCCAGTGGGGAACTCACCCAAGTCCCTGCTTTCCAGCCACCATCTTCGAGAATTTTTTTTTTAGCCATCTTAGTAAGATCAAAGTTAAAAAAAATACTTGATTTATGGTAGTGTAATAAACTTTTTCTCTCTCTTTTCCCTTTTTACTAATAGAAATTCTAACTCCTGTTGTCTCTACAGAAGCTGTTGGCGTGACCAGTCAGCGACCAGTATTTTGCCCTTATCATAAAAAGGAGCAGCTGAAGCTCTATTGTGAGACCTGTGATAAACTGACGTGCCGAGACTGCCAGTTATTAGAACATAAGGAACATAGGTAACCGCAAAGTAATATATAATTGAGGTAGAGCTAGAATATTTAATCTAGTTAGAAAATAAATTCCTGCTTTGTATAGGCTTTATCTTTCTTTCTTGTTAAAGTGGTCCATGAAAAAATGGCCACTGAATTGGTATGCTTCCTTTATTTGTTATCATCTTTCTTAGGTATTTTAAAATTTGTAATCCAAGTGTGATCTGAATGAAGCCAAATAGAGTTTAAAAATCAGATTGTATTAAATTTACTTGCTATAATCATTGTTTTGTTCCAGGTACAGTTGTATTTTAATTAGAAATTTTCTAAAAATTTAGAATCTTATTCTGAAACATGATTTTCATATGTCAAATCATGGCTCCCTAAGCATAACCGCATATGATGAAAGCCTGATATGATGTGTTTTTGTTTATACCAGTTGAACAGTAAACCCTCCTCTTTGTCTGCCTGCTGTCATGCCAGTCCAATAAGGATTTTAAGTACCTGCTATCTGCTTAGCATTATGTTCTTGATCTTGTTTAAGACTAGAATCTAAGAGTCCAATTAAAGACTTTTTCAATGAAGACTCAAACTAAGGTTTTGTCTTATCCCTCCGAATAACATAATTTCCATATATGCAGTTTTAAATAGTAAATTTCTGTGTGCTTCTAAATACTCATTAAAATAACGCTCAATCAGATTTTTTGACTTGTTCATCATGGATATGCAGGGCCAATTCTCCTTTTTGTAGGTTCTGTAGATATTATAGATGCTATAAGTGATCAACCAGGTAATGAATCAGAATCATACATTATCTAGAGGCAGGTAGACATGTCACTATTTATGCCTGGCCATTTGTTTCAGCATGGTTGAATGTGGTTAAACTCTTATTAAAGGTTTGGCATTTCATTTCCATCTGCATTTCCAAATTTAGGGCTATTTTTTATATTAGGAACATAAAGAAGAGTATCTAGCTGTAGGGCAAGTTAGACCAAAGAACATGGGAGCTAGTTAATTTGATAAAAGATAGATAATGGCTACCAGTTATATATAAATTCACAAGAAATATTTGTTAATACAAAGTACCAATTTTTCAGTTATCCTTTTCTATATAAGATCTGTCACCAGAAAAAGAATTTTGTTTCTAGTGTATGATTAAATTATGTATAATATAAGGAAAGTAGAAAACAATTTGATTAAAATCTCATTTGTCAAAATAAATCTCACAATAACAATACCTAATACTCAAGACTATTTTTCTACTTAGCAATGTAACTTAAAATGTTTAATACAGCATACAGTACCTTTGGCCTTTCATTTATTTACATCTATCTATAGTAGGGAAATACCACTATGTGATTAACATATGCCTGCAATTGTAGCAGTTCAGTATAACGTGACGTGTTTTCGTGCAAATACACTAAAAGAGCACTTGTTGAGTTTTTCTTTCTTTGTAAAAGGAATTGTAATGAACCCTAAATTTTTTAAGAGAAAATTTTTCCACCACTGGGAAGGATGGAATGGAAGGCCTTTCAAAGGAGACCAGTACTGTTAAAGAAACATGACAGTATTTACACATTTAATTCAGAAGTTACTTTGATTTTCAATGTAAAGATTAATAAATTATATTTGCTTAGGAAAAATTGATATTTGTTTTCTGGGGTCTGCGTTTTCCCCCCTTTGTCTTATTTTTGAAATGTTTGTATGTGTCTGTTTTTCTCTTGGGCTCCTTTTTTTTACCCACACATTGTTTTTCCTTCTCTTTTCTTACTGTTTTTGCTTGCTATATTCTACAATTGAAGTGTAGCTATTATTGGTTGCATGTTTTGGTTTTTCATGTCTTCCTAATTTAAGAAGCAGATGATGATTGAAATGTTTATTTTTGAAAGTGAATCGTAGGACTACGTTAAGTTTTTATTTATATAGTTTGAGCTGTCTTTTCTCTCTGTGAGTCATTGATTTCCTTGATAGAAATGGGGTCCTGCCCACCTGGTCCTGAAGGAAGACAACTTACAGAAATTCCAGTGATTTCAAAGACGTTCAGCTTCTATTGAGATTCAAGGCCCTATTTTCTAATGCTCTATAGAAATGAAGCTCTTTGCTTTGAGAAATAGCACAGAATTCTGTACTGAAGGAAGGAAAAGAACAAGAACAGCAAAATCAAGGGGTTAATAGGCGCTGGACCTTTGACTTCACTGGAATTGAAAATTCCCAGAGGATGAAACTCTTCTACCAGTGAAGCTCAGGACCTTCTCTGCAACTTATCCTGTAGTTGCCTAGAGCAACTCAAATAAAGTTGGCCCTGTTAAATTATGCCTACAGTTGCAGGAATTCAGCATAAGTTTTAAGTGTTTTTAGTGTCAGTCTATTAAAAGATCACCCTTGTGGTTTTTTTTTTAGTAGTTTCAAAAGCAAATAGAAAAGGCGGCCACCAATCTGCACATAAGGATCTCTGTGTATTGACTTAGTTTTTAAAAGTGATTTTATCCATGTTGTATTGCTTTTTAATTAATTTCTAAAAGTATTTCCCCATTATATTTTAATCTGGTTCAGGCTGCCCTCAGGAATGCTGTGGTTACCCTCATCTCTTCTTCCTCTCCCCACTCCCACAGTACACACACACATACCTCTGGTCTAGAGTAATGAAAGGTTACATGACTTACCTAGAGTTACACAGTCATAATGTGTCTGAAGGAAGCCTCATTGAACCCTAGTCTTCCTGCTTTGAGGTTTTTTTATCCACCACTCCACAAGGCCTGCTTCTCAGTTCAAAGCCAGCAGTAAATGAACAAAAGGTATGGTTCTATTTACAGATAAATATTAAGACCTGAACACTCTGTAAAGCAAATTGAGATATTATGATGTAATGGAGAGCTTTGGATTGGGAGCCAGAAATAGAGAAAGCCAAACTCAGCCCCATCAAGACTAGTGGCGCCATGCTTACCTAACAAAAACAAGAGGCTGCTTTCAAAAATCCCCCATGTAATCCTAATGCAGAAGATCAAGAGATGTGTGCTAGCTAATAATAATAGGCTAGATTCAGATTGAGCAAGCCTTATATAGCATTCAGCAATTTGGTTATTATAAAGGGAAATCTTTATTGAAATGCCTTAGGGATCCTATCTCTTTTCTGTGTTGATCAATATTCTTTTTCAGTGACTTAATAAAGGCTTAATGGCATGCTTTTGATTTTGTGAATGATGTATTTTTAGGGAGTCAGGATCCAAAACAATTTCAACATGATGAATTAGTTGCTACCAAATTTAATTCCCATGAATGTAAACTTCTTCACTTTGGTGCAAAAAATCTACATTACAAGCACGAGAATATTGTTTCCTATTGGAAAAGATGGTGGGTTTCGTATATTGTCTACTCAATATGAATCATCAGTATGACATGGCCAACTAAATAATCCAATGCTATTTTAATCTGCATTAAGAGCATCATGGTTTCCAAAATTTCAGAGGCAATGTTCCCATTATTCTTTGCCTTGATCTGAACAAAACTGGAGTATTATGTGAAGTACAGGGTGCCATGTTTTTCATAAAACATAACCCTTTTTTTTTTGTTTCCTCGCTGGTGTTTAAAAAACAACATGCTTGAAGGAGTGTTAGAGATGGTGACCAAGATGATGACAGTATGGAATGAGAGAGGGTCATTCAGGGACTTGAGAAATAATTAGCTTTGGGGAGTTGGGGGAGGATTGATTGGACGATGTAGACAGTCTTTAATACTGAAGCTTTTGGATAAAGAGTTTAGACTTAATCTGCTTAGTCTCAGAGGGTAAAACTAGGAGTGGTAGGTGGAAGTTACAGAGGAAATTTGAAGCTCCACATAAGGAAGCCTTTATGATAGTCTGAGCTGTCCAAAAGGATAATAAGCTTCCTGTTAAGGTGCTTAGTGAGTTTTCCCCCATGCTTTATAGAAGATGGGGATTGCTTCTGGAGGATATAATGTTAGCGATTTTGGTGTCAGACCTGGGTTTAACTAGAATACCCCTGACATCCCTTCCAGTTCTGAGGTTCTGTGAAGTCTTGACTTTCAATATATATTCTGCTGCCAGTCAGCTGTATGTGATGTAGTATACTATAATAATTGGAGGGGGGCAAGGGGTTAGATTTCTCACATGTAGAGAACTTAGAGAATCCAAGGACTAGATATAAGATTTAGTGGTTTACATATAAGTTCATTTCTGTCTTTTGAAATTTTATAGATCAGTTTATTACGACATATTTGTAGACATATTCTAGCTTTTTTATGCCCTGTAATATAACCCTGGAATAATTTTAGATGACGTATATTCATATGTACAAGCATGCATACTGGTTTAATAATACCTTTTTCAGTGAACAGTTTTCTCCCTGCCACCTTTCCCTCTGTCTTAACTTTTTCCTGGGGTCTTCCCCCAATGAAAAAGAAAATCCTTGTGACACATGGTCTGGGACAGGGGTGGGGAACCTGTGGACTCCTAGGTCCTTGAGTGTGGCCTTTTTTTTTTTTTAAACTAAGTCCAAGTTTTAGAGAACAAATCATTTTATTGAGGGGATTTCTTCTGTGAAGTTTGGATTCAGTCAAACAGCTACACTTGAGGACCTGGAGGGCCACATGAGTCCTCGATGCTGTAGGTTCCCCACCCCTGGTCTGGGAAAACAAATTCCCACATATGTTACATTCGTACCTTAAGTCCATCACATTACTATCAAGAGGTATGTAAGATACTTAATTGGTCCTATGGAATTGTGGCTGATCATCGTGTTAATCCTAAGTCTTTGTGTTGCTTTACCTGGTCTCAGAACAATTTATATAATATCAATTGTTCTCTTGATTTTGCTTACTTTACTCTGTATCAATTTATATCATTTCTTTGGTGTCTCAGAAACTTTTCATCAGTTCTTACCACATGATAGTGTTCTATTACATTTGTAAATTTTAAACATTTTGGTATTAATTCTGGTGTGCCTTTGAAGAAGAATACCTGCCCCTTCCACCTCCTCCCTAATAAGTCAATTAAAATATGTTTTCATTACTAAAATGTATTGAAATGTTTACTTTTAGTAGAACATACTGCTTTTGCAGCATCCATAGAAATTTCAGTACTAGTCTAGAAACTAGTAACTCAGGCCTCCCTCAAGTTTATTCTGATTGTTCACTTTAGCTAGCTTAGGTATCAAGGAGAAGATAAAAGAATTTAACCCGGGACAGATGAGATCATATATAAGTATTTTGGGCTCCTTGGACTAAGGTAAAGTGATAATTGATTTACCAAAGGAGGACTCTGCCACATGATGTTTTGCCCTATCAATAAAAAATAAAAAAAGCCATTCTCTGAAATGGAACTGTTAAATTTATTTCATTTTGGATTTTTTTTTCATCTTTTGGCTTTTTCTGTTTCAAATTGAACAAATTCTTGTAATGATGAGTCTAGTATAGTTGTAATTTGTCTATATATAATTTTTACCACGCCAGTAGCAGTTTATCACAGAAACAAATTATCTGAAGTGTTTTTTTTAATGCTTTTAAGAAATACTTGATAATCCTTACTTGTAAACTATCATATCATTTTTGTCTTTGCTCCCCGAATTTGTTTTGGTTGTAAATCAATTTGAGTTTTTAATGTATCGATTTACTTATTGTTTTCAGATATCAGTTTATTGAAGAAGCTTTTCAGAATCAAAAAGTGATCATAGATACATTAATTACTAAGCTAATGGAAAAAACAAAATACATAAAGTTTACTGGAAATCAAATTCAAAACAGGTAATAAAATATTAGTTGATCATTTTATTATAAAAATATTATCTTGCAATCTATAGTAACTTTTAGATAATTATTTTCATTAATTTTTGCCATGTGATATTGCTAAAACTGTTTTGTAAATAGCTCTTAAAATTGTATCTAAATTTCACAGTTGCAGCAATACCTACTTGTTCATGCTGTTCAAATTGTTTTGTGTTGCACAATTCCCCAGAAATGAGATATTTTTGCTTTATCTGGCCTTCTGTTTTGTTTTTGCAAGTCTGCTTTAGGCTAAGAAACCAGAAAGGTAAACTGATTTGTCAAAGAACATTTATCTCAAGAGAAGAAGATAATAATAGCTAACATCTATGTATCACTTAGTATGTTTCAGGCATTGTACTAAGAACTTCATAGCTATTCTTGTGTGATCCTCACCAAAATTTTACGGATGAGGAAACTGAGGCATGAGAGATTAAATAACTTTCTCAGGGTCATACAGCTAGTAAGCATCTGAGGCCATATTTGAACTCAGGTCTTCCTGACTCCAGACCCAGATCTGATGTACCACGTAACAGTCCAAGAAGAGAATTTGTATCTATAGTTACTCTGTCTCTCTCTCTTTTTTCTCTCTAAAAATTAGGTGTAGTAAAGTTGCATTTGAACATTATTGGAAATATTGGTGGTGAAAGAGGGAAGCTACACAGTATTGAAACTTTTTATTCACCTGCCTTTCAGATTGAATATTCATTAAGCAATAACATTTGGGTGTTTGTTTTGTGGGTGTGTTGTGTGTGTGCTTTTTTAAAAAGACCTATCTGTCCACTTCTGTTGCTAGCCACTTGTGCCCAACCCAAGGAAAAAAATATTTTTTTAATTCTCTAAAATAAAACTCATATAGCTTAGCAAATGGAAGCTCCCATATACTCTAACCAGTTTGAAGTCATACAATAAAATTGGCTCTTTAAACTAGAGAGGAGTATATAGCTACTCGTTTAGTTTTGAAAAATCTATTATTGCTGTGTTTTGGTTTTTTTTTTCTCTTAAAAAAAATAACACAGAATACTGCAATTCAAAAATTCTTGCTCCTCAGGCAATTTTCTGCACCTTCCATGTGAAGATGAGAACTATAATTACAAAATGAGATTATGCCAGAAGGTATAAAAGTCCTAATGCATTAAATTCCTGAAATTCAGTAAATTCCTAGTGGTATTGTGATTTTAACCCAATCCCTGCAGGAAAAATAAGTATGTAAGACTGTAAACACTACTTCCTAATAGATCAGTCACTGTGAAACTGAATAAATCATGAAGTATAGTTAAAGGTTTTAAGAAATGCTGGTTTTACAATTATATGAAGGAAGGGAATCCATATTTATGAAATTAAATAAATTATTAATTGTGTCATGAATCACATGAAATCTTATATGTTGTACTTTGAAATTATGATTAATAAAGTTTTTATAGATTCTATGAAAATTATGAATGGTGCTGATTCATATTAAAATTATATGAAATATCTTAAGCAGCAACTATTGGCTTTTACCCTGCAGAGTATTTATTTTTAGCATTTGGTCATTGCATATTTTTTTTTTTTAACATTCTCAAGTTTATTAGTGTTCTTCCACTCTGGTCCCCAGTATGTATGTGGGATGGCACACCAATGTGTCAGGTGTCATCTCTCCATTCTATAGTGCTAGAGTACCTCTTTCGTTTGCCACAATTTTTCAGCTATTGCTGATGTGACCATGATTGCCTGTTGTATCTGCCAAATTTTCCTTACACAAAGATGAACTTCATCTGTTCCAAGTAACTCAGGGGGCAATGAGGGTCTCTTTTGCCCTCTTTGCTGCTCATCTTGGGTATCGTATGCCATGTTAGCCATTTATTTGTTCTCTAATTTTCAATAAAAATCATTCTTTCCAAAGAAAGCAGCCAATTGAAGAGTTGAGCATTTCCATCAGCTTTCTGTTGTCCACTTGAACACTGTTCTAGGTTAGGAGTGAGGAATCTGTAGCTTGAAGGCCACATGTGACCCTCAAGGTCCTTAAGTGCAGCCCTTTGAGATCAGAGTTCACATTACAAGTCCCCTCAATAAAAGGATTTGTTTTGTAAAACTTGCACAGTCAAAATGCTGCACCAGAGGAACTAGAAGGCCACAGGTTTGTTCCTCATCAGCCTCAGTTCAATCTAGCCCCATTTCATAGTTTTCCAGCCTGGGGCATGCTCTTATGGTCTTTCTCCTACTGCCTGCCCTTATTTCCTTCTTCCCATGAGATGATGAAAACTCCTTGAGGGCAGGGAATATTTCATTTTCATTTTTGTATCCCCCAGCATCTCTTAACAGTGCGTGACACATAGTAGGGATTGATTTTGTTTGTACATTTCTTTTTCAAAGCTGAAGTTGTGGGGTAAGTTCCCTTTGTAGCCATATTATTGTCTTTAAACAATTCCCAACCTTTCATTGGAATTGTTTCTCTTCGTGCCTGCCAGGTTAAACTCGTGAGCATCTCACATCCATGTTGGGCTATCTTGTAGACTTTCCCCTGTCTAATTTAGTTTTGAAATCTACTTAATTTTTTCTCTGAAGTCTTTGTCATCTGTTCTCTCTCCTCCCACCCCCAAGATTGAGTGTGTGTCCAATTATGCTTGGATTTTCTCTTCTCTATCACAAACAATAGAGAGAGAATTGATTACTTTCTTCCTAGTGTTCCTATCATGTTCATATCAGCAACCAGTTCCTGCTTGTTACTGATAATAGCTAATGTTTATATAGCATTTACTATGTGCCATGTACTGTGCTGAATACTTTGCAGTTATATCATTTGTTGCTCACCATCCAACCTGAGAAATAGGTGCTACTGTTATCCCCATTTTACAGATGAGAAAACTGAAGCAAATAAAGGTTAAGTAATTGACCCAGGGTCATACAGCTAGCTAGTCAGTGTCTGAGGCTGAATTTGAACTCTGGTCTTCCTGACTTCAAGCCCAGTGCATTGTGCATTACGCTGCCTCCTAGCAGACACACAGGAGAAAACAAGATCCACAATAAAATTTCTCCTTGTTGATTTCCTTCATCTTTTGTATGATGAAATCGTAATTAAGTCAAGATGAGAAGATATTTGATATTCTGCTTTTAATAGAATTCCATTAAATAGCTTTTTAAATTGAAATGCCCATCATTATATCCTGTCTAAATGCAAGGCTCTTAACCTGTTTCCTAACTGTTCATTTGCAAGTAGTTTGTGGTACACTCAAATGGCAATCCTTTCTGTTTGATATTCCAACAAATCTGCTCAATCATATGTAGTCCATCTCCTAGATGGGACTTCTCCTGGATTTCCTCATCCTCTTTTCTAAGAAACTTTACCCCATCCTCTATCACCCTTTCACTTATACTATTTCTTTCAAATAAGATAGACCTATGCAGTCATATTGCAGTCATTGGGTTCATCCTATGAATTCCCAGTGATACCTATGAGGTCAAATTTGCTTCCTTCTATTAGGACTTCTGCTATAACTTTGGCGATTTGTATATAGATGTTTGAAGCTGCAGGTTATACCACTGGCTACAGTTTTTTGGTTTTATCTCCTATGAACTTAATGAGAATCTCCACTACTATTGTTTCTATGGGGGGGGGCAATTGGGGTTAAGTGACTTGCCCAAGGTCACACAGCTAGTACGTGTCAAGTGTCTGAGGCTAGATTTAAACTCAGGTCCTCCTGACTCCAGGGCCAGTGCTCTACTCACTGCGCCACCAAGCTTCCCCTATTGTTTCTTTTTATTGCTACTATCATCTTTAGTTTTGTAATTGCATGTAGACAGTGTTATTCTTTCAACCCTTTCAGTTTAAAGCTCTTTTTTCCCCCCAGCAGGTAAGATACTGATAGGTATTTTTACCAGCCTCTGTTAAGTGTTTTCCTTCCCTGGCCAAGAATTAGTTATCTTACCTATATTATCAGCTGTGGTCTAGAATTCCACATTGTCTTCTAAGTCATTTCCTTCTTGACCAGCTGTTCACATCCCAAATCAGTTTTTCTCTTCAACATTCCTTACCTTCATTGAACAACAGTGAAGAAAACATAACCTGTATCCCTGTGGTCTTTATTTCCTTATTCAAGACTTCTTAATCTTTGACAATACTAGATTTCTTCTACCAATATCATTTGTATGTAGATGAATCACCAGAAGTGAATGTTAGTCTTATTTGCTTTGATAACTTTTGTTCTTCGTCATATTTTACATTCCCGCCATAGGAAGACAGTACTCTGTTTTGTCATCAAATTGACATTTGCCTCAGTACTTCTGAGAAGGGAATTATCAACCATGCCTTTGAGTCTTCCTTTGACTCTTGCTGGTTTTTTGTGTTTCTACTTCATCATTCTTTCAGGTAGAGGTAGCTACTCTTGGTGCATCCTGCCTCCCTCCTCTAGGCTAGTCTCAGATGTGGTTTTTAGCTATAAATATACAACTCTGCTTTTCCTTCATCTGTTGTGTTAAATTTTTCCACTCTAACCTTCTGATAGAGATCATCTTCCCAATCTACTATTTTTCCTCCCCTTTTAAAGCCTCTAATTTCCTTTAGAAATACTTCGTTATTCTTTACAACCTAGAGTCTGGCAAGGTGTTCTTAGAGTCTCTTCACCTTTTTCTGCAAGAGATCAACCTATGTTTGGAACCAGATAAATCACTTGGTTGTTTTGTGCCAAGAAATATCATAATTTTCCCTGTTGTTCTGATTGGGTGAGCTTTGTTTTTTTGTTTGGAAGAGTTAAGCGTATTTCTGAATCCTGATTAAAATTTACACAGCACATCATAAGAATTTTATAAACCCTTCTAACATCCATTTCTTATTCTTAACAAGAACCCCAAATTACATTGTAACTTCTCTTCTGATTTAGGCAACATTAGGAAAATCACTTGAGGAAACTGTTTCCTCATCTTTAAAAACCTGGAACTTTGAACTAGATAACCTCCCAAGTTCCTCCCACTTTTATCCTATTTGTTTCACCACTTTGTCGCACTCACCAATCCACTCCTTAAAAAAATTTTTTATATTCCAGTTATTCCAATTACTTTCTCCTTTTGCCTCTTTGTGATTTTCTCTAAGATTCTTCTTATTCCTTAGGGATAGGGACTGGACTTGCGTGGAAGTCCAGGCGAGGAAACTATTAGCTTAGTGAGTTGGTCAGTAATCTCTTGCCCAACGTCATTTTGTCATTTTGTGACAGAGGTTCAACTTGAAACCAGGTCTGCCTGACTTGCTTTGTGATCTTCGTTCCATCTTCCCTTAGTGAAGAACTATCTGAATTTTTAAAAGAATATAGAAAATATTTCCCATTTTTCTTAAAATTGAGAGGCAGGAAAAACTTCATTTGCTCATCCAATCTGTGAAACATTCTTTCATTTCCCTATCTTGGGAAGCCTACCTATTTTTTCAGTTTTTGCAAACCCATCAAATATATTTTCCTCATCTATCTCAGCCACCATGAAAATCTTAATCTTATAGCCTTTATTCCAGATGTAAAACTCTTAGAGATACTAACAGAGCCAATTAGAACAAAAAGTTGTTCATTGTGCTTGAGACTTAGAGGTCAGCTATTACTAATCAGTTTGGTGACCCATGTGGTCTCAAAGGGGAAAAAAAGAGGCAATCCTTAAAGCCTATTGCTTGTGATCAACTGGGATTCATAATCCAACAATTGAGGTAAAATACCCCAGGGATTACTGTCTGGCAAATGAGCCCTTCTAGTGCCTTTAGTAGAAATGAGTTGATTTATTTAGGCTTCTTTAGGGCCATTTCCACAGTCTTTGTGATACTGTTACATTTATTAAAACATAGTGTGGTTATCTTTCCTTCAGTCAAATTCTTGATTTGTGATCATTCATGATCATGTAATCCAAAATTTAATCTCAAACCTTTTATTATCTTTTACATGATTGTGTTATCATAATTTTAATTTATAATTGTCTTTCAAATACTTGGTTTTTGTTCTCATGGATAGTTTAGCCTTCACATGTAAGTTCTCAAGTTGATTAACTCTTGGCAGCAGGAAATGTTCTGAATTAACTTACTTAATCAGTTTCAACAATTTCTTTCCATCTTTAAGTTTTAGACTCCAGCCTCCTTTTTTTTTTTTCCAGAATAATTGAAGTAAATCAGAATCAAAAGCAGGTGGAACAGGATATTAAAGTTGCTATATTTACTTTGATGGTAGAAATAAACAAAAAAGGGAAAGCTCTACTGCATCAGCTTGAGGTAAGTTGCTTTTTCCTGAGATCATGCTATCCAGTGGAAATAGTGCTAGATTCAGATTGGATTTCCAGTTCTTTCATGTTAACTGTGTGATCATTTAACCTCTTTCTGTTTCTCCTCTGGAAAATAACCAAAATTAACACCTAGCTCACCTTCATGGGGACTTTTGTGAGTATGAACATGAGTAAGTGTGTTGTAGCTCTAAGATTCTGTAAAAACCCTTTGTAAGCTATTAAGTTTCTTAAAATTGCAAGATAGTATAACCCTTGAAAAATACATTCCTTTGAGTTCATGAAGTTTAAATCTGCTTTAGAAAATCACATTTACTTTTTAGTCATGGCAAAGCTATACGTTTTTTAATTTAGACATTTTACTTTGAATAATTTCTGTATGTACAATTACTCCTGTTTGATCTTTTAGTGAAATACATTGTATTATTTTTGCTTGTGAATGGTTGAATTTCTTCATTTTAAACAGAGCCTTTCCCACCTTCATCTTTTTCACCATTAATATCTGAATGAAGAAATCACATTGCAAAAGTAAAAATTGGTAATTAATCTTTGAAAATTAATAAATGGGAATAACTGAGTAACATTAATAGAAAACTAAATTTGTTAGCAGTGAAGTATTTATGTGATTTCATTACTGGAAATTGTATTTGGCACTCTTGAGAGCTAGAGGATTGCTCTTTACCTCAAGGATCCCATAGTGTCATTTTCAAAGCAGCATTTCACACTGCTGTAAATATAATTGTTCTAACATCACATAAATGTTACAAACCAGTCCTTGACAGCTAATAGCTTATAAAATTTTAATTATCTAAGGTCCTTAACCCAAAGCTCATAAATGCCTCTTTATTCTCTTAATAGTTCTATTCTTTGGTGGTTAAGATGAAAAAGAAAGAAGGGTCAGTAAGAAGCATTGGTTCAAAAATACAGATATTTGGGTTAGCTGTTTGTAGTATATATGACTGAGTATGGGGAATATTGGTCATATTAGGCTTTTCTATTCATCAAAGCCTAGATGCCAGTCTGAATGGTGAATTTTATGATTTTTGTTTATTATTAAGTATAAACAACTTACTGTAGGATCATTGCTAGCTATCCAGTGTTTTAGAATTGTAGCAAGGTATTACATTTTGATTTTTATGAGCCTTAGAAGTTCAGAACAAGAGAATAATTAAGATAGGGGTAGGGTAGTAGAATTAGATTATAACATGTGTTAATACCAAAAAAAATAGTGCAACAAAAATTGAAAAATGAGAGTATCAAAACTGGAGAGATCAGAAAGGATTTAGTATCTATGCTCAGTCTTAAAGAGAGATTGTGGGGAGGTAGTATGCTTTCCAGCCTGTGAAGTTGGTCTTTGAATGCATTGGAGACAGGACATTGAAGGTGAAATTTGAGAGAAGACCATGTGAAAGTCAGCAACAAAACAAGATAGGAACCAGATTAGGACAGTCTGGTACACAGTTGTGACTTTTGTATTTTATCCTAAAGTTAGCAAGAATCTCCTACAGGTTTTTGAGCAAGAGAGAGGCCAAGCAGGGGAAGTAAGACTACATTAAATAGGAAGCTGTTATAGTAGTCCAGGCAAGAGGGAGGCCTGAGCAGGGTGTTGTATCTGTATTAAGTGGAGAACCAAAGGGTGATAGGCGTACTTGAGGGTGCTTGGTAACTGTGAAGCATGAGATAGAAGTCAGGGATGACTCTCAAGCTTCGAAACTGAGTAATTGGGGGCATGATCGTACACTCAGTAGAAGCTAGGAAGTTTGAAGTAGTGTTTGGTACGAAGAGAATTTAATGAATCATATTTTGAACATCATGAGTTTGTGCTGCATGTAGAAAACCTAGAAGGGTTCAGAACAGTGTGGACCTGAATTCAGGTAAAAGATCAGGCCTGGATATAAACATTAGGGAGTAATTTATATAGACATAATTAAACCCATTAGCAAAAATGAGGTTAGCAAGGGGTAGAGTACATATAGAGAAATGAAGATAGAGCATAGAACCTTGAAGGCTGCCCATTCTGAGGGATTGGAAGATTGATAATGATTTAGCCAAGGAGAATGAAACTGTGCTTTCCTCCTCATCATAAAGCAGGGTGTTATTATCCTCATTTTACAGGGCAACAAACTGAAGCCCAGAGAGTTACATGAATTCCCCCAGGTTACAGACCTAGTAGTAACTATCTGAAGCAAGATTCCACCTTGAATCCATTGCCAAAATCCTGAGCTCTTTCTGTTAGCCTCAGTGCCTTCTGATGTTATAGAAAATAAATGTTGAGGGAACTCTAAGCTAGATCTTTAAAGTTAAGTAAGATTCAAATACATAGACATGTATCACAGTTAAGAATATCTAGTTTAGATACCTATTAAAATAACTGATTTTCATAGCAATTTAAGATTTTCAGTGTTTTTCATTTCATATTATCTTTACCACAACCCTGTGAGATAAGAGCTGTAGAGGATAGTCTCCCCATTTTACAAATGAGAGGCAGGATAGTATAAGCCGGGATAGAAGGCCAACCTTAGAAAATCTGGGTCCTCACTCCTACATGTATACACCAGCATCCTTTCTGGAAGAATGAATGTGTGTTGTTATGGTAATGCTCAGACTCTCAGTAACAAAAGAGTTCATAATCTGTGTCAGTGGGGATATTTCTGTTGGAGGCTCCCCACAAGTCTGAAGCACAAAAACTTGAGGAGACTATGTCCCCAGTTCTGTAAGTGTCTGAGGAAGTATTCAGACCTGGTCTCCTGTGGTACATGGCAGTGATAAAACAGGCTCATGGAGATTTGTGATTTGTCACAGAACCCTTTTACTTGTGATAAGAATAAAACATTTAAGCTTTCTAGAGTCATAAATCTTAAAACATTGTATTAATGTCCATTATGCATTCCAATATCCATTAATACTCTTAAAGCCGTTGAGGAATAAGGACCTATTCTCTTTTTCTAAGAATTGCACTTAAATGTTGGCAATAGCTTAATAACAAAAGTTCCTATCTACCTATCCACATTCAGTTGTTATTTCCCTTGGTCATGATATTGGCAGTTCAATGAGACATTGAGAGAAACAGTCTCCCAGCCATGGCTGACTGGAATAACTTGACCTGGTTTTCCATTTGGAAAATAACTCATACCACTTAGGCGGTGACCCCAGTGGGTGTCTGAGATCATCTCTTCCCTCTAGAGTTCACCAAATGATGCAGGAAAGAACTCTGTTGCATGAAGGGTTTTCTTTGGCCTCATCCCTGTGTCAGGCTCAGTTAGGGTAATGGTTACCTTTTCACCTTTCTAGCATAGTAGCTCATCGGAGCAGGGTGGGAAGGTGGAGAGAAATGGCAGAGTTTGGTCATTGTGAAAGGGGTATATTGACTATCTCTTAACTAGGTGCTTAGGCTGTAGATGTGTGGGCATAGGGGGGTATTGAAGAGCATCTGTGAGAGGTATGACTCAATTGTTTTCTTGGTTTCAGAGCCTTGCAAAGGACCACCGCATGAAACTGATGCAGCAGCAGCAAGAAGTGGCGGGACTTTCCAAACAGTTGGAACATGTCATGCATTTTTCCAAATGGGCAGTTTCAAGTGGCAGCAGTACAGCTCTGCTCTATAGCAAGCGCCTGGTGAGGGAGTTGTGGTATTTCGTATCTAAAATGCAATGATGTGGTAGAAGAAATTTGTAAAATGGTCAGAATTCACAAAAACTAGGAACATTGATGTCAATTGTAATCCCCTCCTCCCTGCATATCATTTTACTCTATAAAGAACTCCTCGACAGTTGATACTTTTATATTACTACCTGTTTGGTTTTTTGCCACCTTTGTTTCCCCAGCACATTGTGTTCCAAATAGTTGAAGATAATAAACAGTTTTAATTTGTTAGAAAATTAATTTTTCCTATATGTGGCATCGTATTATATTTTAATTACTATAGATAAATATCTTAATTTAATATCTTTTATCTTTAAGCACAGTATACAACTTCACTGTGTTTCCATTCATACTTGGCTCCCGCCTTCATCTCTTCATCTATCTACCTTGTGCCAAGGGTATAGTAATTCTCTTCGAATAGCTATGGTATAAGGATGATCTTTCCATCTTAAGTGCTACATGACCAACTTCTTTTCTCTGCCACCTTCATAGTGGTACTTAAGATTTAACTCCCACAGGGTTGGAGAAGAGTTCATCTAGGAGAAAACTTCTATAGCTGCAGAATCACCTTTTAGCATTGCATTACTTATAAGCCATAGTTGGTGCTTTAAAGAACCTTCAGTGGAATTATGGGGAGGAGATTAGATCTATGGCAGGTGGGAATACCAATGCCAGACTCTGTATGGTATACTTATTATATGTTATACTTATTTTTCAAACATTTAGGTTCCACTTTACCAAAGTTTTCTTAAATGTCCATTTTAAATCGGGCAATTTTTTAAAAAGATTCCTAAACCATTTCCTCTTCCCCCACCCAATTTTGGATTTTGTACTATGTGTGCTCCCCAGATTCTATATGGATGCATTCAAATTTTGAATGGGCAGTTAGAATATTGATTGCTGTATTTATAAAAATATTTTCTGAATACATACTAAGTTTTCAAAAAGTTAAATATCTTATTTTTTCAAATTATCAGTCATTTTTCTTTATATCTGGGAAGTTTTTTTTTTATTCGTTTTTGTTTTTCAGCATTTGCTTCTCTGAAATTCTGAGTTCTCAATTTTCTCCTCCTCCCTCTGCTCCCTTCTCACTAAGATGGCATACAACGTGATCTAGGCTATACATGTATAATCATATTAAACGTATTTCCACATTAGTCATGTTGTAAAAAATTAGAATTAAAGGGGAAAACCATGAGAAAGAAGGGGGGAAAAAGAGAGAAAATAGTGGGAAGCTCTTAAGAACCTAGAAAACCACTCACTCCAGCCATTATGTAGAACTCTTTTCTATCAAGGCAGTTGAATCAGTAGCTTAACATAGACAGAGATTGAGTGGTTGGCATTGAGAGGAGGCCAAAGTTTTGTGTATACACCTCTTTGTTTATTTCATCCTTGTTGTCTTAAGATAAAAAAATTCTTAACCCAAAATTCTTTTCACATGTTTGTTGACTATTAATATTCCATGTTTTTCTATTTCTTGTCTAGATCACATATCGATTACGGCATCTTCTTCGAGCCAGGTGTGATGCTTCACCTGTGACCAATAACACAATTCAATTTCACTGTGATCCTAGCTTCTGGGCTCAAAATATCTTCAATTTAGGTAAAGTATTCCTTTCTATTTGTGTCTGCCACTTTACCTGCCACTGTTTAGCTGATATGCTATCAGAAATTTTTTACCTCTAAATAATTTTATTGGCCTATGTTATATATAAAAAATTTGTCTAACCTGTTGTATTATAATTCATTAATGTATTATCTAGTGGAATGCCCCCCTAGCATTTATGGCAGTGGTTATTAACAATTTTCACTCATGATTCCTTTAGTAATTTGAAACCTATGGACTGCTTCTCAGAATGATTATTTAAATGTATTAAATATACAAATAAAGCCAATTGCACTGAAATCCAATTATCAAAATATTCACACACTCACAACACACACACACACACATATAGTTTCACAGACCTTAGATTAAAAACCTCTGGTCTAGCTCCAGTGCTCTGAGCTAATGTCAGACGCAGAAACAGGGCGGGGAAGAAAAGTATGTCTAGAGAATAAATTCTGGCAACATTGTAAGGGACAAAAGGAAGAGACAATCTTTGGACAGAGCAACAGTGCCTTAAGAGTGAAGGGAACCTAAGCAAAAAGTTTCTTAAGATTTTTAAGATTAAGATTCCCAGAGGTTTATTTGAGAGTTAGTGACATTTGTTTAGTGTAAACGTTTATTTAACACTTATGTATATGCTCAGTTACATGTAGGGGTGGGGTGGAGTGTCAAGCTTAGGGCGACAGCTGTCACTATAGATACAGATTGATACAGTCATTCAAACATTGATATAAATAAGGGATTCTTAACTTTTTTGTGTGTCCTAGATCTCTGACGGTCTGGTGAAGCCTATGGACTCCTTTTCGAAATAAGATGGGGTGTTTTGATTTTGTTTCTTTTCCATTTTTTCTCCTTTCCCCCTCTTCTGCCCCTTTCTTCCTCTCTTTCTCCCTTCCTCTTACCATGCCCAGGCCCAAGTCTATCAGCCTTTCGGGGGCCCCATTCCACTACTAATAGATATCAGACCTTTGGCTTGCTTGCTTTTTGACCTGGGTCTGTTCAGCCTTCCTTGGGTAGCTTGGTATTCCCCTTTCACTGCTAGACTTAGTGTGAACGCCTGATCAGTAGCCCATTGCAGCTTGGAACTCCTGAGCTCAAACTATCCACCAATCTCAGCTTCTCTAGTAACTGTTATTACATGGGTATTATACCACCATACCCTGGCTAGAATAATGTTTTCAAATGCATGCAACAAAATATATTCCTTATAAAGGAAATAAATCATATTGAAATAAAGATTAATTTTTTCTTCCCATTCAAACAGACATCTCTCCACAGACCCATTCAATATCCATGGCTCGCAGGTTAAAAACTTCTATCTTGAAATGGTCTCTTTCTCATGTGTATACACACTGTGAATCACTTCTACCAGTCTTTCATCAGAAACACATCCACAGATAGAAATATTTATATTACTGTCAGTAAAGTGCTGAGGGTGGTGGTGAATTGGGATTCTTCAGGGAATACTTCCTAGAGGAGATGGATTTTAAAGGAAGCAATGAACTTGAGGATGCTATTCCAGGTTGTGGGAATGGCATATTTAAAGATATTAAAGGCTTTATATGCTACTATTTCTCTTCAGAGTCTATGTCAAGGTATAGTAAGAAATAAAATGGAAGAAATTTGGAAGGTCCTAAAAGCCAAACAGAAAAGCTTATATTTCATTTGATATCTCAGGGAGGCAAGTTAGGAGACTAACTGCAGTAACCCAGGGGCAAAGTGAAGGTGGGATTGCTTAGATTAATACCTTTCAGATGAAAATCAGAGTTTACCTTAGGCAGCATCTCTGACAGGTCACCATTCAAAATCTATTTGTACTTCTACTGGGAAAAAAAACTCCTGGCCTCTCCAGTCAGCCTCTCTACCAGGTGACACCTCTAATGGTTAGAGCCTTCTTCATTACATTGATTTGAATTCTCTTCATAACTTCCAACTGGGGGGTGGGAGAGGATGGAAATAGATGTAATGTTAAAAAAATTAAGAGTAATGAGATAAAAGATAGAATTCATGTACATTCCCTCCCAACCTCCAAGATTTTTGATATGGGTAGATATAATAGTTGTACTAGTGATAATGTCGCAAAGGGAAACAGTAATTTACATAGAGAAATAAACCCTATGAATAAGTAGTCTTTTATTGATATTGTTAGTTTATAGAAAGAAGAGAAAATGAGGACAGGCCTGAACCATGCTGGATATTTAGTAGTTCATGAAGTAAGAGTAAGAACTTCTACTGAGGGCAGTATTTCTGAAATCAAGCATGGGTAAAAAAATTTTAATGTACACTAAGAAGTAGGTGTCTGACTTGTTGGATGAACAGATAGATCAGAAAAGTTGGGATGATCATGTAGCAAGTGAATTGATGATAATGTGAGTCAGTAAAATGACTGCAGTAGTAGCTTTTAAATAAATGGACTTATTTTATGGGATTGCTGTTTAGATTTTAAAACTATTCAGTTTTAGTAGTTGTCAGAAAAATATTAAATTTGATTTTCTTTTTAATCAGGTTCTTTAGTAATCGAGGATAAAGAGAGCCAGCCACATTTGCCTAAGCAGAATCCTGTGGTGGAACAGAATTCACAGCCATCAGGTGGTTTATCTTCAAACCAATTATCCAAGTTTCCAACACAGATCAGCCTAGCTCAATTACGACTCCAACACATGCAGCAACAGGTAATGGCTCAGAGACAGCAGGTGCAACGGAGGCCAGCACCTGTGGGGTTACCAAACCCTAGAATGCAGGGGCCCATCCAGCAGCCTTCCATCTCTCATCAGGTAAATTTGGAAGTCAGCTCCATCCCAATTTAGCTTACTCTAGTATAAATGTGTTACCCACTCTTAAAGAGAGAGAGAGAGAGAGAGAGAGAACACACTACATTTCTTATCAGGTTATGGTAAGACTCCCTCCCACTACATTTTCAGTATATTAAACTATTGATTTGCAAATTATGTGAGAACTCCCTGCAAATGAGCTGTTGATTCTTAGCCCTAGTTTAACCATTTGGATTTAATGGCCTATTTATTTGCTTCTTTAAATTTGCCATTTTTACTAGAATTGCTGTAGTAGGGAAACAATCTATAGGAAAACTTGGGAAATATTTTAAAATATTTGCATAAAGACCACAATTTTTGTTCAACAGCTTAAAGGACATTTTTGCATGCAAGAGTCAAAAATTAATTGTTACTACCCTTAATATTAATATATAGAGCCTCAGGAAAGATTTTGAGAAAAGAGAATTACTCTGACTTCATACATTAGAGTTGTATAGAGATAGCTCCTTTGGAAATCAGATCACCTGGTTTAAAATCCTGGCTTCTTGTATTTATTACTTTTGTGACCTTTATGGCATGTTAGGAGCTTTACTTTCATCTTATATTCAAGGAGCAGTTGGACTAGATGATCTCTAATTTCAATTTGAGTTAAAAATTCTTTGATCCTCTGAATAAAAGGGAAGTTTCTCTTGTCATTTCCAGTTTAAGTTAGCTGTAGTAGTAGATTCCTAGTAGAGTCTTCAAGCAATAAAAATAATTTTCTTTTTGCAAATGAAAGTTCCTGGTTTTTTTTCTCTGGGGCGGGGCGGGGAGGGAGAGACACACAAAATTATTTTTTAGTTACAATCTCCTCTAGTTTTAACTCTCTTTATACCGTTTAAAGTAGTGACATGTTTCTTCATTCCTATTCATTTTCTACCATTTTTTTTGTTTCCAAAGGTACATATACACAGAGACAGTTATGTAAAGAAATGTCTGTATGTATCTTTTGCATTGACCTTCAAATCAGTACCTTTCCATCCCTCCCTTAGGACATAAAGGTAGTTGAGGCACTTGCTGATCTTAGCTCTTCTCATTTATTTCTTTTACCCTTTTCTAAACTGTTAGTCTATTACTCAGCCTTTGCCTAGAGCGTATGGTTAGGAGTAATCTACCGATAGCCTCCCCTCCCCTCTTATGCCTTTCTCTCCCTCATACCCCAAAAAACCAAAAACCTAACTAAGCACATGTGGTTATAGGATTCAGTAACATCAGCAATGCCAGATGTGGAAGAATATATCTTGTTCATGGTTGTATTTTATTGGGCGCAAAATACATTAAGACCCATTTTTATGCTTCTGTTAAGGAACATATGTAACTTGTTCAGTAGGCTTCCTTTTTTATATTAAGAGCTATTGAATAACAATTTATTACAAGGGGTAGTCCAAAATTTACACTTAGATCCACAGATGCAAATGTATGGACACACAGAAATACAGTCATACTGATCTATACATATATATGAGGTGTACTCAAATTCACCTGAGCATATGTGTACATATACATGTGGGGCAGAGTAGAAGGTGAAGCTATCCATACAGTACTCCTAACCATGCAAGTTAGGCCCTTTAGGCAAAGAATGAATAATCAGGTTGCCAGTTAAGAATATGGTAAAAGCACAGACAGAGAGAGAGAGAGAGAGTGTGTGTGTGTGTGTGTGTGTGTGTGTGTGTGTGTGTGTGTACACATGTATAATAAGTATTTAAATGCTGGTTGACAGGTATACATCTGTGTAGACAAATTGTAATACCTATTGACCAGATACAGGGCGTGTATTCATGGGTGAGATGTATGGTAAGAGTGTAAACTGCATAGAGAGGCAGCTTAGTGTAGTGGAAAAGAATGTTTTAATTTAAATCCAGCAGACCTGAATTTATATTCCACTTCTAATCCTTAGTATTTTTATGGAAAAAAGAAAGTATGTTTTAAGCACGTAGTGTGTGTCAATCAGTGTCCTGAGCAATCAGATACTAATGGAAAAAGTAGGATGGTGTTCATCCTCCAGGAACTTATCTTCTCATAGTGAGGACAAAGCATAAGTGGGAGCAGTGACCAAGGCACGATACCTTGTCAGGAAAAGCACAGGAGTAGTGAGTGGAGTATCAGAGCCAGTGATCGATACATCCTTCCATGGAGTGGTATGTGGGTTGTATTTTTGTTTCCAGAGAAGGGTGAATGACAGGCAGGGAATCCACCTGCAAAAATAGAGTCTGAAGGTGGCCAGGAGCAGCAGCCTTGGGGTCTGGGTCAAGCCAGCAAGAGTTCTGAGTCATTGATCAGAAAATGGGGGGAGGAGGGATGTATGGGATGCGGGAGGATAAGTTTCCTTCTTGTCAAATGGGGCTAATAAACCTTTATGGTTGTTGAAAGAAAAACATTTTGAACCTAAAAGTACTATAGAAATGAATTGGTATAAAATGGCATAAAACTTGATCATATAATAGTAACTGTTTTTACACATTCCAGGAAACCCAATAAATATAACCCCATCAGGAATTGTACCAACTTCGCATAAATAATGAAGGAGTTTCTTCAGTGTAAAATGTTTCTTATTGTTGTTTTTTTTCTTGGACATTCTCATTTCCAGTGAAAAGTTAAACATTGCAGCTTGCATTTTTTTAAAGAAAATATTATAAACTTGGGTGTTTTTGTTTTGTTTTGTTTTTTTAGCAGCCCCCTCCTCGCTTGATAAACTTTCAAAATCACAACCCCAAACCCAATGGACCAGTTCTCCCTCCTCATCCTCCTCAACTGAGATATCCTCCCAACCAGAATATACCACGGCAAGCAATAAAACCCAATCCACTACAGATGGCATTTTTGGCCCAGCAAGCCATAAAACAGGTAACATTTTTCTACTTAGCTATAATCTGCCACTTCCTAGTCAAAGTCGTAAATGAGACAGCTGTAAATTTCTATGATAACCATGTCATATTGCTTTGTTATTTCTCCATAATTCATAAGATTCCTTATGTTCGACTTTTATAATTTTTTCCCCTTAAGATCTGCTGTTTCTCCCACCTCTTCAGTGATGTAAAGACAAGCATAGAATAAATCATTATTGCTCATGGGACTATAACTACTGTCTCTAACAGATTCGGGATCTGGGAGGGGTATTAGGATGAAAGAATGAGTATTAAGAAACCTTGTTAGAAGGGTAACCCTTAAAAGAAACAGTATAGAAATCCTCAGATGAGATTTGAAAGATAAGAAATATAGCAGCTAAGTGCCATTTATACCCCAGTTTAAGATCTTCTGACTTGTGTATGCAAGTAACAAGCATACATTTTTTAAGTTTGAAATTTCTCCCTCTCTTCCCACACCCATTGAGGAGAGAAATATAATACCCATTACATGTAAATTCATGCAAAACATTTTTGCATTAGTCAAGTTTCATCCCCCATTTCTTATAGCTACCCCTCGCTTCCGAAAAAGGAAAAAGGAGAGCATATGCTTCAATTTTCATTGCCAGTCCATTAGTTCTTTATGTGGACATGGATAGCATTTTCAGTCGTGTGTCCTTTGGAATTCTCTTGAAAGACCATTATCTTAATTAGAGTAACCAATATTACAATATTGTTGTTCTCATGCACACACTTCCCCTTGTTCTGCTCACTTTACTTTGTATCAGTTCATAGAAGTTGTCCTAGGTTTTTCTGAAACCATCCCCTTCATTATTCCTTACAGCACAATAATATTCCATCACATTTTCCTACCATTACTTGTTCAGCCATTCCCATTTGTTGGTTATCCTCTCAATTTCTTCATATCCATTCTTAAACTACATTGAGAGCCCTCCTGATGTCCGCCCCTCCCCCCCGCCAACACACACATGCACCATATTGATGTGAGCAAATGGTATTCCATAGTAAAGGTAGCAACTGAATAGGTGAGTGGGAAAAGTCATGCCAAAAATGTCTTTTTATTATTACATCGTGAGAAGCCCTGGGGTGTTTATAGTTTTGTGGGCTTTAAAGAAAAAAAGTTTTTTTAGAAGCTGTGTACTTCTTATAAGCACTTATTTTCTATGCTCTGAAAATATCTGGGACCAAACTTTATATATATTTATATATATCTCCTCATTCTAATGCATTCGAGGCATAGGATTTGGATTCAAAATCTGGTTCTTTTCCTCACTCTCTTTGTGATCTTAGGCAGGTCACTTAACATCTCTGTGCCTCAGTTTCCTCTTGACAAAGTTGGTGCTGAACTGGATGATCTCTGAGGTTACTTCCAGGTCTGACTCTGTGATCATCTTACTTACCTATTTGTTCACTTATTAATTCATCTATTTGTTTGGTCTGAGTCTTTCATTCTGTCTCAATGCTTTCATTTTTCATTCAGTTTTTCATTGTTTTTAAAAAAATGGGAAATATACTTACTGTTTTTCTAATTTTCAAGTTCCATTTTTAATATTTATCCTCTTGCCAACATACAAATTACTTGGGAAAGCTGCCTCTTAAAGAATGAATTATTTTTCTTTCATAAATTAATAATGTGGCAGACAATAAGATTTTTTTTCATTGTACTTAGCGGTGTCTTCTATGATTTATAGAGAGATTACGATGGAAAGAAGTTAAAGTGTTCATGCTACTCTTTCCAAAAAAACATAGTGACTCCCCCCCACCTCCCATTTACCTAATAGCATCAGGGTCATTCTGAACAATTAGATCTTTCATATAAGTGATTTCACTTCTATTTAAAAATAATTATTGCTCACTTATATAACTTTATAAGTGAAGATAACATAATTTTTATTGATGAATCATCATTTTTAAAAGTAATTATTGTGCTTGAATATGGTGTCTGTAGTAGTTTGCTCTGATGTCTCTTCTACCTTTAAGTCCTAACATCCTGAATGGTCCCAGGCTTTTGCCTTTCCTAATTGGTAATTCTTTTATTTTTTTCCTTGTCTCTCAGCTGTTAACTCTCAATTTGTGTGGTTTTTGCAATATTTTACACTATACCCTAGACTTCTTCTTTTGTAACGTAGGGCAGAACTGAGTATTGCCAAGGAAAAGTCAATAGCAAAGCCAATAAACATTACACTAACTTAGTGGATTTGGCTCTGTAATTGCAGGTATTTTTATAACTTCAGAGGTTTATTATACAATCATTTATTTCCTGTGGATTTATTATAATGTTTTATTTGTATAGGATTTTAAAAACATATATTATTTTATGTGTGCTTCATAAATCCAGACTCTTGGTGGCATATCCAAGGTCACAAAGCTAGTAAATGGTAGTACTGGGACAGGAGCCCAGGTCTTTTGTTAAGTGTCATTTCTATTATAGTTTGATGTATATAGGTATGTGTAAACTCATTACAGGTATTGAGTATGTGCTCAGGGAGGTTAGCAACAAGAAAAAAAGGCCTTGTGGACACCAAAATATTTAGAGTAGCACTGTTTGTAGTAGTGGATTGGTGTGGGAGGTGGAGTGGTGAGAGGGGTAAGTAGGTGCCCGATTATTGAAGAATGCCTATGCAAATTGTGGTACATAAATGTGATGGAATGTTAATGTGTTCCAAGAAATAATGCATATGCTAAATAGAGATGGGAAGAATTATTCACCAGTGTAAAGTAGAATAAGCAAAACCAACTAAAATATATATAGAGATTACAAAATGTACATACACAATGGTTTCTACAAGGTAAATAAGAATATCAACAGCAGAGCATTAGAAACTGAATGCTGTGAAATTATAATGACCAAACTTGACCCCAAAGAAGTGAGAGAGAGCCCACAAAGTATCTTTTCTCAGTGATAGTTTGGCCAGGGAAAGGCCAGTTTGGCCTTGCATATAATATCAGACTTTTTCAGTATATTGGTTATTTTTGGTGAACTGTTTGATTTTTTTTTTTTTTTTAGACTTTGCTTTAACAGGGAGGCAGTAGGAGAGGGAATTCATTGGGGAATGCAGGTCATATAAAAATAAGATATATATATGTAAAAATTACTTTTAAAAAAGTAGAGGTAGTCTATATGTCTTCCCAAGTTTTCTAGATTGTTAAAACCATTGTATCAGGTTAGTGATAAGGAGAAGCCATTCACAAAGAGAGATTTCTCCACAAAGTTCTACATTATTTCACATTCTTCTAATTCTGTTCTTTAATTTCTCGTTTCATCTGAAATATAAAATGTCAAGATAATATACTTTGTAGTTAATTTTGCAAGCCCAAATCTGAGGAAATGACTTCATAGTATAATGATGGTAGATTGTTACTTCTTTTCCTTCTTCCTTGCCAGTGGCAGATTAGCAGTGGACCAGCATCAACTGTCCCTTCAACTGCCAGCAGTACCACATCTACTCCTTCTAGTCCCACCATTACTAGTGCAGCTGGATATGATGCCAAGTCTTTTGGACCACCTATGATTGATCTGAGTTCTCCAGTCGGGAGTTCCTATAATCTTCCTTCTCTTCCAGATGTAAATATATCAAAATACTTCAGTTACTGACTTAATTTTTGGTGTTAAATACATGTTTAGGACAAATAGGATAATGGAATAGTTTTATCTCTGTGATAATTTATTATTTTAATGCATAAAAAATATAGTTAAAAGCATTAGAAACAGAAAGGCAATTTATAGGTTTGAATTCTGTTTTATGCTAGAAACTTAGTAGTTTCAAAAGGCAGTAATTTTGCTTTTTTTGAATTTATTCTGACTACCCCAAAAAAAGGACTTTCTTTTACTAGTGATAAGAATAAAACATTTAAGCTTTCTAGAGTCATAAATCTTATTAAAACATTGTATTGATGTCCATTATGCATTCCCATATCCATTATTTCGTGTGCTCAAGTCTCCCTAAGTTGTCAGGAACATGTCTTTTGTAAACAAAAATGGAAGCAGGATTTTTTTCTTTCCCTCCTGCAGAGTTAAAAAGTTCAGCTCCAGAGAATCACCCTGTCACAGAGGGTCTGTATCCATCCCAAGGTGCTCATATTTGTTCAGCCACACAGATGTGTTGTTATAGGTGTTTCATAGACCATTGCTTTTCTCCTGGCATACCCAGGATAAACTTCATTGTTCCTTTTGTAGTCCCAGACCATAAGTTTTGTTTTTTTTTAACCACATCCCTCACTATTCAGTGAAGGTAGTTTCAACAACAAGAATGAAAATCAGACCAGCTGTGATTTAACAAATATTAGGCATTTTCATTATTTCTTTGTGATATTCTTAGGAGGAATGTTCATTATAGGATGAAGAAATTCTACTAAGATAATTTTTCATGCAAATGATCTGACCTGCTTTTAGTCTTCATAAAACCAATAATAATTATTGATTATCTAGCAGTCGTGTACCAAATGTCATTTCTATATATCTTGTTTTAAAGCGAAAATCTGAAGGATAGCATTGTTTCTCTGCATAATTTAACTCATTGTGGTATTTTATGACTTTGATACATCTGGTCCCACTGATTCCTGTCCACAGTAAGTTTATTGGGTAGGAGATTGGTCAAACCAGTGCTTCTTACTAAAGTGGACGTGACCTTCAAGATGTTTCCAGCAGAGTTGCAAGCTCTAGCACTTATTCCTAAACTAGAAGCTTTTAGGATACATCTTCAGTGACAGAATATAAATGACTTTCTTTTGGCCAAGGAAGGATTGATCTGACCAAGTTTAGAAAGGCTACATGCTAGTTCAATTTTGGGAGAATTCATTTTTAATCACCACAACTCTAGATTAGCATATGTTAACATGTAGAAAGTGTGGTCATTAGGGCAAATCCATGCTGAAATCAGGATATTTAAGTATTTCCTAGTGAATCAGAACCCTCCAAAAGAACATTTTTGATTTTGTTTTTGTTTGATGGAGGTATGTGTAAAATACTTAATTGTGAAGTAGCAACTGAAATGGTCAGAAAAGGGATTTTTAAGTGGGCATTATTTTGATCTTAGGCACTAGCGTTGGTGAAAATAATTTAATACATGTATATCTGCAAATTTAAGTATATATGCATCTATGTTTTTATACAGTGTACAGGTGTGTTTAGGGTAGACTATTAAGATGAATTACATCTTTCATTTCTTAGGGAAATAGTGTAATGACAGAACTTCCCTAGGATTATGCATTTTGATCATTTGATTTTATATATAGGGTTGATGTGGGCACATACACATTTTGGGTAAGCTTAAAGTGGTTCCTAACTTGCAAATTCAAAATTCCTTAAATAAATTGTTCTTTTTTGTTTGTCTTGCAAGATTGACTGTTCAAGTACTATCATGCTAGATAATCTTGCCAGGAAAGATGCTAGTGTAGAGCACAGCCAACCACGACCTCCTTCAAACAGAACAGTCCAATCACCAAATTCGTCTGTACCATCTCCCGGCCTCCCAGGTATAGTACTTGTTTTAGTTTGTGGATGTAGCTTTTAACCCTGCTTGTAAATAGAGGTTTTCCTGTTTTGATTCAGTGTTTAGGGGGTCTCCCTCTTGCCAGATATGGTCGTATTAGAAATCAGGAACAAAACCAGGTAAGTTGGGCAGCAAAGTTCAGCTTCTTATTACTTGTTGTTGGTATATTAATTCACTTTTACAAGGTTAAAATGCTTTTTGTCATTTTAATTATTTTATCCCTATTATGAATGCACTATGGTTAGATCCTCATTCCCCACCACCCTCTGCATCCCTGGCTATGAGTGTTTTAGTAATGCTTTTTGATTGCCAAAATTCTGCTTGCTATTCCCCAAGTTTGCACTATAGGCCTATGTTGCTTTCTTGTCTGTTGTCTGTACTGTGAAAATATTCTAGATAAAATTTCTCATTAATTGATGATAAGTTGATATTTTAATCTTGGCCAGTTGGGGAGGGGAGGTTTGTTTTGTTTTGCTTTTGTGTTTTGGTTTGGTTTAGTTGTTTTCTAAGGAAGTCTGTAGGATACTTAGTAGAAGCAACCTACTAGGTCAAGCAAAAACATGGGTTTGTTCCCAAAATTCACTCTAGTCAAGTGATTTCCTTATATTTACATAAATTTTCCTAGGGTCATAGAATCTCAAATTTTACTGGCTCGACATTGACAAATTATGTTTCAATGAATTCTTTTTCTTCAACTCTACTAATGAAATTCTATGTACCCATTTCCTACATTAATTACTCAGAAAATAACAACAAAGAACAGATTTTCTTGTTTTACTTTTTGACCTAAGCACCCTATGAAAAGCAAATTTTATATTGAATTAAAGTAGTGGGAAAAGTTTTGTTTTTAATTTTATTTATTTATTTTTGGTTTTCAGCATTCCCTTTTATATGATTTTGAGTTCTAAATTTTTCTCCCTCCCTACCCACCTCCTTCCCAAGACAGCATACAGTGTGATATAAGCTATGCATGTACAATCATATTAAACATGTTTCCCCATTAGTCATGTTGTGAAAGAAGAGTAAGAACAAAAGGGGAAAGCCGCAAGAAAGGAAAAAGAAAATAGCATGCTTCAATCTGCATTCAGACTCTAGTTCTGTATCTGGATTTGGATTGCATTTTCCATCATGAGTCTTTTGGAATTGTCTTAGATCATTGCATTGCTGAGAAGATCTAAGTCTTGTCAAGATCAGTCATCATTATTGTATACAATGTTTTCCTGGTTCTGCTGACTTCACTCAGCATCATTTCATATAAGTCTTTCTTGGTTTTTCTGAAATCAGTCTGCCTATCATTTTTTATGGAACAATAGTATTCCACTGCAGTTCTTGTGGAACAGTAGTATCCCATTACATTCATATACCACAACTTATTCAGTCATTCCTCAATTGATGGACATTCCCTCAATTTCCAATTCTTTGCCACCACAAAAAGAGCTGCTATGAATAGTTTTGTACATGTGGGTCCTTTTCCCTCTTTGTGATCTCTTTGATTATTTCTATGTCAATGGCTATGTACAGTTTTATAGCCCTTTGGGCATAGTTCTGGGAAAAGTTTTTAAAAATAATTTACCAATCATTAGAATCATATGTTTAAATACTCATAGTAGTAACATGAAGATGAGTAGCTTGTTTCTAATTTTCCTTCCATTTTTCATCACATCCATCAAATTCTCTTATTTCTTTCTTGTTTCCCCTATCATCCACCATTCTAGTTCTGGCTCTATGTTAAAGCAGCCTCCCTTAACACAGCGCTATTAAAATAGTCTTCATTAAATAGTTTTTCATTGTCTGTTTCCTGCTCTAGAATCTTTAGTAGTTTCCTTTTGCCTTCCTCATTAACCCTAAGGACTTAGGCTACCTATCTACAGAATATTTGGAATATATTTTTTAGTTAGATTGTTCTCTTAATCATATGCTCATTCGTCTTTGCTTATAATTCCCTCTTGCCTTCCATCATTTTGGATCTTATGTGTATTTTAAGTCTCCTTCTATTGTTTTAATAACTATAGTATTTCTCTCTATCACCTGATTTAGCACTTAGTTATTTCCTGTCTTGTATTTTTTGCTACTATTAAGTAGAGGTTGGTCTTGTTTTTACATTTTTGTTATGCTGCTCTTTCATACACAAATAACACTCAGAGTTTTTTATTTACACATCTTTCTTTTTATTTTTAATTCAAGAAAAGAAATAATCTCTGGTTGATTTTTTTTTTCTTTTAAGGACCTGTTACTATGACTAGTGTACACCCACCAATCCGCTCACCTAGTGCCTCCAGTGTTGGAAGCAGAGGAAGGTAAGCTGACTATTTTAGTGTATAAAGATAAACATCTTTTATGTAACAAGATTTATTTTTGCCAATTTCTTCATGTTGCAAACATTTTGCTTCATTTATTTCAAATTATCTAATAAAAATCAGAGGGCATTTGCAATGAAATCGTGTGTTGAAATGAAGTAAGAGTAATGTGAATTGAATTAGAAGTAAAGGTAGCATTTTAATTTTGAAATAGCATAAACAGTAAATTAGTGAATAGAACTTTTGTGATGACCAAAAATAATGGGGTGGAGAAGCTTGGTGAATAAATGTCCAGTACCTATTCACTCTATTTCACTCAAAAGGAAAGAACTTTACCACATTTAATGTATTCTGTGGATCCTTTTCTCAGTCCTGTGCACACCAACTTAATAGTTCCTAATTTACTTATTTGCTATCCTCATTAAATGGGATTTCTTCTCTTGACAGCTCAGAAGCGCATGCACATTCCCTCAACTCTCAGTAAAAAATTACACATACTATTAATCTCCTTTTATACTTATTATAAGAGAGTCGTTAAATGGGAAAACAGGCAGAGTTGTCACCTAGCCCTGTCAACAAAGAGTTAAAGTGAATAGCTCAATGAATTTTCAACAAGGCTTTACTGGCTTTTGTGTTTAATGTCAAGTTTTAAAATTTCTCATTATATTGATGATAAGTTGATATTTTAATCTTGGCCAGTTGGGGAGGGGAGGTTTGTTCTATTTTGCTTTTGTGTTTTGGTTTGGTTTGGTTGTTTTCTAAGGAAGTCTGTAGGATACTTGATAGAAGCAACCTACTAGGTCAAGCAAAAACATGGGTTTGTTCCCAAAATTCACTCCTATAGTGATTGTTTAGAATTTAAAATACATTTTTTCCCATTGACCACATCTTATAAAAGGCTAGCCTTCAAAAACCTACTTACCCTATCATGAAGCTAAACTACTAAATAGAATCCTGGGAACAGGAACCATTAAATACAAATGCAAAATTCATTAAGTAGCCAAGGCCAGAATCAAAAAATGGGCAAAGTTTCTGTTTGTTATCATCTTATTTCTTCCAAAATATTCTCAGTATACTCCATATTCACATGTGTAGGTAGGTGTCTGTCTTGACGTTTTTCCATTAGAAATGAAAGTGGTTGTTCTAAACAGTGCTTGTATTGATAGTATTCCCCATTAGGGCAACTTGGTTTCTGTCAGTAGATAGTCAGTAGGAATGATATTTCTAGAAAGCCACTCTATGTTGTCCCATACTAAGGATATCCTACTTGTAATGTTGCAAATAACTTTACAGCATATGGACTTTTTTTTCTCTCTCTTCCTTTTCTTTTTTATAGCTCTGGCTCTTCCAGCAAACCAACAGGAGCAGATTCTACACACAAAGTTCCAGTGGTTATGTTGGAACCAATAAGAATCAAGCAGGAAAATAGTGGCCCACATGAGAATTATGATTTTCCTATTGTTGTAGTAAAGCAAGAAACAGATGAAGAGCCTAGATCTCAAAATGTAATCATATAAATCATAGATATTGATCTTAGTTTGAAGGGTGAGATTTTTATAGCCATTAGGCAGAATGTTAGTATTCAAGCAGGGAAATCTACCACCACCATTGGAAATAACAGTGACTTTTAAAAATATATTGTTACCATAATGTTAATAAGTATCATGAATAGCATTTTGTAACTTTGTAACACATTTTATATAATTTTGCCAACTTTATTACAAAATGACAGTATTTGAAGCATGCTTATTTAGAATGTCTAGTGTGCAGAATATTCAGTTCTCATATTCTTTCAACATGAAGGAGAAAAATCAGCCAATCAGAGTAACTATAATCTGGTGGGGGGGGGGGGGGATTTTTTAAAAAACAGTCCTTTTCAAACTTTTTTTTTCCCTTTTCCTATGCAGACCAACTTTCCAAGAAGCATACTTACCTCGTTGCTCTTGGACAGTAACCATAACACCACATCTGACGAAGCTGGTTTAAGAACAGATGCTCCTGATAGCACAGGGGATAGACCTGGACTTCACACAAGCCCTTCAAGTGGCAAGTCTGGATGGGGAGGTGCCTCGCAGAAGTCACCCCTTCATGGTGGAGAAAGTAGAAAAGAAGATGACCCCAATGAAGATTGGTGTGCAGTGTGTCAGAATGGTGGGGAGCTCCTTTGCTGTGAGAAATGCCCTAAAGTGTTCCATCTTACTTGTCATGTGCCTACATTGATGAATTTCCCAAGGTAAGTTTTATCTCTGCACCTCATTCTTATTGTCCTTTATTATCTATGCTGCTAAAATCATTGTCTATTTAATAAATCAATGTGTCACAGAAATTGAATGTTGGAAATACTTCTGTTTAAACACTTGTCCGTAGTGTGTCAGCTGTCACTCACAAGCCACTTGTTCTTTAGCTTTAAGTGATAAAATTTGATAGGTCACTTGGATTCTATAAAGTAAGGTTAAAGGGGGATCCGCCATCATACTTTGGTATTTACTAATTTTTTTCTATTTTAATTTTTCCCTCAAGAAACTCATTCAAAGAATGTAATTTCTCTTTTGTATAGAGTACTGTGTTATAGCTGAGTGTGGCATAAAATTAAATAAGGTATTCTTTAATGTTCTCATCAAACCTACATTTTATTCTTAGACTAGATATGGTCCATGTATGTGCCTGTGTGTTCTTAATTTTGTCTTTCTAAAATGTTTTATTTTAACTGAATTTTTCTATTCTTATGGATTGAACTTGTGACATGAATAGGACTCAATGATAGAACTTTGTAACAAGTTAGACTTTATGGAAGAATTTAGGAAAGCTAAAGATTGTTTACAAAATGGAAAAACCATAATATTCTTTTTACAGATCTTTTTTTAAAAAATGTTCAGTGAACATAAGAAAGTGTTGATCTATCATATTTGAAAACTGTTATTTGTGTCTTCTCAAAACTGTTTGATTTCAAAAGGCATTTATGAAAGTCAGTACAGGTACTCTTATTCCATACCTTAGTTTTGAACTTCAGAGTCACTTTGGCATTCAATTAAAATTATGGACATAGAAGAATCTTCATGTTGCCTCTGTTACATTACATCTTTCTTCCTTAACCCTCATATTCTATAGAAAGTGTACTTTTCAATGTCTTCTGTGACCTTCAACAGCTTTTTATCCATTTTCCTTAACATTTGACATTAATCAGCCCCATACCACCACCTCCTTTGAGGGAGAAACTTTTGCTTTCCTAAGTCCTTCTATGCCTCTGTATTTTGCTGGTATTGCTTCCACCTAACAACTGAAGGGATTGAACTAATTATATTTCCTCTTCATTCTTCAATTTATGATCCTGCAACCTAAAGTTCAGTCCATTTTTTTCTTTAGGCACTTGAATGAACCTGTATATTGTACATTGATAACTATCAAATTATTTCTAGATTCCAACAGAACAATTCTACCTAAAGAAGTTCAGTTTTAGATGAAGTATGACTTATCCACCTCCCCCTTCTTGCTTTCCTGTCTTTATTAATAAGCCATTCTACAAGGTGTCCTGTCTTTTGAGGGAAAAAATCAAAAGTATCTTTCATATTATACACATATAATGGAATGGAAGATGCCTTAAAAATTAGCTAGTCTAACATCGTTCCCTATATCTAGTTACTCACTAAATCTTAGCATTTCTCCTAAAATACCTGTCAGTTAATCAACCAGCGTTTACTTTGGGCCTACTTGAGCCAGGTACTGTAGTGCACAAAGACAAATATAAAAGAGTTCCTCCTCTCAAGGAGCTTACATTCTATTAGAGAAGATAATATTTATATAAATTGCTGGGAAAGGAGTCAGGAAAAGCTTCATGTATGTAGGTGATGGTGTTTGAACAGAATCTTTCAATAAACAGTGAGTGGGGATGAGAAAGGGAGTTCATTTTATGCAAAGCTGTGGAACCAGGATGATATGTGTGAGGACTAAGAAGATAGCCTGGATAGAGTATAGGAAGACTACCCTAGTAATTTAAGTTGAACTAGGTTGTCAAATGTTTTAAAGACTAGACAGAGATACTTAATATTTCATTATAAAGGCAGGAATAGGGAGCCATTATTGTTGGTTGATTACAGGATTAACATGGTGAGACCTGTATTGCGTTTTTATGGGAGTGATTTGGAACAGATGCCATTAAAATACAGGGTCCAAATTATTGTGGTAGCCACTTGAATAGAGTGAATAGGGCATATAGGTGAGATTGGGAGTTAAATGGTTAATGGGTGAGAAAACTTTTAAATCTACTCTAGTTCAGGTCTGGAGGGATCACCTCCCATCTAAGCTATTTCAAAAGCCTTCTGATTGGGGGCGGAGCCAAGATGGTGTCTGGAAAGCAGGGACTAGCCAGAGCTCCCCTCCCAAGTCCCTCCAAAAACCTATAAAAAATGGCTCTGAACCAATTCTAGAACTACAGAACCCACAAAATAGCATAGGGAAGCAGGGCTCCAGCCCAGGACAGCCTGGATGGTCTCCGGGTAAGGTCTGTCCCGAGCTGAGCGGAGCAGAGCCCAGCGTGGGCGGCACAGACCCACCAGATCAGGAGCCGGGTGGAGTGTGCCCTAGCACCCTGAATCAGTGAGCTGCGGCAGTTACCAGACTTCTCAACCCACAAACACCAAGGACAACAGAGTAGGTTAGTGGGAAAAGCTGCTGGGGACAGGGAGTTTGCAGTTTGGCCACCACCCCAGGGGCAGTGGAGGTGGGGCAGCTACAGAACTACAGCTGCAGTTGCTTCTGGCCCCAGGCCCACCTGGTGGGAGGAATTAAGTGGTGGATCAGAGCAGGAGTGAAGAGCCTGCTGAAGATCTAAGTCCAGTCCAGGTTGGGGGTTCTTGGGGAAGGAGGAGTGCTGCTGTGGCAGAGCTGGCGCATCCCCGCAGGCT
>CM053623.1:85804543-85823421 GCA_028646595.1 Phalanger gymnotis | reverse complement strand
AGGAAGAAGCAAAATATAGTTAGTCTTTCACAACATGAATATTGTGGAAGGGTTATATATAATGATACACATGTGGCTTATGTTGAATTGCTTGGCTTCTTAGGGAGGGTGGGTGGGAAGGGAAGGAGGGAGAGAATTTGGAACTCAGAGTTTTAAAAACAGATGTTCGAAAACAAAAAAGTTTTTGCATGCAACTAGAAAATAAGATACACAGGCAATGGGGCATAGAAATTTATGTTGCCCTACAAGAAAGGAAGGGAAAAGGGGATGGGAGGGGAGTGGGGTGACAGAAGGGAGGGCTGACTTGGGAACAGGACAACCAGAATATATGCCATCTTGGAGTGGGGGGGAGGGTAGAAATGGGGAGAAAATTTGTAATTCAAACTCCTGTGAAAATCAACGGTGAAAACTAAATATATTAAATAATAAAAAAAAAAATTTTTAAAAGCCTTCTGATTGATTGCTTGGTATCATCTCTTTAATCCGTCCTCTGTACTATTAGCAAATTATGATGTTAACTCAGACCTATTTAAAGCCTTCTAATGACTCTTCAATGCCAACTAAGTCTTTCATTTTATCAGTAATCTTAAAATTTAACCACAAAATCCTTTTGTAAAGTGGTTCCACAAATAATTCAATGATACCTCTACATCTGTCACCATTTATCCCTTTGCCCCTGCTGACCTTCTCACTTGGATTTTTGCAATTAGCTTCTAATTAGTCTCCTTGGCATTTTAAAGCCCTCCACAATCAGGTGCCCTATCTGTCTTTGTAGACTTAGATTTATATTACTGCCTTTTATGTACTCAACTCTTCGGCTATAAAGGTCCTCAACTCCATGCATTTGTGTAGGCTTATCTCTGCTCCTAGAATGGACTTGATCACTACTTCAGCTGTAGCCATTCTTCAAGGCTTAGCTCATTATATCTCTTACTTAAAGCTTTTTCTGATTTCCTTTTTTGCTGTCCGCCCCCGCCCCCACACACTCTATATGTTAGTGCTCAAATCAGCTTATTTGTAAACAAGTTGTATTTCTCCAGCACTGCATGAACTTCAGGAGCAGGGGTGTTTCATTTTTATCTTTGTATCTCCAGCACCTAGCAGTGTATTGTACAGTCAGTTAATTTCTTGATTTAAAGGAACACTCATCTTTTGCTTTGACCCGGTTTACCCCCTTACTGTACCTCAAAGTTACCAGGCATATTTCTGACTTCTAAGTTGATGCTTTTCCTCTGCCTATAATGCCCCTCTTGTCTTCTTTATTACGTTATAAATGCTATGGATTTGGTGGAGTAGCACTTGAGTTTAAACAGCCTTTTCCTACTCTCCTTTTGAGTATGTATAGCCCCTGGTGTTTTTGTAGTATTAATACATGGCTTTTAATCTAATTTTATCATGTGATTATTATCATCTCAACTAGATTGTGAAGACTAAGGAGAGCCATGATTGTTTCTTCCTGTACTATACCTGTAGCAAAATACAGAATAGAAATTTCGTGAATAATTAATATAAATCCACTCTATAGTTGGATTGAGGGAAAAGAGCAACTTGTACTCCTAGCTAATTAATTTTCTTCCAGATCTTTCATTATAAAGACAGAGAGAAATGCTTCTAAAAATTATATACTGGGGTAAATATAATTCAAAAAAATCCAGGATTGTATTAAAAGTTCAAGAACTGTCATTTTTCTTTTTATTCTAGTGGAGAGTGGATTTGTACTTTTTGTCGAGACTTATCCAAACCAGAAGTTGAATATGATTGTGATGATCCTAATTACAACTCAGAAAAACGAAAATCTGAAGGACATTCGGGATTAACACCAATAGATCAAAGGGTAAGTTTCAAGTCAGTGTGATTGGCCAGCCTTCCAATGTACCTCTCAATGAAGGCTTGCCTCACATTAGTGAAGAAATATATTCTGAAAAAGTCAGCTGTAAAGTGATTCTCCCCCCACCGCCCCAAATTAAAATCTTTTTTGGTAACGAGTTTGCTTTTATATTAAAGTTGGAGATGCCTCACAACAAGAATATCACTCAGGACCCTACAGTAAAAATTTAATGTTCTTTTGAAGTTTTTGTCTAAAAATAAATTGGTGTATTTTAATTTCAGTTATTTTAACTAGTAAATTTATGATTAAAATAACTGACAGTAATAAATTATATACTGTTATCAGTATTGAGGGTCTGTAAGGTCCCTTTTAGTTGTAAAAGTTATGAACCTTTGAGGTTTTTTCCTAATAGGAAAATATCACCCTATATTATACCAGTAAATTAGGAGTAAAGAGTGTGAGGAGCAAATGTTGAAAAGGTTAGTGCACATGGGCCAAGAGCACTCAAAAAAGATAAGGATGCTGAGACATCTTTGGAGTCTATAGATACTACAAGCTGCCACCACTTCAGTTTGTACCAGTGTTCTTCTGCAATAATTAAGAATAGTACCTGTTGTACACCCATATCATTTTCTTGTCTGTCATAGACAAGTTTGACAGAACCTGGTCCTAAAAGGCTATGGTAAATATTATTTAATTTTTTCTGTCATGGGTCATGTAGTTATCCCTTGGCCTTTTCTGGCTTTCACATCCTTTACCAAGTTCAGATATATTGCCAGAAAATAATAATTAGGAGACGTGTAATTTTTTTTAAATCATGTAACTTCCAATAATATTTCATCACATTTCAATTTTCAAAATATTATGTTCTACAAACTACCTTCATCAACATTATTTCTTCATATGGGAAAGAAAAACGTGTTCTTTGTTCTCTAATCCCCAGTATAGAAACAGAATTACAGTTGAAAGTGACATCAGAGGACATCTTAATTCTCCCCTGAAATTATCATCTAGAATATCCCTGACAAATAAACATCCAATCTGTGCTTCAAGACCCCTAGTAACATTGCCTCCGTGTTAGTCTCCAACCTGTTCTGTTGTTTTTTTAAGTAACTATTAGTTAGAAGTTATTACCTTGTCTTGAGCCAAAACCTGCCTTTTCCTAACTTTCACCCATTCAACTAGGTTCTGTTCTCAGACGCCAAGGAAAATGATTGAATATTAATACTCATGTCTTTCCTAAGTCTTTTCCAATGCAAAAACACCGCTATTTCCTTTAACCAATGTCCTTTCTAAAATGTAGCACCTAAAATTTGAGCATCATACTTCAGACTGCTTCTGCTTACGGTAGAGTATGAGAGAAACATCTTTTTCATTATTTATCTTCATACTACTTCTATTAATGTATTCATTCTAACATTGCGTTAGCTTTCTTGAATATTGTATCACCCTTCTGTTAAGGTTGTGGTCCACTATTAAGCCACCTCTCTTACCCCTCTACTCCAGTTTTTTTCCTCCACATAGTTGTTTTTGAGACATGATTTTTCACCATTCTCTTTTGTTTTTTGTTTTTTTTTTTAATCAAAGTACAAGTAATTACACATATCCCTATTACATTTCATTTAATAACTTTCAACTCATCCCGGACTTTAGCCTTCCTGACACTATTCTGAGAGGGCCTTACCACTCTTCTTCTCTCTCCTCCCCTCCCCCCAACTTTGTTATCAGTTCTTGATTCCATGAGTGATATTTTTCAGTCTTGAGTTTGTTATTGTAACCATACTGATTTCCTTAGATAGACTTTTTCTTCTGTCATTGCTACTGTGTTACCAGAATTTTGTTCCTGAGAAACACATCCTTCTTAAGCTTGCTTAGTTTTTGCTTTATAAATCCAACTAATTCTATCTAAACATTTTGATATTTGCTCTCCTAAAGTCCAAAATGTGTGTCAGATTAGGCCTAGAGTTCCCTACCTATTTCACTTTGACAGTGTCTGTCATTTCTTTCTTAATTTGTCAGAATCATGTCTAAAATACTAGTTCCGTCGATCTATTTAGCTTCATATTCTGGAAAATTTGATTACATGCACAGTAAGTCAGGAGTTTTTCAACTGACGTTTATGTGCCTCTTGAGTTTTTGTCTCATTTTGTTTGAACACTGCTGTATGACATCATTATAGTTTTGTGATCTGTAGCAGGAACTTTTCAGTTTCTTGAAGCTGGTCATAACACACTAAACAGTTCCCCCAGTGTAATTATCAGTCATTTGTATTTCATTGATATTTACCTGGTAATGATTGATTTTTTCAAAAGAAGTAAGTGGCTTACCCAGCACTCCTCATTACTCTCTTTTATGACCAAAAGAAACCTTTCCCCGTATTTCTTAACATTAGTCCCTTTCTTCTGCCGATTATCTCCAATTTATCCTGCATGTATCTTGTTTGTATATTCTAGCTTTCATATTATCTCTGGTTAGACTGTTAGCACCTTGATCAGATGATGTTCTTTGCTTCCCGTTTTATCCCCAGCACTTGGCACAATGCCTGTCATATAGCATGCTTGTTGACTGAATGACTGTTAAGTATGCAATTGCATTTGTGAAGCCCTGTTTTATTATGCCTTAATCTTTTGTTCAGAAGTGTGAACGACTGCTTTTGTTCCTTTACTGCCATGAAATGAGCTTGGCTTTTCAAGATCCAGTTCCTTCTACAGTAAGTATTCGTGTCATATTTAAGTTCTTGGAATAAAACAAAATATGATTTGTCCATTAAAAATTAGGAGGGGGGGGTTTCTTTTGGCCAGTACAATGTTTTCCAGATTTTTTTGTTTAGTATTTATTTACATACCAAATCTATGAAGTTTAAGATGAAGACTTGGTATTCATTTAATATTTTCAATCTAAAGAACTTCATATGGTCACTTAAAGTTTCGGTTTTGTCAGTCACATTTTTCCTAAATGAACCTGAATTCTTAACTCTACTATTGTGCCTTCACTTGCTGTAGCAGTTTATAGCAAATTTATTGTTGCTTTTTCAGGAAGCTTAGGGAACCTTTTTGTTGTTTGTGTTCCAAGTAAGTAACAGCTTGTTAAAATCTATAGACTCATATAAGGAGCAGCATAATTTATAACGTTGTCAAACTCAAAATGAAAAGGATTCCTATGGGTAGAAATTGACTTAAAAACACAGTACAACATAGATAATGCTGATTTTTAGTTTTCTGTTTTTGTTCAGTGTTTCCTGATTACATTTTAATCTAGTTTTGCTGCCTATGAGTCTGACACCTTTGGTATTATAGTATGCTTTGTTCTAGAAAATTTTCTCCTGAAACAGTCACATTATCTGAATTCATACTGCACATTTCCAGTGGGCTGGGACAATTACCATATTTTACATAATTATAACTTTGAGCAGTGCAGATTTGAATACATGCTAGCATTTCAAAAGTTCAATTATTTATAGTAATTGCAACCTAGCAGTAGTCTACAAAAATAGAAGCCTGATTAACCCCAAGTACAATAGAAAGAATGCTGAATTTTCCAGCTAAGGGGACCTGCATTCAGATTCCAGCTTCATCACCTGTATAATCTTCAGCAAATTACTTCACTAAACTTAGCTTTTACCCCAAATCATACAGTTTAGTGAAGTTTCCTTTATGGGTTTACATTTTAGGTATCCCTCTTTAAGTCATTTCATGGCTTTGGGAAGATCTCTTTGCCCTCAGATTAAACCTTGTAATTTGCTCATTTGTCATAAGGCTGAAATAAATACCATTTGTGGTGGAAGATTGTAACTCATTGACAAACTTATTTATGCTAATAGTTTTGTGTAGCTACAAAAGAATAGCTGGAGAAAAAGGGTACCCAAGGAGGGAATGGGTAGTAGAGGCTTTTGAGGTACCAACATTAACTTCCCTTCTTTATTTTGCTGGAACTTGGCCTTTTCTCTCATCTTAACTTGGGGGGGTTGCAGGCAGGGCAATTGGGGTTAAGAGACTTGCCCAAGGTCACACAGCTAGTGTGTCATGTGTCTGAGGCTGGATTTGAACACAGGTCCTCCTAACTCCAGAGCCGGGTACTCTACTCACTGCGCCACCTAGCTGCCCCCATCTTAACTTTCTAATCCATGAGACGGAGACCTGCTATAAATTATTCTAAATTTCTTCCAATGTTTCCACTTAATTTCTGTTGATTATATATGCTATTTATAAATCACTACTTTAACAAAAGCTATATAGAACAATTGGTTAATCACATCCAGAGGATTTCATCTAAACTCCAGAAACTGACAACAACACCTGATTTATTTTCAAAAGGTGCCTGATTATTACAAAATAATTAAAAATCCTATGGACTTGTCTACCATCAAGAAGAAACTCCAAGTGGATTCCCCAGTGTATACAAAGCCTGAAGACTTTGTGGCTGATTTTCGACTGATTTTTGAAAATTGTGCTGAATTCAATGAGGTGAGAAAAGAAAATAACAGTGCTAATTTAGAGATATTCTTAATTCAAAACAACTAAAATGTTTTCCTTCTTACAAAGACAAATATATAATCATTTTGCTATGAATCTCAGGTTAATCAGGAGTGAGTTTGAAGGCAAGTTTCCTACTACCTTGAGGAACTTAACCTTGAGGCTTAACCATTTGTAAAATAATTTTGTCATCACATAAAACCCAGATAATTATTTTTATAATAACATCCTAAAATTTTCTCAGATTATAATGCCAGAGAATACCAATAATATTTTTGATTGAGGGGTTGAAAGATCTGAGTTATTTGTGAAATAGCTTATCTTTTGGTTGGGTTGTCCATAATTAGACTTTTCTCAAACTTTTACATATTTTCAGGCTTTTATGGTCTTTTGTTGGAGATGTTTTACATATATTTGCTGCTCTCTCAACAGCATACGTGTTGTTTTGTTTTGAAATTACCCACTTGACTTCAAGGGGTGCTTTCTAGTTATGCTTTCTAGTTCTTTTGTTGAAGGATTGGAGACCATTTCTCTTCATGTTCACTTGAACTATCTATTTTTCAGTCATAGTCTTCAACCATATCTCCCCCAAGTTACAGATCAAAGAATCTCCTAATAGATATTTTATGAGTTCTCATGGAATCCATTCATCCCTGTGACAGTTATAAGAGAGTCTTACATTGTGCCTTACACATGGTAAGCGCTTGATAAAGATTTTTTTTTTTAATTACACATACTGTAGTCCTTTGAGCTTTTTTCCAGGCACTTTGAGAAACAGTTTTAAATATCCTTTTCTGGACTTTTTCTCTCTGTCCCAACTGTTTCTGTATTGATGTACAGTGACCAGGAAAATACTCAGTATTCTTGTACACATGTGTCATTCATATGCATAGTCACTCAGGTTTGATCAGACTTTAGTATAGAGAAAATTGATGAGTTTATAATGAATTTGTGTTTTGCTTTATATCAATTTTGATGACATTTTTCATTTTCTCCAATAGCCTGATTCCGAAGTAGCCAGTGCTGGCATAAAACTTGAAAGCTATTTTGAAGACCTTCTGAAAAACCTTTATCCGGAGAAAAAATTTCCAAAGCAAGAATTCAAGAATGAAACAGAGGATACCATATTTAGTGATGATTCAGATGATGACTTTGTACAACCACGGAAAAAGCGTCTCAAAAGCATTGAAGACCGCCAGCTGTTTAAATAAGTGGCATAGTAGCAAGGACTGGTTTGGACTTTTTTTTTTTAAACCTTCTTAATTAGTGATTAACATAATTGCAAGGAAAAGTCTATGACCACTTTGAGTTTTAGGTTTTTGGATGTTTGATAGTGTTGATTTCCTTAATATCCTATTTCCTTCTCTCTCTCTCTCTCTCTCTCTCTCTCTCTCTCTCCCTCTTCCTCTCCCCCCCTCCCCATTCTCTTTTCTTCCCTTCTGTTCTCTCTCCTCTCTCTCTCCCTCCCCCGTTAAGGAAAGGGGAAAAAAACGTATTGAAGATTGAGATAGACCTTTCTCTTTCTCAAAAATCCTTAAAACAGCATCTGAAAGGATAGCTGCATGACTGTACTCTAAAGAAAGGAGAAAGCCTTTATTTAGACTTAAAGTTGAAAACTTAAATGTGGTTTCAACGTGTGAATTAATCCATTTTCAGAAAATGTGATACCACTACCCATTATTCTTACCAAAGGCACGTGGCTGGCCATTATAAGTTTATTCTACTGTACTTAACAGTATGCCACGAATATGATATTAAATGTCCTAGGATACTGATTGGTGCGATTGAAGTGTAGGTAGATGCCACTAAGGAAGTACCTGATGGTCTGTCATGTAATATGGAGAGTGTATTAAAGAAAAATCAGGAAAACAAATGCTTGGATTTATTTTTTGGCTTGTCTGTGAAGATGTTTTTATGTATCAGGTGTGTTTAGGCTACTAGCCATTCATTTCTGGAACTAGTGTCTTCTCTGTTACTGCCTCTAAGAAAGTAAGTGCAGATGTGACTTGTTTTTACTCTTGATAAAAGCCCTCATTCATTACCACATGGCTTTGGATTGAATTTTTTGAAATACAGCCATATGTGCTGTATGTGATGTGAAGTTGCTTCACCATACACTCTTGGGCATTAATGAACTTTAAAAAGAATAAGTAGTTTCTGTGATTTTCACTGTCTCGTGTTGTTTAGGATGAAACTGTGTTTTGGAGTAAAATCTTTTAGTGGAATTTTTGTTAGATGTTCTATGGAGCATTTGCTGTTCCCTGCCTTGGTTTTAATAGTGTCAGAAATTATTAATAATATCATCTTAAACACTTATTTATGGTTCAACTTTGATTAGATTCCCCTTCCCATCATGCCTGATAGAAACAAAAGGTTTTCTCCTGATTTCATAATGGGTCAGGCTTAAATGTGCTCAGACTTTACTCCTTTTTGTTCATTGTTTTCAAGGCTTGGACAAATTATTGAAGGAAAAAAATGTAGATTAGGGAAGAAGGAATAAAATAGTCTAGCATTAATTTCCTAGTATATTTGAAGAAATGTTTGTTTTACACTGACAGAACTTTAGTGAAATTTTCTTTGCTTTAGGTGGTAATAAAACACCAGGGCTGAAGATAGAAGAATTCTTATAGATTATGCCACCTGTTGCGGATAAAAACCTGGCCAGGGCACTTCAAAAACATTGCCATTTGATGATATTGTGTGAAACTTAATTAGTTGAGTCTTAAGGTGAGGCTGAGGGCGACACACACAGAGTAAATTAACCATAAGCAATAGGTTCGTTCCCATTTTCTGTACAGAGATAGTTCTTGCTCCTAAAATATAAATACTGCTTTCCATGTCAGTTTATGTAGGATCTTTTAGAGGTCTAGAACCTGGATTGTAGACTTAAGAAAGTAATAACTATTATGAGGTGTTTGTTATGGTTTTGTTTTAATTGTGGACAAATTGAGAAAAGCTATCTTTTATAGTTGACACTTCTTCAGCAGTCTCAGTCTGGGTATGCAATGGCATTATTAGCACAAAAGCTCTTGAGCTGTTCATAAGTGTTTTGTCTGTTGGGCTACTATTCTTGTCACAATTTCATACCGCATAGACCTTCCCTACCCCTCCCTTGGGTTGGAATAGAGCAACATAGCTAGACTTTTGTAAGGAGGGCAACCAAAGGGATGTGAAGCTTGAGCAGGGGGAGAGTGTAATTTTCCAAATAAAACTGAGCCAGAATTCTGCAAGTGTGTACATACATACCTCTTACTGTGGTATTCAGTGCCATACCATTTTATTTTTTTTTCAGTGCAAACTGTCAGGTTACCTGCTTTACCTCTGCTATATTTAAGCATTTGAGAGAGAGAGAGAAAGCTCATGTTCCTATGGTTAAAGTGCTTTCCTCACAAGAGTAGGTAGTCTTAAGTGTTATTACTCCAATTTTACAGATGATGAAACTGAAGCTGAAAGGTTAATTTGCCCAAGGTTACATGGTTAGTGTCTGAACTACAACTTAAATCTGGATCTTCTGATCCAGTATTTCTACTATACCACACTGCCTCTGAGTGTATCTCTTATAAGGCCACCTGGAACTTGGAGTGTTTCAGTATTACGTTATGTGAGATCATTTCTACGATTTTCTGTAGCATTTCTGAATGCCCTATATATCTTAATTTCAATTAAGCATATAAGCTCCTGCTACTATGTGCTTGGGACTCAGGTTACAAAGTTATAGTGATACAGTCCTTAAATTACCTCGTATTGCCTGCTACCTTATTAACAAGTCCCCCTGGTGCCTGGCTATATCCTAGTCGTAATGTTCCTGTACCCTTTTGGCAGAGAACATTAAGAGGACCCTAGTCTTGCCACATCTCTAGGATGAAGAAAGGGCTGTAAAAAGTGTTCATTGTGACTCAGGCTTTCCTGACCTAAACTTGTGAACTCCAGCTTCTACTTCTGTCTTGGAAACCCATGAAGGGTTTCCCTTGGGATTTGGTTGCAGGAGTCAGAGATGGAAATCTCAGAACTACAGTAGCCCTGTTTATAAACTATTCTACCTTACTCTAGTAGCATAGTTCTTGAAGACAGTAAAAAATAGGCTGGCCCAACCTCATGAACAATTATTATGGACCCCAAGCATTGTTCAACTTTGTAGCAGGGGAAGCCAGGTATACAAGCAGTGACTTACAGATAAGACCATTTGGCCTAGTATCCACAAGCTGTTTCTTTTCAGAATTTTCTTAATGCAGCAGAACTTTAAATATAGTAACTTATATTACTGAATTTAAACATCAGTATTTGGTAATGGAATAGTCCTTCAAAATTGAATGGTATTCTGTTTGTTTCCTTTGGTTGATTAATTTGGAATTAGGTCATCCTTTAGATCATTTCTAAAGGGAGCAAGGGTGCTAGTTTATAGCATTTAAATGCCAAGAAACAAACCTGATAGTCTTCTCCCCTTGCTCTATCAATGGTACCCTCTTCTAACCGAAAGACTGGGTGGCGATTGTACAACAGAACAGAAATAGAGTAACCTATGAATACTTTCAAAAAAAGAGTATGAGGTTGTCCCCACAGTCGAAAGGGTGAGTAAAATTGTTCTGATGAATTTCAAAGTCTTATTTGATCAGATAGCTTGAATTTTCAAGTCAAAATCCATGATAAAGCTAGTGGGAAAGGGAAGTAGGGGAAGCGTCTTCCTTTTTTTTCCAGGGCCTAGTCCACAAATTAATATTATGAATTCAGAAAAATAAGTCACTGCATGTGATCAAAGGTTTATAGGTTGAAACTAAAGGGTTATTCATTTTTTTGTATGTGTCCTGCATTCATTATAAATGAGAGAAATAGAGTGATCTGATTGGCTGTTTGAATTATAAGCATCACCATGAGTTCAACCACCCAATTCCTGCTTAAAAATTAACTCCTTTAAAATAACCATGTAAATATTTTTTAAACATTTTATAACATTGTGTAAATTTATATTTAATGTCTTTTTACAAACTGATTGCACCTAGCTTTCATCTTTATAACACTGGGTGTGAAATTAGTGGATCATAATTCACATACTGGTGGATCTTGTTCCTGAGTAATGCTAGCCAATCAGATTACTGATTTCTCTCTTCATGGAGAAATCACTTTATTGTGAAGGACATCTGATACAGTAGTCTTTGTTACTGTTATGTATGGAATGTTTTGTTTTTGGCAGACTGTGGTGCTTTGATTTTAATAAAATAAACTTGAATGAATGTTCATAATGTGAATATTTCAGCTCAAGACCTTTAAAATTAGTTCAACATGGCATTAAGAGACCACCTCCTGTCTTTATATACATAAATGAAAGGAATTTGATATCTTTAATTATGAACATTTAGAGTACTAAGCACATTTTCAGTTAAATTAAAATGTAGAAGACCACTTTAAATATGTACGAAGCCTTAATCAAGGTTTAGCAGCCATGTACTACCGGACAACCTAAAAGTCTTAAGCTTTTAATACCTTCTGAAGTATAAATGCCACTGACTTACATAAAACAGCTTTTGCACTTTTTTTTATGTTTCGTTATGTGAAATTTAAATTAATTTTTAAAAGATTGGGCACCCTCATCATTAAGCATTGTGTACCAACAGTTCCTGGATGACAGTTTGTCCCCATTACTTGGCCACCTTGGTCACCTCTATCTCCATTAGACCATTTTTTTTTTTTTTGTGAGAACACATCAGAACCTCATTCTCTGAATAATCTTAAGTCTAGGACTACAAATGCATTGAGCAGCAGCTAATGAAAATTCTTACAAAGTTCAAGTAAAGCAAGATGTTTATGTTAAATTTTATCAATATTTTTACATTTTAACTAATTATCCTTTCAGATTTGTTCATGTATATTTTGGAGCATTTCTACTTCTGAAGTTAAACAAAAATAAGACTTGGGGACAAAATGCCAAAGGTACTAAGAACTTATATACATTGAGAAGCTGCTTGTTTAAAACCTTTTATTTTGAAAAACAACTTGAAAGTATTTTATGTCATTTTTAGTCACAATAGAGTTGGTATTTCACGGAGAGACTGTAGACTTGTTAAACAAAAACTTTTCTTCTTAATTTCAAGAAATCTTCAGAAAAATCTTAACATTTTAAAAATTCATTTTTAATGCCCTACTTCTGAAGGAAGGCTGATATTTCATTTACTACTTAATAATGTCATACATTTATGAAACATTTTATTGCGTGCATAATTTTTAAATTTATTATCTCATATGAGCCTCATTCATAGCCCTGTAAAGTAGACATTACAGGTGTTATCTTATGGATTTGAAGCATGAAGATCAGAAAAGTTAGGACTTGCATTCCCTCGTCCAGGACATGGTAGAACTCAGGCCCCTGGTTTTCACAATCCATTGTCCTTAACATATTGTACTGTTTTTCTCACTGATAATCAATAATGACTAATAAACTGGGGAATGAAATGATTTTAGACAACAGACCATAGATTTAGAGTTGCAATGTACTTGTAACATCTTCATTTTATAGATTTGGAGACTAAGTCCTAGAGAGGTTCAGAATTAAGTGACAGAGCCAGCATTTTACTCGGTTCCTTCGCCTCTAGAGTTAGTGCTTTTTTCCATTACCATTTAGTTTCCAATTGGTGGTAGTATTATAAATATGACCCTAGTGGGTTTTCTAATAATTTGTGCTAAGTTAGCAGAAATCCAGACTTTCAAGTCATGATATTTAAGTCCCAAATCCATGTGTATGTTTTAGTGACATGCAGCATGAGAAGTGACCTGAGTGGTCTAGTCCAAATCCCCCATCTGTGAGATGAGAAAATAAGTTCAGAGAGGTTAAATGACTTATTCCAGGGACAAGATTGCTCTAAAAAATGACTATATACAACCTTTCCCAGACATAAAGTGCAACCTGAAATCCATTATTTCTTAAGACTCACTTAGGCATTTGTTGGGCACCTCATGCATGCAAGGCATTGGACAGCACTGTTCTAGAAGACCAAAGGGGTAGAGAAAGATCTGTGAAGCTCTTTGGTTCTGATACCTGCTGGGATAAGAAGAGATTGCTTTGGGCTGTATAACAGGTATTTATTCACTTTTGGGAGGAAAAGTCCCAGTAAGGCCAGCTACCTCTCAAATCCATTTAAAAAAATGTTCCTTAATGATGTAGTATTGTGCAGAAGGAATTTCAAGATAAATTGTAGGAGTAGGGAGAGGGTAAAATAAAGCTACCTCAAGAACATGTTTGTGAAAAATAAAATATACTTCTCCGTTTGGTTGTTGCTTGCATGTCTTCATTTTGCTTGCTGTTAAAAAAAAAAAAGATAAATTGAATAAATAAGAATATTACCATGACCACTTTCTACACTACTGATGAAATTAGATGCCAAACAAGATGAAAGCCAGCTCTGTTGGTCCTTATACTAATGCAAGAGGAACACATCTTGACTTTAGCTTTTTGATTGGTGTTCTAGGAACAACTTTTAGATTCCACCTAATTCCCAGCCAGATGGGAAAGAATCACATTTTACTGTCTTTGAAATGATCAAAAAGGTGTGATGCCATATGGTAATTCTGAAGTAGCACTTAGAGTCAGACTCTAAACAGTCAATAACACATTGAGGTATGTTGAGATGGTGCAAGTACTGATGTGGTATTTACTGCTGGGGGAAAAAATAAACCATTCCTTAGTTTAAACTTGCAGGGTTTTCCCAAACTTGTTTGGCCTACCACCCCCTTTAAAAAAATTTACTCGGTGCCCCACATACGCCTCTCCCCCACCTCCAAAATCTACTTTTTTAAGCCCTTTATCTTGGTGGGGGGGGGCATCATTTCAAACTACTACCAGCCTCCCTCATCCTTGGATCATTCCAGCACCCCCCCCAGGGGACTTTGAGAACACAGTTTAAGTGATGTTGCTCTACTTTCCAAGGAAGTGCTGTACCAGTGTGGAGAATTCCCAGAGTATTAAAGTTGGAATGGACCTTAAATATTTAACAGGCTGAAGATCCCCAGGTGCTTCAACCAAATCTCATATGGTGTGATCTCAAGATTTCTCAACCAATTGCCCCATTGTAAGCATTCTATTTTCCACAGTTCTACAGATGTACCCCTTACTCTTGTACCCTCCACTCTTCCAGTAGGTTATTTCACGTGGTTATTCTCTCCAGAGATGGAGATCATGAGCCATCATCTAGACTGTGTACTTGTTCATGTCCTCATACAAATCGACTTCAAGGCATCCCCCCAGAATGATGGGAACCGTGGTTGAGGACTCCAGAGACAATGATGACGGTCTCCTGGTTAACTCAGCTGTGTGACTGGGCTGTCTCTTTGTATCATTTCATGGTTGACATTATTTATACTGCTTTTGCATAATTCTGTGTTTGTAATATTTTCCAGACAGTGCCCACCTTGTGGTTCTCCATTTCCCTTTGGGTAATACTCAGCTTTAACACTTCAGGGACTATAGAAAAAGTTGCATTACAGCCATAAATCATCACTAGAAGACTTAATGTTGGGAAAATGAGCATTTGCTATTTCAAGAGGCAGCTTAGGGTCACTGGAAGACCTTGGTAGTTTTCAAAAGGCCATCCAGTCAGTCTCTTCTCATTCATTCCTGCTTCCAAATCATCCATCTACAGTGTCCAAGATTCATATTGATGGATGGAGAAGTTGTCCAGCTCACAATCAACAAAGCTTTTGTACAGTAACTACTTTTTTGTCACATACTGAGTTAAAGACTATGTCCTTCTGTAGGATGATTTGGATAACAGGCCTTCTTTACCTGTTTTGTTTTTCCTTTTTGGACAGTTACAACTCTTGAATGATTATGGGTGTTACTCAGTGAAATATCAGCCCAAAACAAGGTGCATCTGTTGGATCTCATCCTCTAAAAGTAGGCTATTTGCTCTGTTTTTCAGGAACAACTTCAAAATTGAACCTCTTGAATTTAGACTGATTCTGGTTCTTCATCAAAGTGTCAAACCTTTTGGCTAAGCACATCTTGTTTTATACTGCATTTGTTATTAGTCAGATAGTCATTGAAAAGACTTATCTCATCTTTCAAGGTATATGTATATAATTTGGACATATGCATATTTTTTTTTTAGAGGAAAAGCTTTAAAGGTGCTGTTTGCTTTATAAAATCAAATGCCTTTTTAAAACCAACAAACAGGTACAGTCACAATCCTGTGTTCTCTTATCTTCCAGTCAACCATATGTTTCTATTAATGCAGCCTGAGACAGAGGGCTGCATACATCCTGTAACATCACATGTTGCCCAAACAATAAACTAAATACAATCAAAATACAATAAAACCTAGAACAGAGGGTGGGGAACCTGTGGCCTTGTGGCCACGTATGTCTTTGGCTACAGCTTTTTGGCAGTCCAACTTCTACAGAACAAACCCTTTTATTAAGTTTGGATTCTGTCAGAGGGCCACACTTGAGGACCTAGAGGGCCACATTAGGCCTTGAGGCTGCAGGTTCCCCACCCCTGACCTAGAAAATATTACATTTTAAAACTAAGTCAACATGTGGTCCACAGGGGTTTTTATATGTGGATTAATGATCCTGTTTCTATTTGAGTTTGACATCACTGGCCTAAGTACATTGGTATTTTTGGCAGCCTTGTTGCTTCTGTTAACTCATTGAGCTTGTTGCCCACTAAAACCCTGAAATCATCTTCAAATGAATTGCTGTCTAGACACTTATCCATATCCTGTCCTTTGGAGGTTGATTTTTATTTCAGCCTGGCTTTGCAATTTAAATGAATTTTATAATGCCCTCTAATAAATTCAGCCCAATGGTCAAACCTAAGAAATTTTTTCCCCTTTCATCTTCTGAAACATTTGTAAATATGAGCACTGAGCAGAACCAAGAACACATACCTAGAAGTCTTATTCCAAAGGCTATCTCCTTCCATGCTAAAATCTGTACCCTCCCCAAATTACTGGTGTCTGTCATTCAATCAGTTTCATTTCCTCTTAACTATACTAGTGTAGTTCGCATCTTACCCAAAAGGGTAGTGTGAGAACCACCAAGTGTATTCCCATAGTTCAGTGAAAATTTACGGTGAGAGGGGCTGGGTATTCCCAGAAGATAAAAGCCACATTTCAAAGAGTTCTGCCTAAATTTAAGGTTACCACATTCTGAAATAATTTTATCAGATCATAATTCATCACTCTCAATGCCTAATACCTCCTACACCTGTTTATCCTCACTGAAACCTTCATCCCTCTGCTGGTGCCATTTCTTAGTCAAATAGCTCACCTCTACCCTGTCATCTGCTCTGAAATTCCTTGCCCCTTTGACAGTGAAATCCAACCTTGAATTATGTCTACCACCTTCCTCTTCTGTTCATCTCATGTGTTGCTGAGTGGGACTGGAAGAAATCATAAACCAAGCTGACTGGGTCCTCTTCAAATTTATGTTAACCTCAGTGTGCCTTCCCAATAGCAGTACTCTTACTGCTCTGATCTTCAAACTTACTCCCTGCAGAAGTTGTTCAAATGTGTCTTTTATCTCAAACCTCCCATACCTCTCTTCCTCTACGCTCTACACTTCCTCTACGCTCTCAGCCGAGGACCTCGCCTTGTTGCTCAACTAAGAAAATAACAACTGGAAACCCTTTAATTTCATCCTTCCTTTACTAGTTCCCCATAAAAGAAAGGTGATCCTTCTCACCCTAATTTTGTACTTTTGACCCCACATCTTTCAGCCTATAGCCCCTCATAATCATTCCATAGCTTTAATCTCTACCTTCTGGTTCTTTGTTGCCTAAAAACATTCCTAGACTATACCATCCCCTCTAACTATTGGTCAGATCTCTCTTCTCATTCATAGCCAACTCCCTAGAAAAAAGTGACCTTAATTCAGCGCTTCCCCTTCCTCTTCCTTAGCCTTTCACAATCTGGATTCCGACCCCATCACTCAACTGAAACTTCTTTAAAAAGTGAGTTTGGCAACTGTGAGGAGGATGGTTTGGGGGAAGGAGAGACATCACCTAGGCTATTGAAATAGTTCAGGTGAAAGGTGAAGAAGGTGATTGGCATGTGGCTAGAGAAAAGATGAGGACAAGAGATGTGAAGGTAAAATCAACAAGGTTTGGCAACTCATTGGATGTTGGGACCAAGTCGGAAGAGTTGTGGATGATGGAGGTTGGTAACCTGCAGGACAGAAAGATGGTGGCCTCAACAGAAACAGGTAAATACTGCTGAGATGTGGGGTTTAGGGAAAACAAGTTTTATTTTGGCTTTCCCTGTAACACATTCCATTCCATTTGCCCTCTATGTTTTCTACTTTGTATATCTTGGATATACGTAGTTCTTTATATGTTTTCTTCCCTGATAGAATGGGAGCTCTTTGAAAGCAGAGAAAGTTTTTACTTTTCTTTTTATCATTAGTGTTTAATATAGTTCCTGACCTATAGTAAGCATTTGATAAACAGTTGTAGACCATCTGTCTAATTGACTTCTTTGAAATCTCTGTGGAGAATCGGATTGGTTGGGGAATAGCTAAATTGTGGCACATGAATATATTGGAATATTACTGTACTATAAGAAAATTAAGTTTTTGCACAAACCAATGCTGCTAAAATTTGAATGAAAACAGGAAATTGGGAAAACTTTTCTTCTGTTAAGCCATTTATGGTGGAGCCAAGATGGCAGCTGGAAAGCTGGGACTAGCATGAGTTCCCCTCCAAGAACCTATAAAAAATGGCTCTGAACCAATTCTAGAACTACAGAACCCACAAAATAACATAGGGAAGCAGGGCTCTAGCCCAGGACAGCCTGGATGGTCTCTGGGTAAGGTCTATCCTGCACAGAGCTGGGAGCACAGCTGAGCCCAGCGTGGGTGGCACAGACCCACCAGACCAGGAGCCGGGTGGAGTGTGCCCTAGCACCCTAAATCAGTGAGCTGCGGCAGTTACCAGACTTATCAACCCACAAATACCAAGGGCAACAGAGTAGTTTGGTGGGAGAAGCTGCTGGGGACTGGGATAGAGTTTGCAGTCCCGCCACCACCCCTGGGGCAGCGGAGGTGGGGAAGCTTTAGAACTACAGCTGCAGTTGCTTCTGGCCCCAGGCCCACCTGGTGGGAGGAATTAAGTGGTGGATCAGAGCAGGAGTGAAGAGCCTGCTGAAGATCTAAGTCCGGTCCAGGTTGGGGGTTCTTGGGGAAGGAGGAGTGCTGGCATGGCAGAGCTGGCACATCCCCGCAGGCTTGGAACATAGAACTCTTTAGTCTACAATCAGTCATACCCCGCTGAAAAACTCAAGGGTCAAGAAAGTTGGCTGGGAACATGGCCAGACAGGGAAAACACAATCAGATTCAGTCTCAGACTTTGGAATCTTTCTTTGGTGACAAGACCAAAATATACAGCCAGAAGAAGTCAACAGAGTCAAAGAGCGTACATCAAAAGCCTCCAAGAAAAACATGAACTGGTCTCAGGCCATGGAAGAGCTCAAAAAGGATTTGGAAGAGCAAGTTAGAGAAGTAGAGGAAAAATTGGGAAGAGAAATGAGTGATGCGAGAAAACCATGAAAAACAAGTCAATGACTTGCTAAATGAGACCCAAAAATATACTGAAG
>CM053623.1:85769412-85804043 GCA_028646595.1 Phalanger gymnotis | reverse complement strand
GAAAAGACCAGAGCTGAATAGAAAATTTGACTTTCAAACACAAGAATCAAGAGAAGCATGAAAAGGTAATCAAGAAAAAGGACTATGGAACTATGAGCCAAAGGAGGTCCTCCAAAATGTACATGGATTCTAGATATTGTAAGTTAGGCATGAACCTTGTGCCAGTGACCTAAAAAAACAAATACTCAGATAAGAAGAGCCAGGCCAGGCCATTTAGTCCACTGGAGGAAGGAGGGAGAAAGTGGGGAAAATGAATGAATGAAAAGGTATATATATTAAGTACTATGTGCCAAACACTGTGATTTCAAATAGCTCAAGTCAGACAGGTCCCTGCTCTAAAGAAGTTCACATTCCAGTTAGGAATAGATAACACATAAAAGAAGATTTAGTTCATAGCAGAGTGAAAAGTCCAAAGCCATAGGGGGTTCAGCAACAGGGTGGATGATGAGTTCCACGATCATTAAGTTCCATAAAAGAGACTAGAAAGAGATTGTTTTAAAAAAGAGGGCATGTGAGAAAAGAACCAGACCTCTTTTCTCTAGCTCAATCAGAAATAAAAAAGGAAGAAAAGAGGTCATTTATCACATATTTAAAGTTTGCAAAGTCCTGAAAGGCCATGATGTTCAATGCCCTCATCTTATTCATAAGGAAACCATGGTTGAAGTAGTTAAGTGACTTACCCAAAGTCACGTGTCAATGACTGAGCCCCACCTACTAGTTTAACTACTCCAGACAGATCACATGCTCCTAGTAATATTTTGCTTAGTTTTTCTTTATAATAAAGCTTATAAGGCCCCCTAAAAGAAGGAGGCTGTATCTCAAAAAAAAAATGTCATTTGTGAGTTATATTGGGAACTTGGTCACATTAAAATAATAAGCCATTCAGTTGATAAATGGTCAAAGAATATGAATAGACAGTTTTCGAAGCATGAAATTCAAGCTACTAATGCTGACGGGAAAAAATGTTCTGTATCACTAATAATTCATTAGTTACTAATAATTAGAAAAATGTAAATTAAAACAGGTGCCACTAAGTTGAAAAAAAGAAAATGATATGCTTGAAGAATTGTGGGAAAGCAGGTACATTAATTCAGTGTTGGTGGAGCTGGATTGGCCTGACCATTCTGAAAAGTTTAGAACTATGCCCCAAAAGCCATTAAACTGTATGCCCCCTTTGACCTAATGATACTGTTACTAGGTATCCACCCCAAAGATACCAAACATTGTTGTGGTATGTGAGTGTTAATGGAATTCTATCGTGCCTAAGAAATGAAGAGGATGATTTAAGAGAAATCTGGGAAGATTTCTATGAACCGATACAAAGCGAAGTAAGCAGAACAAGGAGAACAATTTATACACTAACAATATTATGAAGAAAAGTTTAAATGACTTAGGGACTCTGATCATCACCATGATTCCAGGGAACTCATGGTCAAACATACTTTCCACCTCCAGATAGAGAAGTAATGGGCTCAGAGTAGAAAATGAAACACATGCAAGACTAGAACAGGCATTGATGATGTTATTTTGCTTGACTGTAATATATTCATAATGGTTTCTCAATCAGGTATGGGATGAGGAAGTGGGAGAGAGTTTGGAACTGAAAAAATAAAGTTGAATTTTTTAAAAAAAATCTCAACAACTAGAAGATGGGGCCAACTTTAATAAGATAGCAAGCATTTCATTGGGAAAATGTAACATTTTTTTTTGCTTTAAAAAATACTTTACATATCAAGAATCAGATATACCTTGAGAAAAATTTATATGAAAAAATTTTAGATTTAGTGTGAACTAAGTTTTCTATCACTGATCCAAAAAGTTAATGCAATTTTAAAACTATAGTATTCAAAACAAGGGAGATATAAGTATCATGTCATTCTAAAAGATATTCCTAATCTAGACCATCTTCTGCAAGCACAATCAGGAAGGGAGGGTACTCAGAACCACTCCATCTAAGGATCACTGAACTGTAGCAGATGGGAGACTTGATAGCCAGCAAGTAACAGAAGATCTGTCATGTAGGGACAGAGACTGGCTTTATTACTTGGCCCTAGAAAGCAAAACTGAGAGTAATGCATGGAAATTAAGTAGATTTTGGCCAATTTTCTTTTTTTTTAATCTAATGAGCAATTAGTGCTATGGTCTATCCAAAAGTGAAGTGGCCTGCTTCAGGATATAGTGAATTTCCCATTACTGGAGTGCTTCAGGAAGACTGTGGATAATCCTTTGTTAGGATTGTTAAAAGCTTTACCTAGGATATGTGTTGGACTAGTAACTAATAGAGGTCTATTTTTTCCCCCTAGACCATGGGAGGAGTGTAGAGTTACAAACTCTGGCAGAGTTGCATTAGTAAAGAAGAGATAGAGACAACCTATGTCTTTGATGATCTTAAAAGCAGTATCTGGAGTTCTATCTAACATATTCTTTAGGTCATGCAAATTCTCTCTGAGATAGATGGCTCCAGATGTGTCCTGTTTAGTATACTACTTAAACTATTTCCCATTTTGTAATACTAACCCAGGCACTCATAAAATGAAGCAGGAAAGGTCACTGTCTTTAAGATAATCTTCCTCACCTGAAGCCAAGACATGGAGGATCATTTGTGCCATAATAGGTAGAGGGCTAATTTTGGAATCGAGAATAGCTAGGTTTAAGTTCCTCCATTGATTCTTACCGTGTGACCATAGGCAAATTCTCCGTAAGACAGTAAGTTACAGATAAGTTGCCTCTCTGAAGCAGAGGGAATTTCCACATTGGGAGCAACACTGATGAAATACTATGTGCCTCTTGCCCTCAAGAAAGAAAACCCCCAGAGAAGCTTAACCAAGAAACCAATAGGAAATAAATAATCACACCAAGTTTAAAGCAGGAGAGATTGATTCCAAATGTCAGAAGGAAAAAAAAATCAGTGAGAGGTGAATAAACATTCAGGATGATTGCATAGCACAGGGCCAGTAAAGTAAGGTTCAAACTCCTATTACCAAAAGGCAGCCAGAACCACGCTACAAATATCATATCATACTCTTTTGTATTTGTGACAACTATGTCTGCATTCAAATAGAAGAAGCAGTCAGATGTAATGTTTTCCAATGGCCATTACTGAAGTGCTAGCACATATCAAATGCTGAGAGAAGAGGAGCCCTTGCAAAACACCTAGATGCATCTAGAGTCTACAAAAATCTGAAGGGAAGGCAAATAACTTAACTGCTATATTCCTAATCAGTCTCGAGCACTTGGCAGGACTTCTATGGAGATGGGAGACCGGGGAAGACAGAAACTCTACAAAGGGACCTGTGCAGTTGGACAAGAGGAGCAATGAAGCCAGATGGACACGGAAGACAGTCTGTTCCATTATTCAGGGCACACCAAACAGAAATTGAATATTGATTATTCTAAATTACTGCTGCTTTAAAGCTATACACGAAATTGCCCTTCACTGACCAATGGCAAACATTAGCCCTGTTTCAATTTAAGTTAGCCAAGCCTTAAGTTAAATGACTTGCTTTCTCTAAGGTCAACTCAAGTCATTCCTGACTTTTCCACTATGCCATATTGCTTCAGAACTTAGGTTTATGCCACTCCAACTTCCTCCACAACTGCACAAAGGACAGGGTCCTACACCAGTTCCTCTCAGTCTTTTAGGCATTCTCCCCTTAATCATTACTCCTTTTAGCAACCAAGCCCTTTCTGAGCCCATATTCTACAAGTTCTTTTTCCTGACATTGTGTCCGTCCCTCATATTTCATGCTGTCTCCCCAGCAAGGGCTAGTTCTCTCTGCCTTCCAAGGCCAATCTGCTAAACACACTGTCTTAATAGAAGACAGCCATAGAACACCAGTTTGAATTATAAAAAGGCACCTTACAAATTGACGCTGTCTAGTCTTTTTGTATTCCTCAAGTCTCAAAGGACCCATGATTTCACTGGTGTGGAAGAGACATTGATTCAACTCCTTAAAGAAAACCCATAGAACACCTTACACATTATCATGAATTTTACAAGGTGCTGCTTGGGTAACCTGGTAATGAGCTACTCCAAAATGCAGGAGGGTAGATCATGGTTAACATGCATACAACCAAAGGCTGAACTCAGATTCATAGCCTTTCCAGTATGCTATAGAATCTGCCAGACCTACACTCTGCTAATAGATCTTCCAAGAACCAGGATCCCCACAACGTATGGCATTAAATAAAGCAGGATCTTGCTGATTGCACTCTATTAAGTTACATATACTAGAATAATGTAGATGTGATTACAATGTAATAATGGAGATAAATATTTGGTAAATTATGTAAGAATATATAGTCGAGATTCATGTAAAATAAAGGGAAAAGATACATTTTTGTTAGCTTGGTGAAACTTGGCTGAGGTAATATTCTGTTGGCATAGGCTTCAGGGTCCTCTTCCTGACATGTTGAGGCATGAAGTTAGAACTTGGGTAGAATGTATGTATTTAGATGTATGTCACATAATGGGGGTCTTCAAAGACTTTCCCTTAAAGGGTGTTGACCCCTATTGTTATCGAATGTACCCCACTTTAAACACATTTCCCAATCTCTTTCCTGAAACAGGGATATCTGAAAGCAAAGGCAGTAAGTGGCAGTGTAAAGCACTAAATGGTTTAGCAGCGTCACCTACCTGAAGGGCCCTTCCTTTAGTCTCGATGGGGAGAGTGAATGCAGAAATGGCGCACACAACACAAACTGATGAGAAAAGACACAAGGCTCCCAGGAACGAAGCACTCATAAGAACCTGCAAGTGACCAAGAAAGGAGGTCAACTGGCTACATCCTGCAAGAGGACTCCTATGGGCCGATGAGTGCCAGGAAAGCCAAATGCTTTAAGCAGGACCAGAGGCTGGAGTCAAAGGACCTGCCTTTGATTTCTGGCTCCGACTTTGGGCAAATCATTTCACCTCTCAAGATCTCAGTTTCCTCAACCATGAAATAAAAGGGGTTTATGCTAGATGACCTCTAAGATCTTTTCCAGCCCTTCTACCTGTGACATAGCGCAAGCATCATACACCCCCCTCCATTTTATAGACTCAGATTGTGACTTGACCACAATCACAGAATTATTAAGTGTCGGAATGGGGCTCTTTGTATGATACACTGTATTCAGTGCTAGTGCACTGACTGACACTAGCGCCACTCTCACTGTTTCTGCCTGTAGACAGAGAAAGAATTTCAAAATCCTCACCAGTCTATGTAAGGATCAAATAAAATAATTCCCTAAGGTGCTTAGCCAGCATCTGGCACAGAATAGGCGTTTAATAGACGTTTGTCCCCTTCTCAGTCCTCCATAGATCTTCTCTCTGATAGCTCCTTGTTCTCCATCTTTTTGGAAGCGAGAAAGTGCGATATATTTTAAAATGTCTATTCCATAGAGAATTAAATGAATCATGATCAGACTCTCTAGGGCCATGCTAATACTTAAAATGTGCTTATAGATCAGGTAGTCCAATTTCCTCACTTTACAGATTGAAGTGACTTGCCTGAAGTCATGCATCCCCTTGGCACTATAATGAAGCCTTCTCAGAATAATATTCATACAATTCATACACACATTAATTCCTAATTACATTTTCTAAAAATTTTAATATTCATTTTTTAAAATTTTGAGTTCCATATTCTCCTTCCTGCCTTGAGAAGACAACCATTCTATCAATTATACATGTGAAGTCACGCAAGACATTTCCATACAAAATAATATTTAAATTGAAGGAAGTTCTAAATTCCATTTTAAAGGTGGTAAAAATAAAAATGTAATTCACACCCCAACCCCCCATCTCAGTTCATGGACCCCTGAAAATCTACCTACAGACCCCAAGTTAAAAACCTTTGAACTAGAGCCAAAGTCTACCTTCTATTCACTACCACCCAATCAGAGAGCAGAGTCAAGGTGGCAAAGCAAGAGATAGCAATTCTATTTTAGCTCTCAAACTCCTCCACAGTGACCTATAAAGTACACCAGGCTGGAAAGCCAAGATAAAGTCACATTGAGTCCTTTGTCCAGCCCAGAGCAGCTTGGGAAAATAAACTGGTCTGTAGACACGGGTGGGGACCATACAGAAGTGTAGCACAAACACAACAGTGCGGTAAGAGCCAGAAGCAATAGTGGGGAACAACCCAAGATATCTCTATACTAGCACTAGGAGGAAGCATGCGTGCAATCCAGCAGCTCCATCAACCAGAACACAGTTTCGGGGCAGAGAGGGGCAGTTGTGCTTGTGAGGGAGCAAGGGTTCTCTCTGTGTGAGAAGCAAGGAACTAGTCCTAGAACCACAGTTGCTCTGCTCAGAGTGGGAACTAATTTCTGGCCTTTAATGCAGTATGTGAGCCTGCAATGGAAGAGAACCACTGCTTCAGTCTCTTTGAACTTCCAGAACCACCCAGTAGGCTAACTGTGACCAAATCATGCCGCAATCTACAGGACCATAAGCATATACAAGCCAACACACCCAAGATGGGTCAGGAAGACCAGAAGGACAATAAATGGACCTATCACATTACTTTGGAAGCACTGAAAACTTATACGCCCTTGGACTGAGCTGTGAAAGTAGCAGAAGGACGTAGAAGACAAACTTAGGTCAGACACATCTCCAGAGGTGAGCAGAGCACAACTCCAACATAATCTGGGGTCATAAAAAGCTGGCATGGTGACAGGGAAGCTCGTGATACAAACATGGAAGAAGACAATGACTTGAAAACATCTATAAAAAAGCCTCAAAAAATGCAGATTGGATACAAGCCCAACAAAAATTCCCAAGTTCAAGAAAATATTTTTTAAAAATTATTTTTAAAAATCAAATAAGAGCTGCAGAGAATAAACTGAGGAGGGAAATGGTATGCAAGAAAATTACATAAATAGGATTAACCTGTAGGTAAAGAGGTACCAAAAAGTGCCAAAGAAATTCCTTAAAAAGCAGAATTTGCCAAATGATAGAAGGTACAAAAAATGCTGAAAAAAATAACTCCTTATGATATATATAAAAAAAGAAGAAAATGTGAAATATCTCATTGGAAAAATAACTGACCTGGAAAAAAGATTAAAGAGAGAGAATTTAAGAATTATTGAAATAAGAAATTAAAAAGCAAAACTATCCAGATAGCTTAGAACCAGAAGGCAAAATAGAAATTGAAAGAACGCACCAGTCACCTCTTAAACGAAATCCCAACATGAATACTTCCAAGAATATTTTAACCCAAATCCAGAACTCTCAGATCAAAGAGAAAATACTAAAAGCAGCCAGAAAGAAATAGGTCAAATACCATGGAGGCACAGTCAGTGTCACACCAGATTTAGTAGCCACCAATATAAAGGAGCAGAGGGCTTAGAGTATGACATTCTGGAAGGCCAAGGAGCTTGGAATACAACCAAGAGTAACAAGCAAAGTAGTATAATGCTGGGACTGGGATGGGCAGGTGGGAGTGCCTGGGGGCAATGGGCAATTCATGAAATAGAAGCCTTTTAAGCATTCCTGATGAAAAGACCTAAACTGAACAGAAAATTTGACATTCAAACCAAAGACTCGAGGGTACATAAAATGTTCAACATAAGTAAGAAATTACATCCCTGTATAGCAAAATGATACATGTAACCCCTCAGAACTTTGTCATCACTAGGACTGTTTGAGGGAAACTATTTTTGACTGGGCATGGATGTGAATATATTATATTGGGATGATCTCAAAAGTCAAGTGAGTTTTTTCCCCTATATCAATATAAGTCTAAATTTATCTCTGCAACTTCTCCACATTGTTCCCAATTCCTCCTTCTTGCAATCTAACTTAATCCTTCTTTCACATGACAACACTTTAAAGTATTTGAAGACAATTATCTCTATCCCTACCCCCAACTTCTCATCTGAGGGCTAAACAACCTGAGTTCTTTCAACCAATGTTTATATAGCATAAGGATTGTAAGAATCAGTGACAAATTATAATAAAATGCCATTTCTATCCTTTCTTGGGGAGAGTTATAGAAAAATGTTCAGATGGCTAATTAGGGTATATTTGTTCTGAATTTGTTATTTGGGTGTTACACTGACCACCAATTCTCTTTAGGTGTCTCTTTGAAGACTAGGGCTAACTTTAACCCCAAACTGTATCTACACTGGCTGATTAGGGTGGTTTCCTCGATAAGTTACAATTCACTCTTAGAGTCCTGGGGGTAACTAGTATGGGCTGAGACATAGATCTTCTACTCACTGAGCTCCTGAGTTTTCGTCAGTGTGATTCCCATTTAAACACTATCAGGAAACATTTACTAAAGCAAGCATAATCATAAAATAAATCCACCCACAAATCTGGATCATACTCCCTTCACCAATGTACAATGTGTTTGCCTGAGAGTGGGCACAATAATAAACCTAGCAGTGAGCCACGAATAGGGAAACTCATGTACTTATAACCCTAGACTTCGGACCTTGACATCTTGGATTTTTGGGGGGAACATGACGCCTGTTGGATGAATATATTTCTCTACTGGGCCTCAACATTCACCTGCTAAACAAAGCAGCTTCCTACCACTTAAGAGCATTAAGCCTTGAATCTTCTTAGTTTTCTAGATATATTCCTCTTGGCTACATTACATTATTTCAGTGAAAATCAGTTCAATTAAGCTTGATACCTTCAAAGCTATTCAGGTCTTTCAAGGCACAGAAGGCAGTAAAGGATAAAACAGGCATTCCTCTAAAGTGTTTCATCTCTCTGAGGCTGTAAATGGCTCCATCAAACAAGATGGCCTATTCCTGGTCCTTCAAGAAACAGAAATTCTGCTTTGTCTTCAATCAGCTCTCAGCATCAGAGCTGTACAGGCTCTGCTTGGAACCACTCCCTTTATCAATCGCAAAAGTTTTAATCAGCTGGTTTCAGCACAAAGTATCTGCTATTTTCTTCTTCTGCCTCCACTTCATTTCTCTGCCTCCAGTGGCTTCTCAGTCATGGCAGCTTCTAACATCAGCCTCTATCTGTGTTCACTTCCCCAGCTTCTAATGACTCTCCTGCTTCAAATCAGGTCCTCTTCATGTGCCACAACCCACTTATAACTTATGCTAAGAAATCCCAAATCCATATTTCCACTCCAGTGGCTAGTACATGGTGAATAAATGGGCAAAAAACAATTTTCAAAAGAGAAAATAAATTCAATCAAAAAGAATTAAGCACTCGCTCTGTACCAGACGTTTCATTAGCTGCTGAAGATACAAAGACAAAAATGAAAAGAGTGTCTTCTAAGTTGCTTACATACTATCAGGGCAATCAACATGGGTATAGAAGAGATAATGGAGTAGTTTGCCATTTCCTTCTCCAGCTCATTTTACAGATGAGGAACCTGAAGCAAAGAGGGTTAAGTGACTTGCCCAGGGTCACATAGCTATTAAGTGAGGCTAGATTGGAACTCGAGTTGTCACTCTATCCACTGTGCCACCTAGCTGTCCCTTGCTCCCATGTTATAGTTCATGGACCCCCTAAAATCCATCCACAGAGCCCAGATAAAGAACCCCCGGACCAGATGATCTTGTAAGGTCCCTCCGAGATCTTGAGAACAACACTCAGGGCAGCTAGTACACACAGGGGCAGTGTGTAGAGCACTGGCCCTGGATACAGGAGGACCTGAGTTCATGTCTGGCCTCAGACATTTACTAGCTGTATGACCCTGGGCAAGTCACTTAACTCCGCATGCCTCCTAAAAACATGAACGAAACTTCATTCTAAGAAGTGCCCACCAGTCATTAAGCATTTACTAAGTGACTATTATCTGCCAGGCCCTGTGCACTGGACATTCAAAGAAAGGAGGCAATCCCTGCTCTCAAGAAGATAACATGCAAACAACTATGTACAAACAGCCTTAGGTAAGATAAATTGGGGGGGGGGACTTTTGGGCAAGAGATGGGGACGGGGGGTAGGGTGGGGAGCAAACAAGAAATCAAAGCCCTTCTACCCAAAGTGGAAGAAAAGTCTCCCTCATAATTTCCCCTTTTCTTCCTCCCATTTTCTCCTTTCTCTCTTCCCCTTCATTCTCTGTATCCTCCCTCTTCTGTGAGGACAAGAGTCCAAACCTCTTTTCAAAAGGAGGGAGAAGGCATGTGTGAAGAAACAGTCTAATCTGTCAGTTCCCAGGAGAGTCTATTATATATAAATAGATCTGTCCCAATGGGCACAGTCTTCCCAGGGTTTCTGGGGGCTTTGGGAGGCTCAGAGGGATCAAGTAACTCACCCAACATCACCCAACTAGCAGTGACTGAGCCAGAAATTGAATACATCTGGTGTTCTTCCCATCACATCAGGCTGCCTCACTCCACAAGCTGCTTATTTATCTGTTAGAAGTGGTTAAACTAGGTCATTGTAAGGCATGGAACCAACACAGATACAACCCTAGAAGGGACGTGGACGTAAGCATCCCCAGGTAAGTTAACTCAGTTGAATTCAACAAACATTAAGCATTGTACTGCGTATAGCATGAGGTAGTTAGGTGGATAGAGTGCTGGCCCTGGAGTCAAGAAGACTCATCTTTCGAGTTCAAATCCAACCTCAGACAATTACTACGGCAAGTCGCTTAACCCTGTTTGCCTCAATTTCCTCAACTGTAAATTAAGCAAGAGAAGGAAATGGCAAACCACTCCAGTATCTTTGCCAAGAAAACCCCAAATGGGGTCACAGAGAGTGGGACATGACTTAACAATAAGAAATGATGTGGCTCTTCTGCTTGGTGCCAAGGATACAAGACATTTCCATGTCTGAAATGAGTCCCTCTTCACTTCTTTGGATCACAGATTTAGATCTCAGCCATGGAGTCCAACACTCTTCCTCGTCTCCCTCATTACTAGTGTTCTCTCACCACTGCCCCCAACTGATAATTACTTGGCATATTTTGTAACATTTACTTTCTATGCACATGCAGCACCATGAGCTCCTTGTGAGCAGTGACTGCTTTATCTTTCTATCCCCTCATTGCCTAGTGTGGTGTCTTGTGCATAAGAGGTACCTGCAGACTTTGGTTGAATTGTTCAGTTCAATGGTCATTGCTCTCAAGAGTCTTATAATCAAATGTGGGGAAAGATGTGCACTAATGTCAATGATACAGGGGGAAATGAGGACAGCAAGAAAAAGATCTAGGTAAAGTGTTATGGGAAATTGGAGAAGAGAGGGATCATTTTCACTAAGGGAGTTGGGGGGCAGGGAGAGGAGTCATCAGGGAAACCTTTGTGAAGGGAACACCTGAGCTGGGCCTTGAGGGAAGAGAAAGACCTCACCAGATGGAGATAGGACAGAAGTCCACTCCAGGTAAGGGGGGCAGGGCAAGAAAAGAAAAGGACAAAGACTCAGGATGGAAAGTACATCAGAGGGCATAGTAAAAGATAAGGCCTCTCCCCCTTCTCTGCTGGGATTCTACCTCCTCTCATTTCATGATAACCATTATCTGATACCTTCTCAAATTCCCTTCAGCTGGGGGTGGGTTCTTATTGCTATGCCTTTAACTTTTAACCTATGTGTGTCCCCCCCACCCTACCCCCCTTATTGGGGATTCTGGAGTGTTTAGAAGATGGGTGGAGGCCGTCTAACCCCAGATAGAAGCACACACCCACTCTAGAACTGCCTCCCTAAGATTAGATACCCATTATCATTTTTATATTCTTTCCCAATAATAAAATTTTTAAAATTTGATTTGAGTTCCAAATTCCATCCCTCCCTCCATTCCCTCCTTCCTCAGATGGTAAGCAATTTGATATAGGTTATACATGTACAATCATGACATCCCATTATCTTAGCACATTTTATTAAGGAAGGAACCCATAAGGAAGTCATCATTTGTCATTGAAAGATCACTGCACCTGGGATGATGTAATATGCCTGTGAGTTTGAAACTCCGAAGATCAGGATTGTTCCCCTGAGTTGTAAATAGGCAAATATGCCCTACCTTGGGGTGATTCAAACCCCCTTGGATGTAGGTTTCTCAGTAATAAAGCATGCTTCCTGTGACAGTGACACCATCTCTGACAGGTCTCTCTAGGATCCTAAATCCACAGAGGGGTTTTGCAACCTGCCCATAACAAGGGATAGCATCACCTCTTCTGCATCCCTACCTTGGCACCCATGCACACAGTTGGTACTAAACAGACTTTATTGCAGCTAGACGAGGCCTTAGAGATCATTTGGTCCAACTCCATAATCTTACAGATGGGGAAACTGAGACTTACAAGGTAAAGTGATTTGTCCAAGGTCATACTGATAACAAGGGCAAGAATTGAAACTTGAACCTATATGTGTGATAGTGTGAGAAATAATTCATTTGGACCCCTACTCTATTCGAATCAGGATCAATCAACTTGATACAATTTCCATAGAAGTAGTGATTACAAGTTCTGTATAGTAAGTCCCAGAGCCATGAGCTACAGATTGTAAGTTCACTCGCTCAATCATAAAAAGCTAACTAGAGGATCCCCTCCACTCTTGTTTTATCTTGTCATAGTGACCAAGCCCAGTGTGACAGAGGTGATTCAACTACATGGAAAGTCCTTCACTTCTTTTTTTGTACTTCTGGACCATTCTCTCTTGTCCAGCAAGAACAGGTGACCATCTTATGACCACCTAGTCAGTGGAAATATTCCAACTCGTGACCCTGCTGACAGATCATTTTTTATTTATCTTAGCTTATGCATCATGTCGACTAATGGGATTCTGTATTTTACCATGCCTCTTTTGCATTTTGGGGTATCAAACTCTATAAATATAAGGCTAGTTCTCTTTCTACTACATCCTGCTGCTTCCCTGGGCTATTGAAAGACTCAAAAGATGATGATCTTACTCATCTCATCTTTGAGCAGGCGGCACAGCACTGCTTTCCCATAGGATTATAGATTTAGAGGTGGAGGGAAGCTTAGAGGTTATCGAATCCAACCATCTCCTTTTACAGATGAGGAAATGAAGACTTCTTGTTGAGTCATTTCAGTAGTGTCCGACTCTTTGTAACCCTAGTTGGGGTTTTCTTGGCAAAGATACTGGAGTGGTTTGCCATTTCCTTCTCCAGCTCATTTTGCAGATTAAGAAACTGAGGCAAACACTTAAGTGACCTGCCCGGGGTCACACAGTGTCTTGTGCCAGATTTGAACTCAGGAACCAGACATCCTGATTCCAGGCCCAGCATTCTATGTACGGCGACGCCACCTAGCTGCCCCAACTAGGACTTAGAGAAATTAAATTTCATTTCCAAGATCATGTATCTAATAAAGGTGTCTGAGGCGGGATTTAAACTCAGGTCCTTCTGACCCTAAGTCGAGCACTCTGGCCACTAGGGTTTCTCTTCACTTAGGTGGGAGAAAAGTGAAGACTCAAGGAAATTCCTAAGCATGGTAGAGTGGAGTTTTGGATTTGGAGTCAGAAGACCTAGGTTCAAATTTTGGCTCAGCTACTTAAAATCTTTGGCCTTGGGCAAATCCTTCAGCCTCCCCCAGGCCTGTTTCCTCTTCTATAAAATGAAGAGGTTGGACTTGGTTCTTTCCAAATTTCATCATGCTCCAATAAGTACAATCCCTGGTTATGCTTCCCATCTGAAGATTCCCAAGACACCCATTTCTTCACCTCCACCTCCATGGCCTCCTCCTTCAGGCTCACTGCTCTGGTTAGAGTCCAGAGCATCTTTCTTACCTGGGATATAAATGGAGCCACCATCGCACCAATCCGACACAAAGAGCCACTTGTCCCCATGCCCAGAGCTCGCATAGTAGTGGGGTAGACCTACAGCAGAAGATGAAAGGGAGAGAAACCCCAATTAAGCATTAAAGACCAAGGGCATTCCTCTGTCTTCCCCAGTCCAGGATCTGTGCCTCTGAGACTGACTGCGTATAGCGCTGAAGGACATTGGACAGTGCCATTTGGCTAAGTTATTTGAAGGAGGGGAAGAATGTCAATAGTTGATGTTGAGAGCATCCATGCTAGACTGGAGATGGCCAAGAGAAGGCAAAGACTGAGAAACAGCTAATATTTCATACTACAGGTAATGGGGAGCAACTGTAGTTTAAACAGGAGAGTGAAATAGTTAGACATACTTTGGGAAAGTCAATTTGGTAACTGGGGAACGTATAATAAGGGAAAGAGATTCAAGGTAGGGAGAGCAATTACAGGCTATTACAAGGGGCAGCTAGGTGGCTTAGTGGTTAGAGTGCCAGCCCTGGAGTCAGGAGTACTTGAGTTCAAACATGGCCTCAGAGACTAGCTGAGCAAGTCACTTAACTCCAATTCCCTCCCCCACCCCCTCCAAAAGATAATGTCATTAAGGAGCTTTGCAAATATTAAAGAGCTATGTGAATGTCAGCTATTATTTTTAAAAATTTTAAACCACAATAGTCCGGACAAGAAATGATGAGTGCAAGAATTTTAGTTTGTTGGAACATCGAGTTTTGGATTATGATATAAAATAAGGGTGGAAAGGTAGGTTTGAGTCAGATTGCTGAGAGCATTGAACGCCAAGGGAAAGGTTTGTCTTTTACTCTAGAAAAAAGTAGGGACAATGAAAATTTTTGAGCTGGGAAGTAATGTGACCAGATGCTGGACTGCATTCTTATCACTTGAGCAGCTATGTAAAGAATGACCCTCAGGGACCAAGAAGAAACAAGTCTAATGCCCTTTTCACAGGACAACCCTTCAAATACTGCCACTTTCATAACAAAAAGGATTCAAGTGCCTTCTCATGGAGAGAAAGCAAATAAGGAGTTTGGAGGAAATTGAAATATACGCAATACTCTCCTTGGGGGGAGGGGGAGTTGGAGGAGGCAATCAGGGTGAAATGACTTGCCCAGGGACACACAGCTAACAACTGTCTGATGCCACATTTGAACTCAGGTCCTCCCAACTCCAGCACCAGTTGCTCTATCCACTGCAACACCTGGCTGTTCCATCATTTTTAGGGACATACAATTTCCAGACATTTTGCAGCCACAAGGAGAAAAACAAGTTTGAAGGAAATCAAAATATACACATTACTCATTTTTTCAGCTCACTAAAAAAAAATTGATCTAACATCTGTTAGAGGAGAAACATAAAGATGTCTTCAGCATAACTAGTTTGCTCGTACAATTATCCAGTTTGGGGTATTGCATTTAAAAATAGAGTCGAGGCAACTTCATGTCTTTTCATTCAGATGAGAAGTTAGTTGATCTCTCCCTGTCCTTACTAGCTCTCAAAGGATCAGATGTAGATGACAGTCACAGCAGGCCCGGTGATTGCTCTCTGTATCATCTTGCCTCTGGCGAAAACCCTAAATCCCCAAAGCCCCATTTCCTTTGTTTTTACCAGCTCATTAACAGTTTGCTCTGCTCTCCAGTTTTTGCCTGTTTCTCATTAATCTGCAGAAAATGGAGATATGCCAAATTTTGACCCAACTTGTCACAAAATGTGAAAGCATTACAAAGGAAGTGTGATTACATTTGTAATTGTTGCCTTGGAATAAACTCTATTTTTAAAGGTAACACCCCAAACTAGATAATTTTAGAAGTAAACTAGTTATACCAAAGATATTTTTTTAACGCTCTTACTCTAACAGATGTTAGAATTATATCTTCTTGGTGAGCCTATGAGAATTGAATACATTTCAGTTTCCTCACATTTCTTTTTTTCTCCCTGTGGCTGCAATATACCTGGAAATTTCATGTCTGTAAAAAAAAAAAAAAAAGAGTACTGTATATATTTCAGTTTCCTCCAAAACTTATTTTTCTCTCCAGGGCTGCAAAATTTCTGGAAATTAGAAATCTTTAATCCAAACAGACCACATCTCTTTCTAGCCCTGGAAACATTTGGTTTTTCTAACTTAAGTTAGTGAAACCGATTGTTCAATTTTCAACCAAAAGTTTTATTCCTTTGTAAGGAGTCTTAGCCCTTTAAGAAAACGTCTGAAATTTTTTTTTTAAATCTACCAGGTTGGTAGCATACTTGTCATCTATTTCCTGTTGAACTGGAAGGGGGAAACTTTCCCTTCTGTGGAGCCCTTGTCAGACATCCTTGTGAAGTCCCTCTACCTTCAAAGAACCAAGCAGAAAAAAAAAGTCTAATTCCTCCTGCCCCCAACAACCTCTATTCAGGGCTTCTTTTACATGGAAGCAACTTCAGCTTGACTTTTGCACTAGAGCAGGAGTCCATACAAGGCTCCAAAAACTCGATTTTTTAAAATATACTGTGATAGCTGTGTTTCAAAATCATCTGTTTCCTTTATAATCCTCTGTCTTTTATTTCACCCATTAAAAACATTATTCTGAGTCTATAAGATTTCATCCAACAGCCATAGGAATCCACGGCACACAAAAAGTGAAGACCTCCATATCCTGAGCTTGAGTGATATTCTCCTATCATCCTCCAAAGCCTGGGTGTGGAGGCGACACTTGCATGAGCTGAATTTCTGAAAATACATGAGGGCAAAAAGTGTCCTTTCCCAACAACAATACAAAGTTAGAAATCCCTGCTGGGCATCATTTCAATGGGATGTATTTAGAAAGTCATGAAAGCTTTTAAATCTTAAAAGGAACCTCTTAGTGGAGGGTAAGGAAAAGTTGCCGGTGGATGGCCACATACTTTAAATGATTTATCAAAAGCAGTTTCAATCACTTTACCCATCAGACCCCTTCAGAAAGACCAACCTCAGCGGTATAGATATAGATGGTATTGAAATTTGCTGACACCAGGGCCCTCAGCATGAAGAGGAAGCCAATCAGGCCTGTACTAGAAAAGAGAGAAAGAAAGGAAAAGCATACAAACCATTATTAGCTTAGGGTCACCACTAAGGCAATAAAGAAATATTCACAGAGCCAACATCCACACCAATGAGTCAGGGTTTGTTGTTGTTTTAAATCAGCAAAAATAAATGGGTGCATCATCCCTCCAGCCAGAAGAGAAACGTAAGGGCTCCACTGGCCCTTTTGTTAGGTCCCCAAACAGGACTGTGGGCCACAACTCCATCCTTCATCCTTCAATGAAGACCCTTCCTATTCTCAAACATTCCACTCTAGCCTAGGGCTTTCCACATAGGAGTAAGGTGTAAATGAAAGTGGGGCATCCCTGCTCCCTTACTGCCACTAAGTGCAGTCGTGCATTGTTTCACAGATTTTTTAAAAATTAAAATCATGCTACTGACCAGAACAAGACCCTTCAAAATGAATTCTTCCAGCCACATAGAAAGACAGGCATAAGACCTGGGATTTCCTTGGTGAGCAAACATCATCTTATCAAAGCAGGATATTGCCTTCTCTGCAAATTATGTCTTATGTCTTAAGGCAATGGCCCAGGGTCTCTTGACTCAAATTTGTAAGGGGAAGGACTTAAACCTAAGTCTTTGTAGTTCCATGTTGCCTCTCAGGTAGGCAAGCTGCCAAAATTATCCAGCCTCTTCAGTTGGCTTTGCCACAGCCATGCTCTGTACCTGCAAATTAAACTTGCAGATAGATTTATGGTAATCTCTCCTAAAAGGGTTCTGATTTTCCCCCATAAATGTGTAGGTAGGGTGGTTTGACCACCAACTTTAACATACTTCTTGGACACTCCCCCTTCAACTGTAGAGGAGGAAGGACAGCAAGTGGAGGAGAGTCACTGTTTAGAACAAACAAGCCCCCTTTCTTTTCTCCCTAATGTGGGCTAAACATCTCATTCTTTTCACATAAACACAAGTGGGCATTTTTGACCAGCCAGCAGATTCCCTGGAGAACTCTCATGAGATCACAGAGGCTCAGGGAAAACATTTTAAAACCATTACTTTAGGAGAGGCAGCATGGAACAGTAGACAGAAAGACAGGTTTACATCCTATTTCTGACACATACTGGCTGCATGACTCAGGAGAGGCCATTGATGCTCTCAGTGCACCCAGGCAACTAAGACTGGATATCTCACAGGCATCTCAAACTCAACATGTCTGAAAGAGAAGGGCACCACCATCCTCCAGTCACCAAAGGGCACAGCCTCAGCGCCATCCTGGGAATACTTTCTCACACTCACTGCATGTATCCAATCTGTTGCCCAGGCTTGTTGAGAAGGTAGAAACGTCTGGTAGGTGAGGGTTTCTCTGCTCACATAGCCACTTCTCCAATGCAGACCTTCATCACCTCTGACCTGGGCTATCGCAAAAGCCTTTTAGTCTCTAAACCTCAAGTCTCCAATCCATCCTTTGCTCATCTACTAAAGTGATTTTCCAAAAGCACAAGGTTTTCCATTTTACTGCACCCTCTATCCTCATTTAATAAACCTCAGTGACTCCCTATTATCATCTGGATCAAATGGAAAATCCATTATCTGGCTTTTAAAGCCCTTCACCAAGGGAGCATAACCAGGAGAACATTGTACACAACCACAGACACGTTGCTACTGTGATAACTAACTCTGATAGACTTGGCTCTTCTCAACTATGCAAGGCTCTAAGACAGCTCCAAAAGACTCATGATGGAAAAAGCTATCCACATGCAGAGAAAGAATTCCGGAATCTGAATGCAGATGGCAGCAAACTATTTGCTCTCTCTTTTTTTAATTTTCTTTTTATTTTTGGTTTTGTTACATCTTTCTCACGGTTCATTTCATTGCTTATAATTCTTCTTTACAACTTGATTATTGGGAAAATAAATTTAATATGAAGGTACATGTAGAAGTTATCTCAGATTACACGCCTTTTTGGCAGGGGTAGGGAGAGAAAATTTGGAACTCAAAAACTTGCCCGTTAGGGGGAAGGATCACTTTCAGTCAGTGCTGGAAACTAAAAAAATAAATTAATAAAAAAAATAAAGTCCTTCACCACCCACCTGGCCTCTTTGTTCCTGCCCATTCTTCTTAGATGCAGCAACATCTCCCACCTCCGTGTCTTTTCACTGGCTGTCTGGAATGTTTGTCTTCCTCCACCTGTCTCTACCTCCTGGTTTCCCTACTTCCTTCAAGACTCGGCTCAAATCCCATATTCTCCAGAAACGTCTCTGGGTCCCTATTTTCCTTCCCCTCCATCCTAAAAAGTACTTTTAGAAATGACCTCCAATTCTATATAGTTATAGATATTTACATGTTTCTATTTCTATACATGTATGTGTCTTTTCTGAACAATTTTTTTTTCATGTTGTTTCTCCCATTAGAATGGGAGCTCTTCGAAGATGGGGACTGGGTTTCTTTTGCCTTTCTTTGTATCCCAAAACAGTTGCTGATCTACATGAATAGACAGCATTTCCTCACGGGGAGCTCCCTAACACTAATGACAATGACGGATTTGGAACAAAAACAAAACAGTCCACTGCTCTAAACCCAACTATTGTGGCGCACCCAGCAGGAAGATACCTTGAAGTACAAATATTGAGCAGCAGAAAGAACAAAGCTGTGCATCCCATGGTGATAGAAAGGCTGATCCGTCGTCCCAGGAAATTGATGCCGAGGATATTTAAGGGATTCACTAAAAGAGAAGAAACAACACCAGTCCTTGGCATTTTAGAGAGCAGTTAGCACATTGAGACATTGACATTAGCCAATTCTTGTCATTTCAGATTCAAACTTCTTGAACGCCACTTCCTTGGTTCTTTCTACATAAAGTAACTCTGCCGGAAGCCCTTTGTTTCTGTGAGACACAGACAGAAGTCTATTGCACAGATATATTAAGTCATAGTCCAGATTGCTTAGTGTAAGTCACCCCCTCCCATTAGGGGGCAGGATCACCTTCAGTCAGGAAGTTTAATCTCTATATTGGTTCTCCCCAGAGCAGCCTGGTGACTGATGGGCCAACCTTGGAGTCAGCAGGACTGCTTCTGGCACCATGTGGTTAAGGACAAATCATCTCATCTCTTAATGCCCCAGGAAGGGGCCCTCTTAAATCTACATTGCAGTTGAATTGACCATCTCCTAGAGAGGAGGAAGTTAGTAGAATGTAAACTCCTTGAGGGCAGGATTATTTTTCTCTTATATTGCTATTCTTCCTAGCATGAAACCTGGTACATATTAAGCTCTTAATAAATGTTTATTTTACCCTACCTGATTACAGAGGGATGGTGCACTAGACCTAGACTCAGGAAGACTTGAGTTCAAATTCTACCTCAGGCCTTTATCAATGACATGAGTCTAGACGTGTCACTTAGCCTCTGTCTGCCTTCATTTTCTCATTTGTATAACGTGAATGATAATACCACCTACATCACAGGATTGTTGCTCCTGAGTGAAATAAAATAAGATAAACCTTATAAAATGTCTTTGCAAACCCTGAAGCAGCATATGAATGCTATTATTATTAGTTTGTTGATTGAAAAAAAAATTACCAATGCACAGAGTTTCCGCACCCAGAACTTATTATTCTGACAAAATCACCAACCCAGGCATTTTCTCTCCCCAATAAAAACAAACACTGCGTACGAATATTCATCTCTCCTGGTCATCTGCGTTTGAGGCACTAAGTTCCCATAGTTTCAGAAAGTCTTGAGCTGACATTTCCCTGGCTCAGAGGACATTTCCAAAGCACCGTTTCCTGACCACCCTTGGATGTCACAAGTCAGTTCTGGCAGGAATTTGGGGAGGAAAGGAGAAAGTTACGAGCTAGAGTGCAAGGGATTGCTGGGAGCTGGAGGAGGAAGGAAGGAAAGAGAGGAAGAAAGATAAGAAGCAGGCCACTGATCTCCAGAGAACTGGAGCAGAACATGGGAGGGAAGGAGGAGGATGGACAGAGGTGGCATTCTCTCACTTGTGGATGCTGGGTGATTTCCGGCACACTTGAAGATTCACACGTGCAGTCATAAACGCAAAGGAACAGGGAAATACAATTGCTTCATGAAAACAGAGATGCCCGCATACGGATAAGTTGTTTCAGTCCTGTCTGACTTTTTGTAACCCCATCTGGGCTTTTCCTGGCAGAGATACTGGAGTGGCTTGCCATTTCCTTCTCCAGGGAATTAAGGCAAAGAGAGGTTAAGTGACTTGGCCAGGGTCACACAGTTAGTAAGAGTCTGAGACTGGATTTGAACTCAGGTCTTCCTGACTCCAGGCCTATCTCTCTATCCACTGAGCCACCTAACTGCCTCCTATGCAAAGGGGCAGGACCCAAGCCCCAAAATGTACCTTCAAATTGTTCAAGGAGAAGCAGTGGAAAGGGCACTGGTTCTAATGGACCTTTGTTCAAATCCTGCCTGTCATTATTACCTTTGGCAAGTCACTGCACCATTCTTGCCTCAGTTCATCTGCAACCCAAAACACTCTCCCCCACCCCACCCCCCAACACACACACACACTGACACAAAGGCATCACAGCACATTGACAAGACACTGACTCACAGTCCTGCTATTTGCAGGCACTCACATTAGCTAACTTACCACTTTCTCTTGCTTTGACACATTCTCTGTCTTCCACCCACTCCAATTCTGCTCCCAATACACTCTGTCACAAACACCCAGGGGCCAGCTACCACATTGTATACTTCACTGATTACTAGCATCTGAAGAATGTCCTGATGCTCTATTTTAGTTACGGATGTGTGGGGGGGGGGCGGAGAATGGATAGAGGGAGAGAGGGAGAAAAGGAGAAGGAAAAAGGAAGAAGAGGAGAGAGGGTGAAGGAAATAGGGAAAGGGAGAGGGAAGGGGAGAGCAGAAAAGGAAAGAGGGGAAAGAAAAGGGGGAAGAGAGAGAGAAAGAGGGAAAGGGAGAAGGAGGAAGGAAGAAAGGGTAGAGGAAAAGAGGGAAAGTAAGGGGAGAAAGGACAGAGGGAGGGAGGGAAAATGGGGAGAAAAGAGAGAAAAGGGAGAGGAAGGAGGGAGAGGAAACGGGGAGGGGAGGGATATGGTGGGGAGAGCCCATGAGCACAAAGGGAAGGAGAAAGAAAGCAAAGGGAGGGAGAAAGAGATAGGAGGTATCCATGACCGCCTCCAAGTTAAATCTCCCAAGTCTACCATCTTTGCTGAATTCCTCATTTAACAGAAGAACATGAAAACCTTCTGAATTCAGACTTTACTAATATATGATGGTGATAGTTCACCAAAACAAACAGTTTAGCAAGTATTTAGGGAGTCTTTGATAAACAGTTGGAAATAAGTTCCAATTTTTTGAAATTTCAGGCTATCAAAGTCCAATCTAGGTCCAATTGCTTTCTCCTCTATCCCAAGTGATTCCTTCCCTGTACCTTCAACCTGGATGAAATAATAGCCAAAGATCATATGAACACAGATTAGAGTTTTAAGGGAGCTTAGATGTCACCGAGTCCAGTCTTCTCATTCTGAAGAGGAAACTGAGGTCCATAGAGGTTAAGTGACTTGATCACAGTCACACAGTTTATTTTGGGGGTGAAATTCAAACCTGCATCTTCCTACCTGGTCCAGTATCCACTACACTGAGCTATCTGCCAATAATACATTTACGCCAATAGTGCTTAAAATTCTACTGGTGAAAACCATCACGTCCATTTAATTCCTTCAATTTCTCTTTAGTTACTCTAATGACATCTCAGCCTAATGCTTCATCAAAGTACGAAGGTTACCCTGGGTTTTCCAAGGCTAAAGTATAGCCTTTGGCAGGTCCTACCTTCCAAGTTAGAGAAGATCATTGATCCAGGGCTGGAAGGGACCTCAGAGGTCACTTAGTCCATCCCCTTCACTTACAGATAAGAAAACTGAGTCCAGGGAGGGTAAGTGATTTTTCTCAAGCAAGTAAGTGTCAGAGTCAGGATTTGAACTCATGTTCTCTGGCTCCAGTCAGTGCTTCTTCCTCTGTATTACATTGCCTCTAAGGACAAACTAACAACGTCATGGCTATGTGTCCATAATCCGATGACCAACCTAGCTGAATCTGGAGACATTCACCATCAGAATAATGGTAATGATTATGAGGGCTACTTCAATTCACAGAGATGATCTTCTAATCTAAGGCATGGAGGAGCTATGACCTGGATGAGTGGAAGGAAGAGGACCCACACCAAAGAACACATTTCTCTTTCAAAGTACTGAAAAAAGTAGCTTTGATTTACAACAGACAGTAGTTTAAAAGCTTGTCGATGTCATTGGCGTGGAAAACTCCTTTCACTAATGCAAATTAATGAAAGTTAGTTGTTTTTTTTTTTAATTTTCAAATTCATTACCTGGTGAGCAGCCTTTTAGTTTTGAATCTGCAGTGAGATGAGAAGCCTGGCACGAGAGAGTGGTAGCTAAGGAGTCAGAAGACCCAAGTTCAAATTCCACCTCATATCCTATCTGTGTGACCTTGCACAAATCAGCTTAATGACTCAGAGTCTCAGTATCCTCAGGAGGTTGGTGTAGATGGCCTCTGAGGTGCCTTTTCTACAGCACATCTATGATCCTAGATGAAAGACAGTTTGTCAGGTCCATATTCAAGAGCTTTTTTAGCTGGGTGAAACTTAGCAGAGCTTATGTTCTATAGATAAACCTATCAAGAACCCATCCGTGCCTGGATGGATAAGGATGAGGATGACGACCAACAGTGCTTTTAAGGTGGGCAAAGCACTTTCCATACCTCATCTCACTTGATCTTTGCAACAGTGCTTACCCTGGGTCTGAGGACAAATTCAACTCAAGTTGTCTTGATTCCAACCCCTAACTGGGGTGCCACCTCGCTCCCTCTACTAGCCAGCATCAAAGAATGTCTGCATTTCTTCAAAATGTTCTCAAATTTGGATTTAGTTAAACTGCCAGATTGCTGTCTTCGTACTATCCTGAAATGGGAAAGTCTGACTGTACCCAAGAGGACGGGCTCAGCTCTGCTGGGCAGAAGCCTCGCAACCAGTCAAGTTCTCACACCTTGTTTTGAGAACCTTACACATGTTAAACAAAGCAGAGACTTAGTAGACGAAAGACTGCTTACAGGCGATCTCTCCCAGGGTACTGATGATCATGGTCTTGTAGTCCGAGGGAGCAAACAGGTGGCAGTGACAAGGGCTCTTGCTCTCCTCTGAGTCATCACTCAGCACCATCTGTGTCTCAGCTTGGGAGCCACAGACCAAGTCTCGCTCCAATAACTCAGCACTGGCCAGGATGACCCCGTAATATGCAAAAGAGATCCCAAGCCTGAAAAAGCAGGGAATGAGGAACAAGCATCAGGATTTGGAAACTTCTTTCCTCTCTAATGGGATGGGGGTAATAAGAAATACAATTTTTTTTAAAGAGAAATGACATAGCCACATGAAAAACTTGTGCCTGTCCACATCAGAGGTGGGGGCATATTGAAACTCCCTATTCCTGTTAATTAAGAACAACCAAAGGAAGAGTTTGATTATTCATTAGCATAATGGAAAAATAACTAGATTCAAATTCAGAGAACTTAATTAGCAATTTTTATACCCAGCGTAAATACAGTTATCCTTTCCACATCTCAACTTCCCCATCATGGCTTCAGTATATCACAGGTTGGCACGAGAAATTAAATGGGACTCAGAGGGAGAGTTTTGTGCAAGCTGCAGAGGACGTGTGAAGGCCAGTAGATGACACACAAAAAATTTAGAAACTCATAAATGCATAAAATATATGTACAGTATTGTATGATATCAACATATTTTTGTCTTTAAATACCATAACAATTCAGACCTCTTCTCTGATACAAAGGGAGGGCCAAAAATGTTTATGCTGATTTTCCCAATTGCAGGGCACTGTGGCCCTAACCCCCCTGATATGGAAGGGATAACTGTACCATGAAACCCACCTTTGAATCAACTTTGTAACCTATGATGTGAAAACAACACAAGAAATAATTAAGACAAATGCAGTTGAATAGAGGGGATCCATTATAAGAGCTCCCAGATGGGTGTTTTAATAATGTACTGAGAAATGACAGGTTACTATTTTAAATAACTATTCTTGCTAACTAGCTTGTCTCCGAAGAAGTAAGTGTTTAATTTTTTTCTCTAAATTTCAATACCCTAGATCGACAGCATTAAACTCAAATCAAAACAAGAGCCACTAAACCATCTGTAAGAATCCCTACAGGTTGCATAATGACTTAGAAAACCATAGATTTATATTATCAATGTTTTGTTGTATTTTTATTTATTTTATTAAATAGTTCCCCCTTACATTTTAATCTGGGTGCTCTGTGAGTCACTTAGGGATAGCATGTTTGACACCTCTGCCCTAAGTCAAGGCTCCTAGTTTTGGTTCTGAGTCAGATAATATGGATTCAAATCCTAGTTCTGAGGCTTATCAGTTATATGACTTTGAGCAAGTCAGGTCCTACTGTCTGGACCTCAGGTCACTTGGTCATCTCATCAGCTCCCATGAATTCAATCATCATCTCAAATGTAGACAGTTCTCAAATATATATCCAGCCCTAACCTCTCTCCTGTCTTACATATTCAACTGCCTATTGAAGACACCTCTAACTGGACATCTCCTAGACATCCTAAACTAAATAAAATCAAAACTCATCCATTTGAGACCCTCTCCCACAAATTATCCCATCTTTCTAAATTCCATATTACAATCATCCCTTCCACATCATCGGGGCTAAGGGCATGGAACTTCCCAATCTGGAAAATCCACAAGAAATTTTTTGGTCCTCCCTTCCTACCAAAGAAGTAGTTTGATTTTTCTCTTTTCTGGGGTACTGATATTATACAATACTATATGTATATTTTATGCACTTCTGAGTTTCTAAACTTTTTCTGTGTTGTCTGCTGGCCTCAGTGTGTCATCTGCAGCTTCCTCAAAACTCTTCCCAAAATTCCTATTTAATTTCTTATGCCAACTCATGATATATCAAAACCATGATGGGGAAAGTTGAGATTCAGAAGGAATAACTGTACTATTGAGGATACCAATATTTTCCCAGTTACCTAGATTCACAACCTAGTTGTCATCCTAGATTTCTTACTCTCTTATTTCCCAAATCTAATCTATTTCCAAGTCCTGTCCAATCTACCTTGGCAACATCTCTGATATGCCCCCATCTCTCCTCTGACATCACCATCACCTTCATATAGGTCATGCCTAGACTACTACAATGGCCCTTTGGTCCATCTCTCTGCCTAAAAAAGTCTCTCCTTACTCTAGTCCATCCTTCCCTAGCTGGCAAGGTGATCTTCCTAAAAGAAACTACAGGTCTGACCATGTGTCTGTCTGTCTCTCTCACATACACACACTCAATAAATTCCCGTAGCTCTCTATAACCTTCAGGATCAAATATAAAATCCTCTCTTTGGCTACATCCTGGCCCAATTATTTTATCTAATGCCATTCCAGCCTTCTCACACCTTGTTTGCCTCCACATAGTCTGGGATCCAGTGACACCGGCCTCCTTGCTGTTCTTGACATGTGACATTCCATCTCTCAACTTGGTGCCTTTCCATTGTCTGTCCTCTAGGCCTGGAAATCTCTCCCTCCTTATCTCTGCCTCTTGGCTTCCATGACTCTATTCAAGTTCCAGATAAGATCCCACCTTCTATAATAAGCTCTTCTCAATCCCCCTTAGTGCTGGTGTCTTCCTTCAGATTGTCCCCAGTTTATCTCATACACACACACGTTTGTACATAACTGTTTGAACATCATCTTCCCAATTCAATGTGAGCTCCATGAAGGCAGGGACTGTTCTTGCCTTTCTTTGTTTCCCCAACACTTAGCAGTGTCCAACACGTTGTAATCAATGCTAGCTGACTGATTCCAGTCATACTTCTCAATGGAAAAGCTTTACTGGTCATTATACTATCATATTGGGCCAAGTTGCTTGCTTGCCGCATGTTCAGACACCCTTATTTCCAGCCCATACATCCCCCTCTGAGGCCATCCTTTGCATACTTCTCTTACATAGTTTTTGGTTGATCATACATTGAAGCCTACTCATATCTGAGGACAAGAACAAGAAAAGAACGTTCATTAAATTGAGTTACTGTGAATAACCAGTTACATCTAAAAGAGATATGCAAAGTTACTCATACAGGGCTTAGAAATAATTTATCATAAAGTAAATTCTCTGTTGTCTGTCATCCTACCCATAATAATCCCCTATTACTCAGAGATTTTCTTCAATTTGTGTCAATAGTTGAGAAATCTATACCTAAAACAGAACACAGCCAAATATAGTCACTGGCTGAAATGCCAAAAATGCCCACAAGAGGGCAATATTTCTCCATGTAATTCTGCCTCGGCAGTCCCCTGACACCATTTCCTATATCCCAGACCAAGATACGTTTATTTTTCCTCAGCAGCAACTGAGGAAAAGATAACCCTTTGTTTTATAGATGAAGGATATGAGTCCTAAGGGAATAAAGTGATTTACCCAAGGTCATTAAGGAAGAATATTTTTATCACTTTATATATTTAGTCAATGTTTGGCATTATAAAAAAAAAAAGACCCCACCTCCTCCACCAAATATCAGGATTATACACAGCTAGTAAGTACCTGAGGTCACATTTGAACTCAGGTCTTTCTGACTCCAGGTCCTGCCCTCTACTATACCACTTAGCTGCTTCCTTGGAGGCCCTGTATACAATAACAAACCAATTTGGAACCCACATTCTAATATCTGACCAGTTTAGAAAAGAGAGCAATTCCAAATAAGTTCATAAGAGGGAATCCCTTAGGGGGTGTGAGGGAACAAAAAAAACCCTGCCTCTTTCCCCCACCCACTTGACCAGACTTGCGAACTTCAAAAGGTCTAGAAGACTTGTAGCTTCTCATGGATGTCCTAGTAGTGTTCCCAAAACAACTGTTTGTACCAAAAGCCAAAAACAAGCTAGACATACTGAGAAAAGGGCTCTAGAAGGAGCCCAGCCTAAGGGGAGTTTCATGAGGCCTCCACAAAGAGAAAATGACTTCCAGACATCGGGAGCTATGAGTTTACCTCTGGGTTTGAATCTCAGCCCTCAGGATCCAACCTTGAATCTTGGTTCTGCCACTCTCTGCCTGTATGATCTTATGACCCCAGTACCATCTAATAGAGATTTCTTTTCCGTGGATTCCTTCTCAGGGCTCGCAAAACAATAACATCAATACAAAACCAATTTTAGTATTAACATTTTTACCATATGACCCAGATCTGCAAAGTTGTCCGTAAGTATTTGGAATCCAGTAGGTCTGCAAATCTTCCTCTTTTTTCCTGACACAATGGAAGAGAAATATTAAATTAGGGACCGGTGTGAAGGAGGAAATATTTAAGGCCCTTGTAACTAAGATCTTAGCAGACCAGAATATTCTGGGTTCTAGAATAAGTAGAATTCACCAAATTCCATGAATATTTTTCTAACACGGATCTTAACCAGTAATTTAAAATACCTTTCCCTTCAATCTCTTAATCAAAGATAAGGAGCCAAGTTCCCTCCATGCCCTACCATTTCTGCCCCAGGTCAGCTGAGCTACTGTTGTTCACTCATTTCAGTCATGTCCAAGCTTGCCATTTCCTTCTCCAGCTCATTTCACAGATGAGGAAACTGAGGCAAACAGGATAAAGTGATTTGCCCAGAGTCACATGGCTAATAAGTATCTGAGGCAAGATTTGAACTCAGATTTTCCTGACTACAGATCCAGTGCACCACCTATCTGAGTTATTCCAATTACCCAAGTCCATCTCTAGAAGAGAAGATAAGACTGGCTCTTCCTGGTGTGAGCTCCCAGAAGCCCAAAAAAAGGATATGTCATCAATCCCTTTTAACAGCCCCTTCATCTCTAATTCCTGTATTCACACATGACTGACATGTGAAAATCAGACAAGTGACATACCTGAAAAGGATCTAACAGTCTTTTTTAGATAGGAGCCAGTTCAGAAACATTCATGGAACCCCAGCCTTTCTGACCAGAAAATGATGGAATTGGCCCCTTGTCATCACATAAACAACTGCCAACCTTACTCAGGCCACCAATTGAAAAAAAAATTTACAAATTAATTTGGCCAATCTTACTGGTCCCTATCCCCCATATAATGCATTATTGAGTCATTTTTTTTCTAATAATGGACACAACCAAAATGTCATATCCCCATTGAGTTGATGTGTTGTTCTCCACAAAGTACCACTATGTCTTTTTCTTCATCACCACCTTTTTCAATAGGTCAAGAAACATTAACTAGTCCCTCCTCTTTCCCCCTCTCTACTACCACCACTAAGGATTATACTATGAGTTATCATTACTTAGCACTTTTTGAGGGCATAGAGCAATAAAATATATGTAGTAGGTTTTTCAAAAATTATATTTATCTAATGATTTATGCTTTAAAGTAACTTCTTAATTCTTGGGGGTTTTTTGTTTTGTTTTTTGTTTTATTTTTTGGAAAGGGGAAGGCAGGGCAATTGGGGTTAAGTGACTTGTCCAAGGTCACACAGCTAGTAAGTGTGTCAAGTGTCTGAAGCCAGATTTGAACTTATGTCCTCCTGACTCGAGGGCCAGTGCTGTACTGGACTGTGCCACCTAGCTGCCGCAGTAACTTCCTAATTCTTGAGGCAATAATTCCCCCAAATTCTGCAAAGGAATTGTGGACACAAAACTGTCCTCAATCTTTTTAAGACAAAGTTCTGGACCTTTATTGTCAAGGGCTTTCAAGAAAGGTCTAATTTAATTTTTAAAAAAACTCATGAAGAGAGAAGCGATGTCCACCTTACACAAATCTGATTCTGTTTTTACTGAAGGTTTCTAGAACTTTCTGCTAAGGATGATTTCCTTATTAATGACTACGCAATATCTTCTACTTGAAAGGTCTGGGGAAAATGTCAGAAAGCCATAGGATTAGTATCGGTGTCCTCAATAATGTCATCCACAGGAAATGAATCCAGAAGTTATTGATAGGAAGTAAGTCAGTGATGTCATCCATAGGAAATGAATCTGGCAGTTATTCATAGGAAATAAGTCAGTGATGTTATCCATAGGAAACGATCAGAGAAGAACACCTCCCCCCTATAGCTTCTTTTTGTCTCTTGGACATTTAATAGTTGAACTGCACAGTAATCAGTTGGCCGCTACACAGTCTATAATGATTTAGGACACATACAAGCTTTACTTTCCAGAAACAAGGTTTCTGAGGAAAGAAGGAAGAGCTTGGAGTTCTTTTCGTCCTTAGCAGGGGGTTTGGGGACAGGAACAGAACAGTGTGTTACTTATCACCAATATGGTTCTTGATATTGTCAAGGGGTTCAAGGGATTCCAAGGTCTACTTTTCAGGAGACATGATTCAGAGATAGAAGACACCCTCTCTCTCTCTCTCTCTCTCTCTCATTGCTAAAGAGAAATTAATATGTGGGAAGAGCATTGGGCTTGGAATCAGGAAGACTCCTTTTCCCAAGCTCAAATCTGGCCTCAGACACTTGCTAGCTGTGTGACCCTGGGCAAGTCACTTAATATCTTTTGCCTCAGTTTCCTCACCTATAAAATGAGCTGGAGAAGAAAATGGCAAACCACTCCAAGTATCTGTCAAGAAAACCCCAAATAGGGTCATGAAGAGTTGGACACAACTAAAATGACCCAACAACACAATTTTTTTTTCTCTCCAGTAATAAAGAGAATATATATAGTAGTTCCTACTCCTTCCAAAAAATCTTTTAGGAAACAGTCCCAAGTGATATGAATAACCCCCACCCAGTTGCCCCAGAACATTTAACTGACTGAGAAACAATTGGGAAGAGATTTTTGTGCTCTCCTAAGCCCTGAGTTGTGGACTCAAGAGAAGTGTTAACCAGGTAAGACATGTACTGTTTAGGTGCTAGGGAAGAGAAGATATCAAACTATGAAAAGCCACCGTATCGACATGCTACTGGGGACAGAGATCCCCTGCTTGTGAGTTACAAGGGAAGTGGTTTTGTCTGGAGGCCACTGAAGCAACTATGTTTTCAAGGTGTGATGTAAATTGCCACACATGGGATGGGGTTAGAGTATGTACTGTCAGAAAGAAAGACTGCCATCTGCTCTCATCTGATAAGGGTTAAGGAGATCCAAAGGAAGTAAGAACAGCAAACCTAGCAATGTAGGATTCTGAACAGGAACACAAGGAGAACACTGAAGGGCGATACTGCAAGTTACCAAAGTAGCTAGCTATAAGAAAAGCCGGAATTGTCAGTCCCTACTACAGTAGATTTTCCTGAGCGGTAGGGAAAGATTCCCTGAATCTTATCTCCTGGAAAATCAGATTTTGGTATTCCCTGGATCAGGAATCAGGGTCCAATATAAACCTACATACAGTTCCAATTTTTAAATATCCAGGGAAGAAAGAAAATAATATGCTGGAAGGTAGCCTTCTCCAGGCTTTCTTGGTATGCAGATAGCCTTAGAGCAGTGCACTGATGTGGAAGGACTGTCCTGTTTGAGCCCTACCTGGGGCAGGCCTGACCAAAATTGTTCTTTTCTGTGGGCTCTGATGCAAGTTATAGATATTTCGCTTAAATAATACATATGTAAAACCAAGGACACCCTTCTCAGCTATTGGCACCCCCCACCAAAAATAGTTACTCCATATTAAAAGTATTCCATGGGTCAACACTCAAAACCATAGCTCATAAACTCTCAGCCACATACTCTTACCAGCTAGAATACACATTTAAAAAAAAAAAACCATTAATTAAATAATTTAACAAGTCACAAGAAAAGATGCCCTCATAGATACATGGGATATATTCACCTACAGGATAGGATAGCACCATTGGGGGAGGGCACACATACTAAGGAAATATGCATGGAAGGTGATGGTTGTAGGGAACACTTCTGGCCAAAGAACATATGTGAAGAGGCACCTGTCAGGGCACTTGTCTGTGCACACACACACAAGAAACTCATAATCTCCTGCATTAGAGGGCTGCCGAGGTGTTCTACTGGTGTTTTTATGCAGCTTTGTACTGGGTATTTTATCTCTACTCAACTCATAGTTGCCATTCTTCTCTCTGACACCATCTTCTACAACTTAGGTCTTTAGGGTCGTGTAATAGTCTCGTTAAGCCAGACCAAAGTATTCTAACATGAAGTCTATTCTTTTAACAACCTGTGTCAGGTATTAATAAAAATCTCTAATCCAAGACAACTGTTTGACTTAAGTTTAGAAATTCCTTGTAACTCTAATTTAAACCTTAATGGGGATTTTGTGCCCTCCCAAACTGATTTTTTGGGTTCTGTTAAAAAAAAATCAGAGGTAAGTAGAAATTGGAGCCATGCCACTGAGAAGATCCTCAATTGCTATGTAAATAAAATTGAGCAAGAACAAAAACTAATGGAAGAGGTCAAGGTCATTGTCCTCTACCTTTCTACTCCATATTTCTGCCTTTATATCTCAGTAAGTGACTATGATTACATTCATACATATCTGCCAACAACAAAGCCTTTTGACTTTGTGCTCGGTTTTAACCAGCACATACACATCTTTCTGAAAGTAAATAAAATATCAATTAAATAAATGAAAATAAATAAATTTGTTCATGGTTTAAGTTTTGTCAACCCAAACACCTACAAAAGGAATTTCTAACTAGAGGCAGACGAGGTTGTCTGATAATATATTTTCTAAATTATTTGGGCCAACGACCCAGAAAAGTGAAGGTTTTCCCCAAAGCATACTCAGGACCTTTAGTCAGGAGAAAGATTTGGACACAAGCGTTACATTATGAACCTGGCAAAATGTGTCTTTGATTATCCCGGATTCTTTGTTCATCCTTTTCTGTTTCCCCATCCCTATGATACCACCTCTCTCGGGCACTCAGTGGACATCCTTCTGCTACTAAACGTCTTCTCTGCAAAGGATACAGAATTCTTACACACTTAGATATAAAAATGATGGATGAGGTTGAAAATATGAGTCTTTGAATGTATCTGCATATTGGCAGCCATGAAAGTCTCAACGTAAAAGGATGAATGGTCAATGGTCAGATTTCAAGGAGCCATTCAGTCAATGAAAGCATATATCTTGCAGCATGCATGGCTTTCCAGCATTCCTGAAATCATACCGCAGAGGGCAGTACCAATCGCTCTTCTCCAGAACGGGGGATGGGGTCAGCAGAGAAGAAATGTCACTTCCCTCTCCCTCCACCCAACTTCTCCAGTTATCAAAGAATTCAGATCGAGGAAGACTTGCATTCAAATCCTGCCTCAGACAATAGCTGCGTGAACCTAGATAGCTTAACCTCCTGCCGCTTACTCTCTCTAAGCTTCAGAGTAGTCTCTGGGGCAGTTTTGGTTGAAGTCATAGTTGATATGCCTCTCACACAGGCTCCTATGTCCTGTTAACTGACACGCTACTCTCAGAGGCTTGGAATCATAGAAAATACTTGGTTTTGTGGATGTTAATTTCTGCCAAGAACATAGTAATGCAAGCTTTGAGCACTGTATAACCCCAGTATTGTAAGACAAGGAGCACTGTCATGTTATAGGCTTCCAACAGTACAGGGAAAGAAACACACCCTACATCGGTGGTATCAAACTCAAATAAAAGTGGGAGCCACTTAAGCATACAGAAGAATCCCTGTGCCACAAACTGGCTTAGAAAACCACATATTAACCATTATCTATGTTCTATTTTGATTTTATTTATTTTGTTAAATATTCCCCAATTATAATTTAACCTGGTTCCTGAGGGAGAGGTGAAGGCAACAATGCAGCATACTTGACATTTTGCCCTATGTCACTACATATATACAAGGGGCATGATCTGACCAGCAAAATTACTAAACCTGGGTGGGGCGGAGCCAAAATGGCAGCTGGAAAGCAGGGACTACTGTGAGCTCCCCACCAAGTCCCTCCAAAAACCAATAAAATATGGCTCTGAACCAATTCTAGAACTGCAGAACCCACAAAGTGGCAGAGGGAAGCAGGGCTCTAGCCCAGGACAGCCTGGATGGTCTCTGGGTAAGGTCTATCCCTCACGGAGCTGGGAACTGAGGAGAGCGGAGCTGAGCTGAGCAGAGCAGAGCCCAGCGTGGGCGGCACAGACTGACCAGACCAGGAGCCAGGCGGAATGTACCCTAGCACCCTGAATCAGTGAGCTGTGGCAGTTACCAGACCTCTCAACCCACGGACGGCGGGGACAGCAGAGAACGTTAGTGGGAAAAGCTGCTGGGGACAGAGTTTGCGGTTTGGCCACCACCCCAGGGGCAGCGGAGGTGAGGCAGCTACAGAACTACAGCTGCAGTTGCTTCTGGCCCCAGGCCCACCTGGTGGGAGGAATTAAGTGGTGGATCAGAGCAGGAGTGAAGAGCCTGCTGAAGATCTAAGCCCAGTCCGGGTAGGGGGTTCTTGGGCAAGGAGTGCTGGTGTGGCAATGCATTCGACCAAGCTTGGAACATAGAACTTTTTGGTCTACAAGTAGTCATACCCCTCTGAAAAACTCAAGGGTCAGGTAAGTTGTCTGGGAACATGGCCACGCGGCAAAAACGCACCCAGATTCAGTCTCTGACTCTGGAATCCTTCTTTGGTGACAAAGAAGACCAAAACATACAGCCAGAAGAAGTCAACAAAGTCATAGAGCCTACAACAAAAACCTCCAAGAAAAACATGAACTGGTCTCAGGCCATGGAAGAGCTCAAAAAGGATTTGGAAAAGCAAGTTAGAGCAGTAGAGGAAAAATTGGGAAGAGAAATGAGAAGGATGAGAGAAAACCATGAAAACAAGTCAATGACTTGCTAAAGGAGACCCAAAAATATACTGAAAAACATACTGAAGAAAACAACACCTTAAAAAATAGACTAACTCAAATGGCAAAAGAGCTCCAAAAAGCCAATGAGGAGAAGAATGCCTTGAAAGGCAGAATTACCCAAAT